>JAJHZJ010000197.1:9965955-10146937 GCA_023548195.1 Bettongia penicillata ogilbyi
GGTGGAGCCAAGATGGGAGGGGGTGGAGCCAAGATGGCAGAGTAGAAAGACTCACGTATGCTAGCTCCGAACCCACATCCCCTATATTTCCTGCAAGAAGAATTTCCCACAAATTCTGGATCACTGCAAGGCGCGCAGAAACACGGTGGAAAAGATTTCCATTCCAGAGAGCCCTGGAGAGCCGTCCCCAGGGTCTGTCATGCGCCAGAAAGCAGAGCCCACCCCTGAGCTGCCCTGGCCACAGCCCCAGAGGAGCAGAGCAGGCTTCAGGGACGGAATCTCCGGCGGCCGGGAAGGTCCCTCCGCTCACAGATGCTACAGGTCAGTGAGAGAGATGTCTGAGCTGGCCGAGAGGGGAGCGGGGTGTCTCCATGACTCATGCTGCCTCGGGAAGCAGCAGCAGAGGGAGTGGCAGAGGCGGTGGCAGAGGAAACAACGGTGGCCAGGGACTCCCCAAGCAGGCAGAAGTTCCATTAACAAAGATCTCTGTATAAAAACCCTGGGGGAACTGAGCCTGGGAGGTGGCCGTGCCCCCACCCAAGCACCAGAACTTAAGCTCACATTGAATAGCAGCCACGCCTGCTGCGGAAAGCCCATTTGAATCTCAGACTCCAAGCACTAGCTGGGCAGATCTAGGCGGGGGTGCAGAGGAATCTCAGAAGTCAAGTAACTGGCTGGGAAAATGCCCAGAAAAAGGAAGCAAAATAAGACCATAGAGAGCTACTTTGATGGGGTGCAGATGTTCCCACCTTTCAATTCTGATGAGGAGGAAATATTCTTACCATCAGGCAAAGACGTGGAGGTCAGGGACTCTGTATCCCAGACATCCAAGGTGGATGTCTAGTGGGCTCAGGCCATGGAAGAGCTCAAAAAGGATTTTGAAAATCAAGTTAGACAGGTGGAGGAAAAACTGGGAAGAGAAATGAAAGAGATGCAAGAAAAGCATGTAAAACGGGTCAATACCTTGATAAAAGAGACCCAAAAAAATGCTGACGAAAATAACACCTTGAAAAATAGGCTCACTCAATTGGCAAAAGAGGTTCAAAAAGCCAATGAGGAGAAGAATGCTTTGAAAAGCAGAATTAGCCAAATGGAAAAAGAGGTTCAAAAGCTCACTGAAGAGAATAGTTCTCTCAAAATTAGAATGGAACAAATGGAGTCTAATGACTTTACGAGAAACCAAGAAATCACCAAACAAAACCAAAAGAATGAAAAAATGGAAGAGAATGTGAAATATCTCATGGGAAAAACAACTGACCTGGAAAATAGATCCAGGAAAGACAAATAAAAAAATAGTTCTCTCAAAATTAGAATGGAACAGATGGAGTCTAATGACTTTACGAGAAACCAAGAAATCACCAAACAAAACCAAAAGAATGAAAAAATGGAAGAGAATGTGAAATATCTCATGGGAAAAACAACTGACCTGGAAAATAGATCCAGGAAAGACAATTAAAAAAATAGTTCTCTCAAAATTAGAATGGAACAGATGGAGTCTAATGACTTTACGAGAAACCAAGAAATCACCAAACAAAACCAAAAGAATGAAAAAATGGAAGAGAATGTGAAATATCTCATGGGAAAAACAACTGACCTGGAAAATAGATCCAGGAAAGACAATTTAAAAATCATGGGACTACCTGAAAGTCATGATCAAAAAAAGAGCCTAGATATCATCTTCCATGAAATTATCGAGGAAAACTGCCCTGACATTCTACAACCAGAGGGCAAAATAAGTATTGAAAGAATCCATCGATCACCACCTGAAAGAGATCCAAAAAGAGAAACACCTAGGAACATTGTGGCCAAATTCCAGAATTCCCAGGTCAAGGAGAAAATATTGTAAGCAGCTAAAAAGAAACAATTCTAGTATTGTGGAAATACAATCAGGATAACAAGATCTAGCAGCTTCTACATTAAGAGATCGAAGGGCGTGGAATAGGATATTCCAGAAGTCAAAGGAACTAGGACTCAAACCAAGAATCACCTACCCAGTAAAAACTGAGTATAATACTTCAGGGGAAAATATGGTCTTTCAATGAAACAGAGGACTTTCAAGCATTCTTGATCAAAAGACCAGAGCTGAAAAGAAAATTTGATTTTCAAACACAAGAATGAGAAGCATGAAAAAGTAAACAGCAAAGAAAAGTCATAAGGGACTTACCAAAAGTGAACTGTTTACATTCCTACATGGAAAGACAATATTTGTAACTCTTAAAACTTTTCAGTATCTGGGTTGTTGGTGGGACTACACACACACACATACATACACACACATGTACACGCATGCATGCACACACATACACACATGCACACACATACAGAGACAGAGAGCACAGAGTGAATTGAATAGGATGGGACCATATCTTAAAAGAAATTAAGGTAAATGGTGAGAGAGAAATGCAGTGGGAGGAAAGAGGGTGAAATGGAATGGGGTAAATTATATCTCATTCAAGAGGCAAGCAGGAGACTTTTTATTGGAGAGCAAAAGAGGAAAGCTGAGAAAAAAACAAGAAGTTTACCCTCATCACATTCGACTAAAGGAAGGAATAAAATGCACACTGATTTTGGTATGAAAACCTATCTTACAATACAGGAAAGTGGGGGAGAAGGAGATGAGCAAGGGGGGGGGATGATGGAAGGGAGGGCAAAGGGAGGAGGGAGCAATTTGAAGTCAATACTTGGGGAGGGACAGGATCAAAAGACAGAAGAGAAACAATGAGGGGCAGAATAGGATGGAGGGTAATTCAGTTAGTCTTACACAACACGACTATCAGGGAAGTCATTTGCAAAATTACACAGATATGGCCTATATTGAATTGCCTGCCTTCCCAAAGGGAATGGGTGGGGAGGGTGGGATGGGAAGAATTTGGAACTCAAAGTTTTAGGAACAACTGTTGAGTATTGTTCTTGCTATTAGGAAATAAGAAATATAGTCAATGGGGAATAGAAAGTCATCTGGCCCTACAGGACAAAAGAGAAGATGGGGATAAGAGAAGGGAGGGAGGATAGAAGAGAGGGCAGATTGGTGATAGGGAAAATTAGATTGCTTGGTGTATTGGAGTGGGGGGAGGGGATAAAAGGGGAGAAAATTTGGAACCCAAAATTTTGTGAAAATGAATGTAAAAAGTTAAATAAATAAATTTTTGTTAAAAAAATATTTGTCAAAGTGAAAAAAAAATAAGAGAGGTAGAATAAAAGCTGGGGGGAAAATGAGAGGAGAGAGAGAGAAAGGGGGGTGAGTCAATAGTTTGGAAAAGGAAGGGCAAAAATTGACAGTAGAAAGCATTTAAAAAAAATAAAACTGACCAAATGGAAAAATAGTACACTGAAGAAAACAACTCTTTAAAGAGTGGAATTGACCAAATAGAAAAGGAGGCACAAAAGCTCCCTGAAGAGAAGAACTTAAAAAGTAAAATGAGTCAAATGGAAAAAGAGGTTTTAAAGCTTATTGAAGAAAATGATTTGTCAAAAATTAGAATTTGGCAAATGGAAGCTATTTACCCTATGAGATATCAAGAATCAGTCTAACAAAAACAAAAGAATGAATAAATAGGGAAAAATGTGTACTGCCTCATTGGGAGAACAACTGACCGGGACAATAGATCCAGTGGAGATAATTTAAGAATAAAGGGAATGGGGGAGCCAAGATGGTGGAATAAAAACATGGACTTGCTTGAGGTCTTCCCCAAACCCCTCCAAATACATGTAGAAATGACTGTAAACAAACTCTAGAGCATCATAACCCACAAAACTACAGAGTGAAACAAATTTCCAATGCCAGACAACCTGGAAGGTCGACAGGAAAGGTCTGTTATACCAGTCTCAAAGAAGAGTGAGGTCCAGTGTAGGCAGAGAAGGACTGAAGCAGGCCACAGGGACTCAATCAGAGGAAACTGCAGGGGTTTCCAGACTTTTCAACCACAAATGCAAACAATAACTTAGAAGGTCAGTCGGAAAAGTCTGTTGGACCTGATGAGATAAGAACAAGGTCTGGCCTCAACCCCAGGGAAGTAGCGGTGGAAGCAACAGCAAGAGAGCAACAGCAGCAGTAGCAGCAGTGGCAGTGGCTGCTTCCCTCACAGATGATGAGGGGATCAGGTGGCTGATCAGAAGATGATTGCAGGAATCTCTTTTCTGCTGCTGAGACAGGATTCTCTTGCTTTGCCCATGCTTGGATCTGGGTTTCAGTACTAAGTGGTGGTCTTGGGATGAGAAGAAGTGTTGGAATGGTAAAGTTCATGATGGTAGTAGGGAGAGAATCCTTTTCATAGTTCGAAGGCAGAAAAGAGTGCTTGAATTCAATCACAGACCAGAGCACAGAAGAGGAGAGGAGTAAATACTTCTTTGATCATGTAAATTTGGAAGAACTGAAAATTTTCATTTCCCTAGAAATATCTCTGAAAATAGTTGCACAAAACCACTAAAACTTGTGAAAATACACCCTCCATACTGGAATCAAAGTCCTACCTTAACAAAGAGTTAGAAAGTCAGGTATTTGACTGAGAAAATGAGGAAACAGTGTAAAAAATCCTCAGATTATATGTAGAATCTTTCTTAGGTGACAAAGAAGATCAAAACATATGACCAGAAGAAGACAACAAAGTCAAAGCTCCTACATCTAAAACTTCCAAGAAAAATATGAATTTATCACAGACCACGGAAGAGCTCAAAAAGAATTTTTAAAATCAAGTGAGAGAAGTAGAGAAAAATTGGGAAGAGAAATGATAGTGATGCAAGAAGATAATGAAAAATGATTTAACAACTTGCTAAAGGAGACCCCAAAAATGCTGAAGAAAATAACACCTTAAAAATAGACTAACCCAAATGGGATATGAGGTCCAAAAATCTCATGAGGAGAATTCTTTAAAAAGAACATTTGGCCAAATGTAAAAGGAGATCCAAAAGCTTGTCAAAGAAAATAATTTCTTTGAAATTAGAGTGGAGCAAATGGAAGCTAATGACTTTTTATGAGAAATCAAGAAATTATAAAACAGAACCAAAAGAATGAAAAAATAGAAGACAATGTGAAATATCTCATAGAAATAACAATTGACCTCGAAAATAGATACAGAAGAGATCTTTTAAAAATTATTGAACTACCTGAAAGTCATGATAAAAAAAGCCAGATATTATCTTTCAATAAATTATCAAGGAAAACTGCCCTGATACTCTAGCACCAGAGGGAAAAGAGATATTGAGAGAATTTACCTCCTGAAAGACATCCCCGAAGGAAAGCTCCTAAGACATAACCTTGCCAAGGTCACAGAGGACTAATGTTCAGGTGAGAGGCTGGCATTCCATTTGTTCAGTACATTTTCAACAATTTCCATCCTTTAAGGTAGAATTAGCTGAGATGATGTCTAAGATCCCTGAGATTCTGTGATTCTGCAACAATCACAGTAGAATGGAATGTAATCTCCTTGAAGGCACAGGTGTGGGTTGAATATGAAGGGATATCTAAAAAATAGAATTAAGGGGTGGGAGAGAAATGCATTGGGAGAAGGTGAAAGGGAGACTCAGGATGGGGTAATTATCTCACAGAAAAAAGGCAAGAGAAAGCTTTCACCATGATATAACAATAAGCACTCCACCATACACAGGTTCTTAGATTTGCATTCATAAAAGGAAAGCAACTTTCAAGAGGTTAAAAATCACTTTAATCAAACATATGTATCATTCCCTTAACCAAGCACCTGTATTATTCACTGAATTTAGGAGTATAAGCACCTTGAACTTCAAAGAAAATACAGAAAAATCAAAGATCAACAGACATGGCTTTCTCTGCTTGCATTCAACAGATCCAACTGTATGAACATAGTTACCAGTGAGGGCAGTACCAACATCTGGGTTTTCAAAGTCAGAGGGTTCCTTTAGGAGCTTCCCAGAGTCCTCATCTGGTCAAATAAACACTTCCATTCAGTAAGCCCCAAAGCAAAACTTCAACTCAGCGTATTTATATTGTTTTTAGAGCCAGAAGGCATCACAACCTTGAAGAACCAGTGCCTCATGAACAAAAAGCATGGGCCTTCCCACAAATCTTCCCTAATCAAGCTCCCATTAATGGGTAGGCCCAGTAATGGGTGAGGAAGATCTTTAATCACATTCAAATAATTAAAAATACAAATACAGATGCTGTTTCTAATTAAAGAAACTCTTGTTTCTGTACTTTACTCCTAGTAAAAACTCTTGATTGATAAAGTCAAGACTCAATCAGAGGCACTTGATTATACTAAAATAAAACCCGCAAAAGATCCTATTTTGCTTGCTATCACAAATGGAGGGGAAGAGAGGAGAGGTGAGGGGGAATGAGTGAACCTTACTCTCTGTGGACTTGACTTAAGAAAGGAATAATATACACATTCAATTGGGTATGAAAATCTATCATACCCTACAGGAAACTAGGGGGAAGGAAGAGGATAAGAGAGAGGGGTAATGATAGAATGTAGAGCAAATAGGAGGAGGGATAATCAGAAGGAAACACTTCTGAGGAGGGACAGGGTCAAAAGAGAGAACAGAATAAATAGTGGAGTGTAGGATAGGATGGAGGGAAATATAATTAGCCTTTCATAATATGACTATTATGGAAGTGTTTTGCATGACTACATATGTATAACCTGTATTCAATTTCTTGTCTGCTCAATGAGGGTGGGTGGGGAGGGAGGAAAGGAGAGAATGTGGAACTCAAAGTTTTAAAAATGAATGTTTAAAATTGTCTTTATTTGCAATTGGGAATAGGATTTACAGGCAATGGAATATAGAAATCTTGCCCTACAAGAAAATAGAAGGGAAAGGAATAAAAGAAGGGGGTGATAAAAGGGAAGGCAGATTAGGGGAAAGAGTAATCAGAACACATGCTGTCTTGGAGTAGGGCAGGGGAGAGATGGAAAGAAAATTTGGAACTCAAAATCTTGTGGAAGTGAATGTTGAAAACTAAAAACAAATTAATTAAAGGGGAGGGGGAAAGAATAAGTGGTTTACCTGAAACCTATGATTAAAAAAAAAGCCTGGATAGCATGTTTCAAGAAATCACTCAGGAAAACTGTCCTGATGTCCTAGAATCATATGGTAAAATATTCATCAAAAAAAAAAAAAAAAAATCCAGCTATCGCCTCCTGAAAGAATCCCAAATTGGAAAAGCCAAGGAATGTTGTAGCCAAATTCCAGAAATATCAGATCAAGGAGAAAATCCTACAAGCATCCAGAACAAAACAATTTAAATGTCACAGTCAGGATTATGCAGGACCTTGAAGCTTCTACATTAAAAGATGAGAGGATTTGAAAAACGACAATACATAAGGCAAAGAACTTAGATTGAGACCAATGATCAATTACTGAGAAAAACTGAGTATAATCTTTTTCAGGGGAGGAAATGGATATTCAGTGAAATGGGGGACGTCCAAACCTTCCTGATGAAAAGACTAGAGCTCAAAAGAAAAACTGATCTTCAAATACAAGAATTAAGAGAGGCATAGAAAGGTAAACAGGAACGAAAAATAAATAACAGCATGTTATGTTATAACATAAAAGCAAACTGTTTACATGACTACATGGGAAGATAATACTTGTAACTCTTCAGAATTGTGTCCTTATTATGACATTTATAAGGAGTATTCACAGACAGAGGGGATGGGTATATGTGGACTTTGATGTGATGATAAAAAAATCTCAGTAAGTGGTGAAAAGGAGTTGTACTGGGAAACAAGGAGATGAGGAGGCAGAAGAGAATAAATTACATCACAGGAAGAGGTACAAAGACCTATTACTGCTCAGGAAAAGAAGGGAGGGAGATAAGCATTGTTTGAACCATAGTCTCATCAGATTCATCTCAAAGAAGGAATAATATACTCAAGTTTAGACATCTAACTTACCCTATAGGAAATAGTGGAAAGAAAAGAGAAAGAATGGATAAACAGGAGGGAAGCAGTAATGAGGGAAAGGAGGAGAAAAGGGAAGGGGCTGATAGAAGGCAGGGCAGATTGAGGGAAGCAGTGGTCAAAAGCAAAACTCTAGTGAGGAGGGAAAGGGAGAAAGGAGAGAAAAGCATGAACAGGGGAAAATAGGTTAGAAGACATAGATAGTGATAATAACAGTGAATGTGAATGGGATGAACTCTCCCATAAAACAGAAGTAGATAGCAGAATGGATTAAAACCATAATCCTACAATAATGTTTACATTATAAACACATTTTGTTTATAAATGTGTTAGGAAACACATTTATAAACATCAAATGTGTTAGGAAACACATTTGAAACATAGGGATACACACGGAGTAAAGGTAAAAGCCTGGAGTAGAATATATTATACTTCAGCTGAACTTTTTTTTTTTAAAGCAGGGGTAGCGATCCTGATCTCATATAAAGCAAAGGCAAAAATAGATCTAATTAAAAAAGATATGGAATGAAACCACATCCTGATCAAAGGTACCATAGACAATGAAATAACATCATTACTAAACATACATGCACCAACTTGTATAGCATCCAAATTCTTAGAGAAGTTAAGGGAGTTACATGAAGAAATGGCCAATGAAACTATACTAGTGGAGAATTTCAACCTCCCCTTCTCTAAACTAGATACATCTAACCATAAAATAGACAAGAAAGAAGTTAAGGAGTTGAATAGAATTTTACAAAAGTTAGGTATGGCAGACTCTGGAGGAAGTTGAATGGAGTTAGGAAGGAATATGCATTTTCTCAGCAGCATATGGCACCTACACAAAAATTGACCGTGTGCTAAGGCATAAAACCCTCATAATCCAAAGCAGAAAGGGAAAAATATTAAATTTTCAGATCATGATGCAATAAAGTTGCATGTAACAAAAAGCCATGGAAAGATAGACTAAAAGTTCATTGGAAACTAAACAATCTAGTCCTCACAAATGAGTCAAACAACAAATCATAGAAACAGTCAATAACTTCATCCAAGAGAATGGCAATAATGAGACAACTTACCAAAACTTATGAGATTCAGTGAAAGTCGTTCTTAGGGGAAGTTTTATATCTCTAAATGCTCACATAAATAAAATGGAGACAGAGATCAGTAAATTTGATATGCAACTAAAAATGTTAGAAAAAGAACAAATTAAAAATCCCCAATGAAATGCCAAATTATAAATTCTGAAAACCAAAAGAGAGATTAACAAAACAGAAATTAAGAAAATTATTGCACTTATAAATAAAACTAACATGTGGTTTTATGAAAAAGAAGTTAAAGAGATGAACTGCTGTTAATTTGATTGATAAAATGAATTAAAACCAAATTATCAGTATCAAAAATGAAAAGGTTGAATTCACCTTCAATGGAGAGGAAATTAAAACAATAATAAGAGCTATTACACTTAACTGTATGTCAACAAATTTGACAATCTTAGTGAAATGAATGAATATTTACAAAAACGTAAATTGCCCACATTAATAGAAGAGCAGATACAATACTTAAATTATTTCAGAAAAAGAAATTGAATAAGCCAGCAATGAGCTCCCTAAGGAAAAATCTCCAGGGTCATATAGATTTACAAGTGAATTCTATCAAACATGTAAAGAACAATTAATCCCAATACTGTATAAATTATTTAAGAAAATAGGCAGAGGAGTCCTACCACATTCTTTTTATGATGCCAATATGGTGCTGACACCTAAACTTGGAAGAGCCAAATCAGAAAGAAAATTATAGACCAATTTCTCTAATGAATATAGATGCAAAATTTTAAATAAAATATTAGCAAAAAGATTACAGCATCTTATCATGAGAATAATACACATTGACCCAGTAGGATTTATTCCAGGAATACAAAGCTTGTTCAATATTAGGAAAGTGATCAGCATAACTGACCACACAAATAAAAATAATTAACAGAAATCATATTTATATAGATGGATTCAGAAAAAACTTTTGACAAAATACAACACCAATTCCTATTAAAACACTAGAGAGAACAGGAATAAATAGACTCTTCCTTAAAACAATAGCTAACATCCACCTACAACTGCCAGAAAACATTATATTTAATGAAGATAAGCTAGAAGCATTTCCAGTATGATTGGGGGTGAAACAAGGATGTGTGTTAAGACCACTGTTACTCAATATAGTACTAGAAATGTTAGCTTTAGTAATACGCAAAGAAAAAGAAACTGAAGCAATTAGAATAGACAAAGAATAAATAAAGCTATGACTCTTTGCAGATGATATAGAGAATCCTAGAGAATCAAGTAAAAAAACTCCTTGAAATATTTAAGCAAATTTAGCAAAATTGCAGGATATAAATAAACCCACATAAATTATCAGCATTTCTATATATAACTAGCAAAGCTCAACAGCAAAAGATAGAAAGAGAAATTTTATTTGAAGTTACTCTAGACATTATAAAATATTTGGGAGTGTACGTGCCAAAACAAACCCAGAAACTATATGAACACAATTATAAAACACTTTACACATAAATAAAATCAGATACAAATAATTGGAAAAATAACAGTTGCTCATGGGTACTCCAAGCTAATATAATGAAATTATTATTCTACCTAAATTAATTTACTCATTCAGTGCCATACCAATCAGACTACAAAAAGTATTTTATAGAGCTAGGAAATATAATAGCAGGATTCATATGGAAGAACAAAAGTTCCAGAATATCAAGGGAATCAACGAAAAAAAGTGCAAGGGAAGGTGTCCTAGCTGTAATTTTATTACAAAGCATCAATTATCCAAAGTACTTGGTACTGGCTAAGAAAACTGGCTAAGAAAAAGTGGTGGATGAATGCAATAGTTTAAGTGTGCAGAACACAATAGTCAGTGACTATAGTAGTTTACTATTTGATAAACCAAAAGACATCAGATTCTGAGATAATATAACTCATTATTTAGCAAAAACTGCTGGAGAAACTGGAAAACAATACTGCAGAAACTAAAGCAACTTCTTATAACCTGTACCAAGATAAAGTCAAAATGGGTACATGGTTTAAAAATAAAGGTTGATATTGTCAGCAAACTAGGAGAGCAATGAATACCTCACCTGTCAGATTTATGAAGAAGGGAAGGAATTTAAAACCACTGAAGAAATACAGAACAATATGAAATGCAAAAATGGATGATTTTGATTACATTAGATGGAAAAGTTTTTGCAAAAGCAAAGTCAAAGCAACTAAGATTAGAAGGGAAGCAAAAAGCTGGGAAACAATTTTTGGTGTCTCTGATAAAGTTATAAAATATATATCGGTTATAAAATACATAGAGAATTAAGTCAAATTTGTAAGAATACAAGTCATTCTCCAGCTGATAAATGGTCAAAGAATGTGAACAAGTAGGTTTCAGAGGAAGAAATTAAAGTTATCTACAGTCATGTGAAAAATGCTCTAAATAACTATTGATTAGAGAAATGCAAATCAACACAACCCTTAGGTATCACACCATACCTGTCATATTGGCTGACATGACAAAAACAAGAAAATCAAATATTGGAGAAGATATGGGGATATTGGAACACTAATGTATTCTTGGTGGAGTTGTGACCTGATCCAAACATTCTGGAGAACAATTTGCAACTATGTTCAAAGGGTTATAAGATATTATACTCTTTGATCCAGCAATACCACTCCCAGGTCTGTTTCCCAAAGAGATCATACCAATTGGAAAAGGCCCCCATGTACCAAAATGTTTCCAGCAGCTCTTTTTGTGGTGGCCAAGAACTGGAAATTGAGAGGATGCCTACTGATGGGGGAATGGCGGAACAAGTTGTGGTATATGAATGTAATGGAATACTATGGTTACACAAGAATGATGAATAGTTAGACTTCAGAAAAACCTGGAAAGGCTTACACGAACTGATGTTGAGTGAAGTGAGCAGAACCAGGATTACATTGTATACAGTAACCGTAACATTGTTCAGTGACTAACTTGGATGGATTTGGCTCTCAGCAATGCAAGGATCTAAGGCCAATCTAAGAGGCTCATGATGGAAAATGTTATTCACTCCAGAGAAAGAACTATGGAGAATGAATGCTTATGGAAGCATACTATTTGCTCTCTTTTTAGTTTCATTTTGTTTCTTCTTTCTCGTGGTTCCTTCCATTGCTACTAATTTTTCTTTACAACATATCTAATGTGAATATATGTTTAATATGAATGCATATGTAGAGTCTATCTCAGATTACTTACTGTCTTGGGGAGGGGAGAGAGGAGAAAGAATTGATGAGTAGAAGTATGTATAGAATAATTTTACATATATTTTTGTTTAATTGTACCCATCCCGAGATCCAGGGGTGGGAGTGGGGAAGAAAAAAGAAGTTTATCTCATAATTTTGTTTTATATTTAAAAAGAATAGCAAATTGTGCATAGGAGATTTGCAGTTCAATATGCAATCATTTTTTTACTGTACCATAGTATGGAAATGCTGGTTTTATTGCATAAAATTTAAAAAAGAAACAATGAAATCAAAAGAAAGAACAAACAGAAAGTGTGAACAAAAAGAAATTCCAGAAGAACAACTAACCTAAAAAATAGATTAAGGAATGGATAATTCAATAAAAATGAACATAGACAAGTATTTGGCTGGGAAAATGAGCAAACAGTGTAAAAAAATATAGAATCTTACTTTGGTGACAAAGAAAATCAAAACTTAAAACCAGAAGAAGACAACAAAGTCAAAACTTCCACATCCAAAGCTTCCAATAAAAAATATGAATTTTTCACAGGTCATGGAAGAACTCAAAAATGATTTTGAAAATCAAGTAAGAGCAGCAGAGGAAAAATTGGGAAGATAAATGAGAGTGATGCAAAAAATCATGAAAAATAAGTCAACAGCTTGCTAAAGGAGATTCTCCAAAATAGTGAAGAAAGTAACACCTTAAAAATAGACTAATCCAAATGGCAAGAGATGTCCCAAAAGCCCATGAGGAGAAATATGCTTTAAAAAGCAGAATTGACTAAATGGAAAAGGAGATCCAAAAGCCCAAGAGGAAAAGAATGCCTTAAAAGGCAGAATTGACTAAATGGAAAAGGAGATCCAAAAGCTCACTGAAGAAAACAATTAATTCAAAATTAGAATAGAGCAAATGGAAGGTAATGACTTTATGAGACATCAGAAAATTATAAAATAGAACCAAAGAATGAAAAAATAGAAGATAATGAGAAATATGTCATTGGAAAACCACTGACATGGAAAATAGATCCAGGAGAGATAATTTAAAACTTACTGGACTACCTGAAAGCCATAATCACAAAAAAAGAGCCTAGACATAATCTTTCAAGGAATTCTCAAGGAAAACTGTGCTGATCTTCTAGAAACAGGAGGCAAAATAGAAATGGAAAGAATTCATTGATTGCCTCTTGAAAGAGATCCCCAAAGGAAAATTCCTAGGACAATTGTAGCCAAATTCCAGAGTTCCCATGTTAGGAAGAAAATATTGCAAGCAGCCTAGAAAGAAATAATTTTAGTATTCTGGAAATAGAATCAGGAAAACACAGATCTATCAGCTTTTACATTAAGGTATCAAAGAGTTTGGAATATGATATTCCAGAAGTCAAAGGAGCTAGGATTGAAACCAAGAATCACCTACCCAGCAATAGTGAGTATAGTACTTCAGAGGTAAAAAGGGGATATTCAATGAAACAGAGGACTTTCAAGTATTCTTGATGAAAAGACCAGAGCTGAATAGAAAATTTGACTTTCAAGTACAAGAATCAAGAAAAACATGAAAAGGTAAAGAAGAAAGAGAAACCATGAGACTTATTAAAGTTGAACTGCTTACATTTCTACATGGAAGGATGATATTTGTAATTCATGAGATGTTTCTCAGTATTAGGATGGTTGGAGGAGATCTGTATCTATAGATAGTTATGTGGATATCTATATCTATTTATACAAATAGATATAAATATATCTATAGATGGATAGACAGACATAAAGAGAGACAAAGAGACAGACAGATAGATAAGATAGCTAGCTAGCTAGACAGATAGATAAGATAGCTAGCTAGCTAGCTAGCTAGCTAGATGATAGATAGGTAGGTTGGTAGGTAGGCAGATAGCTAGAAAGAAGATACATGGTGAGTTGAATATGAAGGGATGGTATCTAAAAATAAAACTAAGAAGTGAGATATGAATATATTGGGATAAGGAGAAAGGGAGAGATAGAATGGGCTAAACTATCTCACGCAAAAGAGGCAAGAAGAAGCTTTTACAGTGGAGGGGAAGAGGGGGGAGGCAAGAGGGAATGAGTGAATCTTATTCTCATTGGACTTGGCTTGTAAAGGGACTAATATATATACTCAATTGGGTATCTATTTTAATGACTATTAAAAGTACGGGAGAAAGGAGATAAGAGGGAGGATTATAAAAGGAAAGCCAGATTGGGGAAAGGAGTAGTCAGAAGCAAACACTTTTGCAAAGGGAAAAGATCAAAGGAGAAAAAAGGAATAAATAAGGGTTGGTATAGGATGAAGGGAAATACAGTTAGTCTTTCCCAACAGAACTATTATGGAAGTTTTTTGTATAACTATACATGTATAACCTGCATCAAATTGCTTGCCTTCTCCATGAGGGTGGGCAGGGAGGCAAGAAGGGAGAGATGTGAAATTCAAAATTTTTAAAAAGAAATATTAAAAATTGTGTTACATGTAACTGGGAAATAAGACATACAGGCAATGGGGTATAGAAAACTATCTTGTCCTACAAGAAAATAGAAAGGAAGGGGATAAGAGGGGGTGGGGAGACAGAAAGGAGAACAGCCTGGGGGAAGGAGTAATCAGAATTCATGTCATCTTGAAGTGGGAGGGAGAGGAGAGTTGGGGGGAAATTTGCAACTCAAAATCTTGTAGAAATGAATGTTAAAAACTAAAAATAAATAAATATTTTTAAAAGGGAAAAAAGGTAATTAGGGAGTCTACATTTTGCTAAATGGTACCATAAACATTTTTTTTAATTTTTAAAATTAAAATTAAAACCTTTTGCTAAAAGGTACCCTAGGTAATTTATTACTTAAATGAAGTAATATAAAAAATTGAAGGCAAATTTCTCTGGTAAAGAGAAATTTTTATTCAATTTATATTTGGTATTCAAATATACAAGAAACTGAGTAAATTTATAAAAATAAGAGCCATTCACCAGTTAATAAATGGTTAAAATATATGAAAGGCAGTTTTCAGAAGAACAAATCAAAGCTATCTTTAGTCAAAGGAAAAATGCTCTAAATCACTATTGATTAGAAAAATGCACATTAAAACAATTCTGAAGTACCACCTAACACTTCACAGAAAAGACAAGTGCTATTAGGGAAGAGGGAAAATAGGTACGTTTATTAATGTTCATGAACTTGTTAACTAGTCCAATTGTTATGGAGAACAATTTGGAACTATGCCCCACGGACTATAAAACTGTTTCTATCTTTTGATTCAGCAATACAACTACTAAGTCTGTAACCCAAAGAGATCAAAGAAAAATGAAAGTAACCTGTATGTGCAAAAATAATTATAACAGCTCTTTTTATGGTCACAAAAATTAGAAATTGAGGGGATGCCCATCAACTGGGGAATGACTAAACAACTTGTTATGGACTACTATTGTGCTATAAGAAATGACACGTGGGGTGGTTTCAGAAGACAAAAACATGGCAAAATCTATATTAACTGGTGCAAAGTGATGTGAGAAGAACCTGGGTATCATTGTGCAAAGTGACAGAATGTTGTAATGATAATCAACTGTGAAAGACTTGAATACTCCTGATTAATACACTGATCCAAGACCATTCTAAGGACTCAAGATGGAAAAATGTTTTCCACCTCCAAAGAGAGAACTAATGAACTCTGAGTACAATAAGAATCATCATCTTCTCTTTTTCATAAAATCATATAGAAGAGCAATTGCTATAAAATATTCCAGTAAAAATATTTGCAATAGATTTTCCCACAAAATGGGACCATGGGAATAGTGGATTCAAACATAAGGTACCTTGGTAGAGAGGCATTCTTGTAGGACACTTATGTGGCAAAGGGTCAATCAGAACTCTTGTCACTGCAGTGTCTTGAAGTCCCTTCTCTTTATAAAGTCATCATGCAACTCCCTTTGGGAGTAATATCTCTATTGATTGAGTTGCTTATCTGGGCTCTCAGAATTTGAATCCTTCTTGATTCTATAGCCAGAATTCTTTTTTTTTTTCCTTTGAGGAGCCATGCTCTCTGAAGTGACTTTCCCAGTGGGTGACTATCTCTCTATCTCTCTGTCTTGGACATGTGTCTGCTCCTGGTTGGATGCATTGTCTCCCCTTAGTTGAGTAGTACTACTGAGCTGGTGCATTTAAGGAGGGAGAAGAAAGGGTCCCTCCCTATCCCCCACACTCATGGTTCTGTATTATGACTGTGCTTATAACCCTGGACCCTTCTGCTTTTGAATGACTTCTTGTTTTCAAATATGAGTCCAATGTGTGTGACTGATTCAACCAGTTACAAGATATTTCTTTTTTTTAATTGGGTTCTTTTATTTTTTTATTAATGAATTAATTTTTAGTTTACAACATTCACTTCCATAAATTTTAAATTTTCTCCCCCTCAATCCCCCTCTCTCCTCAAGAGGGCTTGCAATCTGATATAAGCTCTACACATACATTCCTATGTTAAACACACTTTCACATTAGTCATCTTACATAGAAGAGTTACAATGAATGGGAGAAACCATGAAAAATGAAACAAAAAATAAAGTAGTCTGCTTGACTCTGCATTGTGGCTTCATTATTCTTGCTCTGGATGTGGATGGCATTTTCTATCATGAGTCCTTTGTTGATGCTTTTGGTCCTTGAATTACTGAGAAGGGCTAAATCCATCAAAATCAGTCATTGAACACTGTGGCTGTTATTGTATACAGTATTCTCCTGGTTCTGCTCACTTCACTCAGCATCAGCTCATATAAGTCTTTTCAGGTTTTTCTGAAGTCCTTCTGTTCATTATTTCATATAGCACAATAGTATTCCATTACATTCATATACCACAACTTGTTCAGTCATTCCCCAATTGATGGGTATTCTTTCAATTTCCAGTTCTTGGCCACAACAAAAAGAGTTGCTGGAAACATTTTTTTTACATGTGTCCTTTTCCCATTTTTATGATCTCTTTGGGATATAGCCCTAGAAGCAGTATTGTTGGGTCAAAGGCTATGCACATTTTTATAGCCCTTTGGTCATACTTCCAAATTGCTCTTCAGAATGTTTGGGTTAGCTCACAGCTCCACCAACAATGAATTACTGTTCTAATTTTCCCACATCTTCTCTAACATTTATCATTTTCCTGTTTTGTCATGTCAGTCAATCTGACAGGTGTGATATGGTACCTCAGAGTTGTTTTGATTTGCATCTCTGTAATCAATAGTGATTTAGAATATTTTTTCATATCACTATAGATAGCTTTAATTTCTTCCTCTGGAAACTGCCTGTTCATATCCTTAGACCATTAATCAACTGAGGAATTATTTGTATTCTTATAAATTTGACTCAGTTCTCTCTATATTTTAGAAATAAGACCTTCAGAATATATTTCTAATGTCATGTCAGTTGTCTTCATCCAATGTTCAAGATCTCATAATCTCTCAAATTGAGTAAAGACTTATTCACATCTTATTTTGGGGTCATAGGGAAATTTCCCAATATTTGCATATCACTTTGAGGTTATATCATGGGTTCTCTTTGACTATATCAATTGGAATGAGAAAAAAAAATCATTTCCTTTACATCAGTATTAACAATTTTCATCCCTACTGTACTGATTCAAATAACTATAGTTCATAATTTCCTTAGTCATTCATAAAAGAGATATTGGTCACACTCCACGTTTTATTGTTCTTATTCATAGAAATTTAGAAATAAAAGAGTTTATAGCAGAAAAGTACCTTAAAGATTATATAGTTTGACTCTCTAATTCAAAATTTTAAAAAGCTCTAATAAAGCTTATTTCCAGATTTTAGATATTAAAAATAAATTGTACTACACCAAGTTTGGGACAGTAGTACTTTGTTTCTGTCTGCACCACCCTGTCTGATATGACTCTTTCAAATTTATATTTACACAGGAAGATTGGGTTCCCCAAAGAGCTCTGTTATCTCCCTTTCTAGGAGTAAACATGAGTGTAAATAGACCTACCACTATAGTTCATGAGCTCCTACTCGCATGTTTCCTGTTAACAATTAACCAGCAGATGCCATTCAAAATTTAATTTTTGAGCAAAATCATTTACTAAGGTTCTATAGTAAGAACAATTTGTACAAAAATATATGCCCAAAAGGTTTTGCAAATTTTGCAAATACCTACAATGTCTATGGGGAGAGTGACTGCAAACTAAAAGTACAATATGGTGAGGTATACATACAGAAAACACATGTGACAAAGGGGTACCTCAGTTCCCAGCACTGAAAATTCTTTTCTACTTTTGTAGAGATGCTAATCTCTGCTTGGAAAATTATTCAGCTAGGATTCCACAACCTGTGCCTTTTTTGTGTCTTTGGCCAGAACTTCCCTCTCTGATCCGTTTTGTGAAGATTCATGCTCCATGAATCCATACCTTTCTTTGGGTGGTTCTCTCTGCACTCCCCTCCCTTCAATATGTCTCCTTTTTTCTGATTAGACTTCTTCCCCTGCCATGAGTCATTGTCAGTACAGTGCTACTGTAGCTTCCAGCTTCAAGGCCTCTCACGATCTTTGGAGCTTTTGAGATTCACAAGTTCACCTAAATACTTTCTTTCAGTCTAGTTGTGCTACTGAAGATCAGGAAAAAAGTAAACACAAATAAGTCAGAGGGAATTGCTTGATCCTGGTACAGCATGTTTTCCTGCAACATTTGTTATGAACGAGTGGTTTTGCTATTTATATATATATATATATATATATATATATATATGTGTGTGTGTGTGTGTGTGTGTGTGTGTGTGTGTATAATCAATCTTCATGTAATTATAAAAAATAAATCATTAGCCTATACAAAAATATTGATGTGCCAATTGTTTTCCTAATTTTAACTATCCTTGTATCTCTAATACAAATAAGTTCATTTTTCTTACATTAGCATAATAATGGCATTAAATGTAATTTCAGATTTTTGAGTTGATACTCTATTTGTGATGTTGAACTTTATTTCTCTTTCTTTATTCTATCCATCTAAGGATGGGATATCATTACTATATTTATCTTATAAAAGGAATTCAGTAGAGTATCTTTTTTCTGTATATTTGAGAACAACTAACTGACCTTTGAATCTGTGATATAATGTACTTGAAAATATTTCTGCACAAGATTTTTTTTTTCCTTTAGCAATTAATGTGTGTATTGCTTAATTTCTATTTTTGATTTCTGCCGCTTAGGATATCTATTCTTGTTTAGTTAGGAATTTTAGATTTATTTCAAGGAGAGGCACCAATTATCTTAGCCCCAGTAACACTACATATATTGGCTATATGACTCTGGACAAATCACTTAACCTCTCAGTGCCCTAGGCAAATTCCTAACATAAATTGCAGAAAAGGTGATAACCTGCAGTGGTGGTTGAAGTGTCTTCATCTGAAATTCTCAATACCAAAGAATCCACAAATGCACTGTTTTTAAAATTTTCTTTAATGATTCATCCTTGTATTTTAAATTCTCAGTTTTGCTGGCCTATAATTAAGTACAGAAGCTACTGCAATGCTTTTATTTCCTTCACAATATAATTTTTGTGGGAGAATTTTTTATTCTCTCTTAAGTTAGCTAATGGTATATTGATTTCATTAATCTTTGGAGAATCAGCTATCTCATTTATCAATTCAATCATGTTGTATTTTCCATTTTTTTCCTTCTTAAAAGAATATCCTTTTTAATTATATGAATTTTCTTTTAAAGTTTTGTTTATTACATTTTAAATTAATTAGTATTCTCTTCTATTAATATACATTTTTCAGAGACACAGATTTTTGTTCTAATTGAGTTCTATTGCTGTATCTCTTACTTTTGGGTGTATTGTCTCCCTGTAATCATTCTATTTAATATAATTTTGTATTCTTTCATGAATTATTCTTTGTGTTACTCCTTCATTATTTAGTATATAATTGCTTAGTTTTTACCTACTGTTATTTCTTTTATTGACTATATGTTTTTTGGATTGTGGTTCATAAAAGATGGATTTTATGTTTCTGCCTTTCTATATTTTTTTTATTTTTAAATTTTAATTAGTTTATTTTTAGTTTAGAATATTCAGTTCCACAAGTTTCTGAATTTTAAATTTTCTCCCACTCCCTATTCTACTCCTTCCACAGGACAGGATACAATCTAATATAGGCTCTATATATACATTTATATTAAACATATTATCACATTAACCATATTGTAAAGAAGAGTTATGACCAATGGGGGGAAAATGTGATAAAGAAGAAACAAAACAAAACAAAAAGGAGAGAGAGAAGAAATAGTATACTTTGATTTGCATTCAAACTCTGTAATTCTTTCTCTGAATGTGGATAGAATTTTCCATTGTGAACCTTTTGGAGTTGTCTTAGAATCTTGCATTGCTGAGAAGAGCTAAGTCTATTAAAGTCAGTCATTGCACAATGTAAATATAATTGTGTACAATGTTCTCCTGGTTCTGCTCCTCTCACTCAGTATCAGTTCACATAAGTCTGTCCACCTGCTCATCATTTCTTGTGGAACAGTAGTGTTCCATTATATTCATATACCACAACTTGTTCAGCCATTCAAAAATTGATGGACATGTCCTCAGTTTCAGAGTCTTTGTCACAACAAAAAGAGTTGTTATGAATATTTTTGTACATGTGGGTTCTTTTCCCATTTGTATGATCTCTTTGATATACAAACTTAGAAGTGGTATTGCTAGGTCAAAGGGTATGCAGAGTTTTATAGCCCTTTGACACAGTTCCAAATTGTTCTCCAGAATAGCTAGATTAGTTCCCAACTCCACCAACAATACATTAGTGTTGTAATTTTCTCAAATTGTCTCCAGCATTTATAATTTTCCTGTTTTGTCATGTAAGTCAATCTGACCAGTGTGATGTGATACCTAAGAGTTGTTTTCATGTGTATTTCTCTATTCAATAGTGATGTAGAGCATTTTTCACATGATCATACATAGTTTTAATTTCTTCCTCTGAAAACTGCCTGTTAATATCCTCTGACCATTTATCAATTGGGAATGACTTGTATTCTTATAAATTTGATTCAATTCCTTATATATTTTAAAAATGAGGCCTTTATCAGAAAACTGGTTGTAAAAGTTCCTTCCCAATTTTCTGCTTCCCTCCTAATCTTCGTTGCATTGGCTTTGTTTATACAAAAACTTTTCAATTTAATTTTATGAAATTATGCATTTTGTATTACATAACATTCTCTGTCTCTTATTTGCTCACAAATTCTTCTGTTCTTCATAAATCTGATACCTAAACTATTCCTTGCTCTCTAAGTTTGATTATATTATCAGTCTTTATATCTAAATTGTGTACTTATTTGGACTTTATTTTGGTATATGGTATAAGACATTGATCTATGCCCAGTTTCTGCCAAACTATTTTCCAGTTTTCCCAGAAGTTTTTGTCAAGTTGTGAGTTCTTATCCCAGAAACTGGTGTCTTTGGATTTATCAACAGTAGATTACTATAGTCATTAAGTATTGTGTCTTGTGTACTGAATATATTCCACTGATCCACCACTCCCTTTCTTAGCCAGTACCAAGTAGTGTTAGTGATTGCTGCTTTCTAATACAATTTAAGATCTGGTACAACTAGGACAACTTCCCTTGCATTTTTTCATTAATTCTCTTGGTATTCTGGTCCTCTTGTTCTTCCAGATGACTTTTGTATTATTTTTTCTAGGTCTATAAAATAATGTTTGGTAGTTTGATTGGTATGGCACTAAATAAGTTAATTAATTTAGGTAGAATTGTCATTTTTGTTATATTAGCTCAGTCTATTCATGAGCAACTAATGTTTTCCCAGTTATTTAGAACTGACTTAATTTATGTGAAAAGTGCTTTGAAATTGTGTTCATATAGTTCCTGGATTTGTTTTCCCAAGTAGACTCTCAAATAATTTATGTCTACATTAACTTTAAATGGAATTTCTCTATCTCCTACTGTTGAGTTTAGTTAATAATATATAGGAATGCTGAAGATGTATGTGGATTTATCTTGTATACTGCAACTTTGATAAAGTTATTTATTATTTCAAGTAACTTTTTACTTGATTCTCTAGGATTTTTATATCATCAAATCATCTGCAAAGAGTGATAGCTTTTTTTCTTCTTTGCCTATTCTAATTTCTTCAATTCCTTTTTCTTCTCTTATTGCTAAATCTAATGTTTCTAGTACCATATTTAATAACAGGAGTGATGGTGGACATTCTTGGTTCACCCCAGTCTTATTGGAAATGCTCCTAGCTTATCACCATTACATATAATACTTGATGATGGTTTTGGATAGATGATACTAATCATTTTTAAGAAAGATTCCATTCATTACCATGCTCTCTTTTTTTAAATACGAATGGGTGTTGTATTTTTATCAAAAGCTTTTTCTGAATCTATTGAGATAATTATTGGGTTTCTGTTAGTTTTGTTGTTGATATGATCAATTATCCTAACTGAACCAGCCCTTCATTTCTGGAATATATCCTATCTCATCATCATGTATTGTTCTCATGATAAGTTGTTGTAATCTTTTTGCTACTATTTTATTTGAATTTTTGCATCTATATTCATTAAGGAAATTGGTCTGTAATTTTCTTTATCTGTTTTGACTTCCCAGTTTAGGTACCAGTACTATTTTTGCATCCTAGGAAGAATGTGGTAGGACTCCTTTTCCTGGAATTTTTTTCCAAGGGGGTTCATTGAGGTCTTGTTCAATATCTTTTTCTGAGATGGAATTACTTAAGTATTTTACTTCCTCTTCTGTTAATCTGGGCAATTTATATTTCTATAAATATTCATCCATTTCACTAAGACTGTCAAATTTATGGGTAAGCAGTTGTGTAAAATAGTTTTTAATTTCCTCTTCATTGATGGTGAATTTGACAGATTTTTCATATTATTTTTATTAATGGGTGCTATTGATCTTGTCTTTAAGTTGTTCGTGTCCTTTGTTTCTGACATGAGGACATAAGACATCAAAGAGAGCTAAACAAAAGAGAGAGGAGGGGACCTTTCTTAGTATAGGGCTAGAAGCTAACACCTCATCCTCTTATTATCAAAGTCTACTTTCTAACTAGGGACATAAGTACTAGTCATTGCATAATAGCAGAATCATTACAAATATGGGCCTTATTAGATTCAAAAACAAAATGTCAGTTAGTGAAGACATTGAAAAACTTAAACATCTAAAATAATACCTACTGTCTATCATTGAGCCATAGTAATATAATAAAAATGACAATGCTATCAAAGCAATATAAAGAATTTGTGTTATACCAACCAACCATCGTGTCAACAGAATGCTGTACAGAGGTAAGTGAATTAAAAAAAAATCATTGGGACAGAAAAACAAAAATTCTAGAATTTCAAAGGAAACAATAAAAAATGAAGAAATTAACAAGAAATAGCATGTCAACACTTCAAAATGATAATACATAGCAAAAATCATCTAAATCATTCTTAACCTGGAGTACATGTATTTTCAAACAACTATTTTGATAACTATGGTAATAGAGATAAGCCAAGATTACCTTAGCCATTAGAGTTGTCCAAAAGTGGGATAGATTTCTTTTAGGACTGGTGAGTTCTTTTTTTTTTTTTTTGAAATCCTCAAGCAAAGGCTGGACAGTTAATTATCTATCAAGTACATTATAGTGGGGATTCTGTTCATGTATAGGTTAGATTCAATGAGCTCTGAGGTCCCAATTCTCAGTTCTGTAATAAATACCAATAAGCTACTCCATCAAGTTTAGGACTAAGAAAGATACCTAGACATTCACAGACATTCTGGTCTAAGCTTTCAGGATGGAGGTGGAGACCTGAAAACAAAGTGATATCCTGAAATGAAGGCTAAAAATCAATGGAATTTTGAGTTCTAGCTTGTCAGAGCTAAATTAAGGGACAAAATGGAGTAGCAAGTACCCTGACACATCCAAGATAGTCTGCAAGAACAGGTTCTTAGATATGCTTTTCTTAAAGAAAAGCAATTTTTGAGGGGTCAATAATATACTTTAATTACATTCACCAACAGAGAAAATACAAACAGAGAAATAAAGACCAACAGACAGGGCTTCTAACTGTCTTACCATAAACAATACATACATCACAGATCAACAGACAGATCCAATTCACTGATCATTACATATATACATAATTACCAGAGAGAGAAGCACCAATATCTGCATTTTCAAAGCTGGGGGCACCTCCTTAATGGCTATTCGGAGTCTCATCTGGCTCATCTTCTTCCAAAGAGTAAGCTCCAATGCAAAACTTCATGTAAGAGTATATATAAACTTTTCAGAGCCAGAGGGCATCATGATTCACCTGACCCAGCACCTCATTAGAAATTAACAAGAGGTGTGGGCCTTCCTACAAAACAAGCTTCCACTAATCAAACTTCCCTTAATGAGCTCTACCTGAGGCCTATTAATATGTGAAGATCTTTAACTCTCATTAACATAAATTCCATTAAACTCACATGAAGTTAATTCCTTGAATGTAATGATCCAAGGAAATGGAAAAGGAGCAGAGGCACACAAAAGGTTTACATCAAAAGTACCTCTAAGAGGTATGAAGTTAGTGGGATTTCCAGTATTAAATTGATTATTTTCAGGTCTGTATCAAGACAAAGTCACTCCCACTAGATGACTGTCCAAGGAGGAGACAAGGATGGGGTTGAGGACAGAATGCATTGTGAACCACAAGGAGACAAATGGAAAGTAGCAACTGAAGCAGAGACCTGAGACCATCTCCCAATTCTGGATCCAGCTCATTCTCCCAGGCCTGAAATAGAGTAGAGGTTAGGGAGAGGATCAAGATATGATACTTCAGCCATAACTATAATAGAGAAGTGGTAGTGGCATTCAGATAAAGTGAGGACAGGACCAGGGTCAAACCACTCAATATGAGGTGCAAAGAGGGTAGAGTGTAATCATGGCATAAAGTTCCAATCTAGGAACTGAGCTTGTAGACATACTTACAGACAGAGGAAAACTCCTTGATGAACAAATGCTATTTGTTGAGAAGTCTAAGAATCAAACCTATAAGAAGATAATAACTCCATAACAAATTATAAGTAGAAATTTGGCAGGACGGGGGGTGGGGGAAGAATGATTTTGCCACAAGAAATCCAAGTGTAACAAAAATAATAGAAATAAGACATTAAATGACTTCGATAATACTCGTGTTGTGTAAGACTAACTATATTTCCCTCCATCCTATCCTGCCCCCCCTTGCTTCTATTCTATCTTTTGATCCTGTCCCTCCTCAAGAGTGTTAATTTCAAATTGCTCCCTCCTCCCATTGCCCTCCCTTCCATCATCTTCCCCACCCTGATTATCCCATTCTCCCCCACTTTCTTGTATTGTAAGGTAAGTTTTCATACCAAAATGAGTGTGCATTTTATTCCTTCCTTTAGTTGAATGTGATGAGATTAAACTTCATGTTTTTCTCTCATCTCTTCTCTTTTACCCTCCACTAAAAAGTCTCCTACCTGCCTCTTCTATGAGACATAATTTGCCCCATTCCATTTCTCGCTCTCTTCTCCCAATACATTTCTCTCTCACCGCTTAACTTCATTTTTTTAAGGCATGATCCCATCCTATTCAATTCACTCTGTGCTCTCTGTCTCTCTGTGTATGTGCACGTGCGTGTGTGCGTGCATGTGTGTGTGTGTGTGTGTGTGTATGTAATCCCAACAACTATCCAGATTCTGAAAAGTTTCAAGAGTTACAAATATTGTCTTTCCATGTAGGAATGTAAACAGTTCAACTTTAGTAAGTCCCTTATGACTTCTCTTTGCTGTTTACCTTTTCATGCTTCTCTTCATTCTTGTGTTTGAAAGTCAAGTTTTCTTTTCAGCTCTGGTCTTTTCATCAAGAATGCTTGAAAGTCCTCTATTTCATTGAAATACCATGTTTTTTTTTCCCTGAAGTATTATACTCAGTTTTGCTGGGTAGGTGATTCTTGGTTTGAGTCCTAGTTCCTTTGACTTCTGGAATATCATATTCCACAGCCTTCTATCCCTTAATGTAGAAGCTGCTAGGTCTTGTGTTATCCTGATTGTATTTCCACAATGCTTGAATTGTTTCTTTCTAACTGCTTGCAATATTTTCTCCTTGACCTGGGAATTTTGGAATTTGGCCACAATGTTCCTAGGAGTTTCTCTTTTTGCATCTCTTTCAGGCAGTGATTGATGGATTCCTTGAATATTTATTTTGCCCTCTGGTTCTAGAATATCAGGGCAGTTTTCCTTGATAATTTCATGAAAGATGATGTCTAGGCTCTCTTTTTGATCATGGCTTTCAAGTAGTCCCATAATTTTTAAATCGTCTCTCCTGGATCTATTTTCCAGGTTAGTTGTTTTTCCAATGAGATATTTCACATTCTCTTCCATTTTTTCATTCTTTTGGTTTTGTTTTGTGATTTCTTGGTTTCTCAGAAAGTCATTAGACTCCATCTGTTCCATTCTAATTTTGAAAGAACTATTTTCTTCAGTGAGCTTTTGAACCTCCTTTTCCATTTGGCTAATTCTGCTTTTGAAAGCATTCTTCTCCTCATTGGCTTTTTGAACCTCTTTTGCCAATTGAGTTAGCCTATTTTTCAAGGTGTTATTTTCTTCAGCATTTTTTGGGGTCTCCTTTAGCATGGTGTTGACCTGCTTTTCATGCTTTTCTTGCATCTCTCCTGTTTCTCTTCCCAGTTTTCCTCCACCTCTCTAACTTGATTTTCAAAATCCTTTTTGAGTTCTTCCATGGCCTGAGGCCATTGAATATTTGTTTTGGATGTTTGGGATACAGAAGCCTTGACTTCTATGTCTTTCCCTGATGGTAAACATTGTTCTTCCTCATCAGAAAGGAAGGGAGCATATATCTGTTCACCAAGAAAGTAACCTTCTATGGTCTTATTTTTTTTTCCCTTTTCTGGGCATTTTCCCAGCCAGTTACTTGACTTCTGAGATTCCTTTCCATACCCACCTCACCTCCAGATCCACCCAGCTAGTGCTTGGGATCTGAGATTCAAAAGCTGCTTCCCAGCCTCAGGGCTTTCAGTGTGAGATTAAATTCAGGTGCTGAGGTGGGGGCAGGGCTGCTATTCAGTGTGAGATTAAATTCAGCTAGTCGGGTGGGGGCAGGGGCGCCTCACAGGGCTCAGTTCCCTCAGGGGGTTTATATTGAGACCTTCAATAATGGATGTCAGCTCCTGTCTGCTTTGGGAGTCCCTGTCTGCTACTGCCCCTGATGCTCCCTACCGAGGGGGCCTGAGTTATGGAGACACCCTGCTCCCCTCTTGGCCAGCCATAAAGATTCTCTCACTGACCTTTGCACCTGTGGATGGAGGGACCTTCACAGCCACTGGAGATTCTGTCCCTGAAGCCTGCTCAGATCTGCTCCTCTCAGTGCCACGTGGCCAAGGCAGGGCTGAGCTCTGCTCCAGGTCTGGTGTGCAACAGACCTTTTGTGTCGGTTTTTCAGGTCTCTGTGGAACAGAAATCTCCTCCACTCCGTTGTTGTGTGGCTTCCACTGCTCCAGAATTTGTTGGGAGTTCTTCTTTGCAGATATTTTATGGGCTATGGGTTAGGAGCTAGTATATGTGAATCTTTCTATTGTGACATCTTGGCTCCTCCCCCCCCAATACCATCTCCAAAAAATCATAACATCCTAAATCAAAGCCTTTAAGAAATTTCAACACTTATTCATGCTAAAAATTCCCATAACATAGGAATAAAGAGAACTTTTTTAATATTATAAAATTTTCCATCTAAAACCAAATACATCCTTTTTACCCTTTGGTGAAATACTATTTTTCTCAGTAAAGATAGGTTACTCACTTTCCCTCCTTTGGCAATTCTGAGAATGTTACCCATAGCAAAGAGACAAAAGGAAGGAATTAAAGGCATACAGGTAGAAAAAGAGAAAACAAAACTATTCCTTTTCCTGATGATATGATGGTCTACTTAGAAAATATTAAAGAATGAACAATTTAGGGGCAGAGCCAAGATGGTGGAGTGAGAGTAACAACTCACCTAAGCTCTTGGACAAACTCCTTTAGATACCTCTGAAAGGAGAATCTGACCAAATTTTGGAAGTGTGGAATCCAATGGGAGACAGATTGTGATGGATTTGGAGCCCAGGTTAGATTGGAAGGTCCATGGGAAGGATCTGTTCCACGGGGGTGAGCCCTCAGCACACAGTGCAGCTGGCCAGTGCAGCGGAGCAGAGGAGGCCTGGGAAACCTGAGAGTGGCAGGTGGCACTGGCAGGCAGAACTGGCAGAGTGGCACCAAGGATGGGAGACAAACCAAACCGAGTCAGTGAGAGATGTTGAGTGCCCGATATCAGCACAGCAGCTCCTGAGACCTTCAGCCTGAAGATTAAACTTCGGTAAGTCACCTACCTGAACTTCTGGGAGCCAGGATGGTGGAGTGATCAGTAAAAGCTCTTTCTTTCCCCCTTGATGACTGTGAAAGAACCATAAAATATTTCCCCAGAAAAATCCTGCATCAGCGGAAACAGCAGTAGGAGGCCAATAGTCTCATAACACCTGAGGCTAGGAAAATAGCTAAGGGGGATTCCTTCTACTGTGGTGGAGGCAAACCTGAAGGACAGAGCACCCAGGGTGGAGAAAACTCACATTAGGACCCAGGCAAGCCTCAGCACCAGCAGAGGAGCCCCAAGAGGGGTGGGAACACGCATTAGAATCTAGGCATGCCTCAGCACTCCAGGGGAATCAGAAAGACAATAGGGAAGCTGGGATCACCATCCCCTGAGCTTGCCTTTGCCTCAGTTCAGCTGAGGAGAACTCCTGTGACCAGACCAGTCCACCCCCACACTTAACAAGCTAACCCCAGGGTTGATCAGGGAAACAAAAAACAAAAACCTGCTTTTAGCTTTTTCGCACATCAGCTCAACACAAAGTTCAGCAGCTTCTGACTGAAAGAACCAGAAGCCACAACACTCAATCAACATCATGAACAAGAAAAAGCAGAAGGACAAAAAATCCCATAGAATCTTTCTATGGGGATAAGGACCAAAACACAAACACCAAAGAGGTCAGAGCTGAGATTGTACTTCCATATGAAACTTCAGAAGGGACTATGAACTGCTCAGAAGCACAAGCAGCTTTCCTGGAACAGCTGAAGAAGGAAATAGAAGAAAAACTGGCCAATGATTTTAAAATTATAAAAGAAGAATTCACTGATGAGAACATCTGTTTGAAAAGGAAAATTGAACAAATGAAAAAGGAAGTTCAAAAATTAACTGGAGAAAATAACTCCCTAAAAGGAACAGTTGATCAAATAGAAAAGAAAACCCAGAACCTAACTGGGAAAATTGGTCAAATGGAAAAGGAAGCACAAAGCCTAAGTGGGAAAATTGGTCAAATGGAAAAGGAAGTACAAAAATTAACTGGAGAAAATAGCTCCTTAAAAGGAAAAATTGGACAGCTAGAAAAGGAGATGCAAAAGTTAACTGAAGAAAACAATTTGACAAAGATTAGAATCAGGCAAGCAGAAGCTAAAGAATAAACAAATTAATAGTTTCAGGAAAGTTATCAGCTATAAAATAAACCTACAAAACCAACAGCAAGCAATAGTAAGTGCTCTCACCCTCCCTTATTGACCTTGAAAAGCACAGAGAATGTTGTCCCAGGAAAAAACCTGGAGTAGTAGAGCCAGCAGAAGGAGTACAGCAGTCTTTAAGCTCAAGAGGCTGGGGAGGTTGATGGGAAGGGTCCCTCTTGCTGTAGCTGAAGGGGACCAATGCAGGAATGGAGACATCCCAGCAAGTGCCACCTCAGCTGACCAGGAGAAGATTCTGAACCCAGGGAGTTGGAGTTTTTAAGCTCCAATTATAAGACCCAGGTGTGCCTTAGCACATCCAGGGGAATTGGACAGGCACCAGGGCAGATGGGGTTCACCAGTTGCTGAGTTGACCGTGGTCTAGTGCAGCCCTAGAGGAGGAGGAGAACTCCAGCAGTCAAACCACTCCTTGCATACATCTCACTCCATAAGCTTCAGTGTATTCCTGGAGAAACTCAGATAGACTTCACCTAGCCTCAGGCTTGGCATATACCAGCTAGCTCAGCACCAAGTTACCTGCAGCATTATATAGCCTCTAGTTGAAAGAACCAGAGGGCACAGCACACAAAGCCAGTGACCAGGACCGTAGCTCCCAGCAAAAGAAATGTGGGATAGGGGCCCCTGTGCCCCAGAAACAGATATTCACTTTAAAAGTCAGGGAGGGGGGCTGAGCCAAGATGGCAGAGTAGAAAGATGTACATACACTAGCTGTTACCCACAGCACATAAAATATCTGTAAAGAAGAACTCTCAACAAATTCTAGAGCAGCAGAAGTCAGAGAACAACAGAGTGGAGGAGATTTCTAGCCCAGAGTGACTGGAAAAACCAACAGGAAAGACCAACCACCAGACCTGGAACAGAGCCCAGCCCAGCCTTGGGCATGCTGCACCAAAAGGAGCAGATCCAAGCAGGCTTAAGGGATAGAATCTCCAGAAGCAGCACAGATCTCTCACCCCACAGGCGCCAAAGGTCAGTGAGAGGGTCTTTTCGGCTGGCCAAGAGGTGAGCAGGATGTCCCCATAACTCAGGCCTCCTCAGGTGGCAGCAATGGAGGCAGCAGAGGACAGGAGGCTCCTAAAGCAGGCAGTAGCCCACATCCATTGTTGAAGGTCTCACAGTAAACCCCCTGAGGGAACTGAGTCCTGTGTGGTGGCCCTGTCCCCACCTGAGCAAATGATCTTAATCTCATACTGAATAGTTACTCTGCCCCGCCTAAAGCCCCTGAGGGTTTGGAGTAGCTCATCTGAATCTCAGCACCCAGTGCTAGTTTGGTGGAACTGGAGGTGGGGTAGTTGTGAAAACTCAGAAGTCAAGTAACTGGCTGGGAAAATGCCCAAAAAAGGGGAAAAAAATAAGATCATAGAAGGTTACTTTCTGGGGGAACAAGTGTCTCCCCTCATCCTTTCAGATGAGGAAGAACAAGGCATACTGTCAGAAGAACTCAAGGCTTCTACCTCCAGGGCCTCCAAAAGGAACTTAAATTGGGCTCAGGCAATAGAAGAGCTTAAAAAACAAGTTAGCAGCTTACTAAAGGAAAACCAAAAAATTGCTGAGGAAAATAATAGCTTTAAAAAGAGGCTAACTCAATTGGAAAAAGAGGTCCAAAAAGCCAATGAGAAGAAGCAGGCTTTAAAAAGCAGAATTAGCCAAATGGAGGAGAAGGTCCAAAAGCTCACTGAACAATAATTCACTGAAAGAGAGAATTGAGTTAAGGGAAATGAATGACTGTGAGTTAAACCAAGCGGTTAGTAAACAAAACCAAAAGTTTGAAGAAATAGAAAATATGAAACATCTCACTGGAAAAACAAATGACCTGGAAAATAGATCCAGGAGAAACAATTTAAAATTTTGGGGCTACCTAAAATCCATGATCAAAAAAGAGCCCAGACATTATCTTCAATCAAATTATCAAGGAAAACTTCCCTGATGTCCTAGAACCAGAGGGCAAAATAAATAAAGACTCCACTGATCACCTCCTGAAAGAGACCCAAACAGAGAAACTCCTAGGAATATTGTGGTCAAATTTCAGAGTTCCCAGATCAAGAAGAAAATACTGCAAGCAACTAGAAAGACACAATTTGAGTATTGTGGAAATACAATCAGGATAACACAGGATCTGCCAGCTTCAACATTAAGGAATCAAAGGGCTCGGAATGGGATATTTCAGAGGTCAAAGCAACTGGGATTGAAACCAAGAATCACCTATCCAGGAAAACTGAATATAATACTTCAAGGGAATAAATGATCATTCAATGATATAAAGAACTTTCAATGATTCATATTGAGAAAAAGACCAGATCTGTATAGAAAATTTGACTTCCCAAGACAAGAATCAAGAGGTGCAGCAAAACGTAAACAGGAAAGAAAAATCATAAAAGACTCTCTAAAACTGAACTGTTTACATTACTACATGGAAAGAAAATGTTTATAACTTTTGAATCTTTTCTCAGTATTTGGGTGGATGGAGAAATTTTACATACACACACGCACACATACACATATATAGATAGACAGTACAGGGTGTGTTGAATCAGAAGAGATAATATCCACACGCAAAAAAAAAACCCCAAAAAAAACAAAAGAAAAAATTAAGGGGTGAAGGAGGAAAATACCAGGAAGAGAAAGGGAGAAATGGAATGGGGCAAGCTATAACTCATAAAACAGATAAGAAAAATCTTATTGAATGGAGGAGAAAAAGGAGGAGGGGAGAGTGAAAAAGGAAGCTACTCTCTCCACATATGGCTGAAAGAGGGAATAGCATACTCACTAAATTTGATGTGGAAATTTTTATCACACCACAGAAAAGTAGGGGAGGAGGTGACAAGTGGGGTGAGGGGAATGATAGAAAGGAGGACAAATAGGAGAAGGGAGTTACTAGATATAAACATTTTTGAGCAGGGACAAGGTCAATTGTGGGGTGAAATAATAAGGGGGCATAGAGTAGGTTAGAGGGCAATATAATTAGTATTACACAACATGATTATTATGGAAGTCTTTTGCAAAACGACACAAATTTAGTCTGTATTGAATTGCTTGCATTCTCAGTGAGGTTGGGGAGGGAGGAGGGGAGGGAGAGAAGTTGAAATTCAAAGTACTAGCAATGAATCTTGAGAATTTTATTGCATGTAATCAGGAAACAAGAATTACAGGGAATGGGGTGCAGAAATGTATCTTGCCCTACAAGAAAAGAGAGAAGATGGGGATAAGGAAAGGGTGGTGAGTTACAGAAGAGAGGGTAGAATGAGGGAAAGAATAATCAGAATGCAAAGTATTAGGAAGTGGGAGAAGGGGAGTGATGGGGAGAAAAATTGGACATGTTACAAAGTGAGGTAAAAGCAATTAGTATTAAAACAATTGACTGAATTAATTACTGAGAATAAATCAATGACATCTTTAGTTTGGGGAAAATAATTTTAGTCTAAATTTCCTAGAGGAAGGTAACCTCGGGTAAAATTTGGCATTGATAGAAAAGTTGAGGTTTTAATGGTAAATTTGATTTTATAATTGCTATTTAATCAGGAACTAGAACATGTATAGAAAGGCATGTAAGTCACTTAAGACTTGCCTCAAAAGACGTTCCTTAGCTAAAGTGAAATTATAATCATATTTGAAACCTGGTTATTGGAACTTGCCATTTTTAGATGCTGTGGGACTATTAAGTGACTGTTCTTCTGAGTCTAACTCCAGGCATGGATAGCAAGAAAGGCAGTCTGAGCCTCCAATCCATGAGGCCAGTAAGCCTGTGAGATGCTGGTATGAACTGCAAAAGGTGATCTCATGGGAAGTGTTGGAGAGCAGCTGTTCAGCCTAGGCTGAAGTAGGATTCCTGACTCAATTTCCCCACTAACACCTGGCAGACTTCAAGCCTGACCGAATGCAAGTTGACAACCTACTCCTGCTTGTACTTGACATGAAGTTGGGGAGATATATTCCTGCAATGTCCCTACTCTTGATGGCAATTTCCCATAGTCAAAAGATTTGTAAGCTTAATACCAGATCTGTTAAATTATAGATTATTGGTAGGGGACATCCGAGGTTAAGTCTAAAATTAAGCTATTAGGCACAGGACTTTAGACCAACAACAATAAGTTAGGGTCGTTTAATTCTTAGTAATACTGTGGAGACAATTACATCAAGAGCTTGTGAAGTTAGCAACTTAAATATTATTTGTGTCTCAGTTGGTTAATGTTTTAAAAAAATTCTTTTGTAGCCCATTTTTTGTAAATGCTTTAAAAAGAAGTATCATCTGACCAAAAGTTTGAATTGTTTTATCTGTTATAAACTGTGTTAAAAATGAAAAATAAAATTTTAAAAAAAGTCAGGGAGAAGGTATTCACCATGAGCATGAAGCAAATTAGAAAAGCAAAGACCACAGAATCTTATTACAGGGATAGGGAAGTTCAAAATATAAATTCAGAAGAGGAAGCATTGCAACTATAATCACATCTAAAACCTCAAAAGGGAATATGAACTTGTCTTAACTCAAAAAAGCATTTTTGGAAAAGCTCAAGAAAAATTTTAAAAGCCAAATTAGAGAGGCAGAAGAAAAATTGATCAATTATTTTAAAAATACAATCAGCTCCTTAAAGAGTTAAATTGGCCAAAAGAATGAAGAGGTACAAAACCTAACTGGAGAAAAAAAAATTAGACAACTAAAAAAGGAGTTACAAAAGTGTACTGAAGAAAACAATTCATTAAAAATTAGAATTGGTGAAGTAGAAGCTAATGACTCTATGAGGCATCAAAAATAAGTCAAACAAAATCTTAGTAATGAAAAAATAGAAGAAAAGATAAAGTATCTCACTGGAAAAACAACTGACTTAGAAAATACATCCAGGAGAGAAAATTTAAGAATTATAGACCAATAGATCTATAACAATGCTATGATAAAAAAAAAAAAAAGAGCCTGGACGGTATATTCCAAGAAATCATTAAGGAAAACTGCCCTGAGGTACTAGATTTAGAGGGCAAAATAGTCGTTGAAAGAATCCACCAATCACCTCCTGAAAGAAATCCTAAATTGAAAACACCAAGGAATATTATTGCCAAATTCCAGAATTTTTAGGTCAAAGAGCAAATATTGCAAGCAGCCAGAAAGCAACAATTCAAATATCGAGGAACTGCAGTCAGGATCACACAGGACCTTGGAGCTTTTAGAAGACTGGAACAATTGATATTTCATAAGGCAAAGGAGCTTGGACTACAACCAAGGATTAATTACTCAGAGAAATTGAGCGTAATCTTTCAGACAAGGAGATGCACATTCAAATAAATAAGGGATTTCCAGACCTTCCTGATGAAAAGGCCAGAAAAAGAGAAATAGAAATTTGATAGAAAATTTGATCTTCAAATACAAGAATAAGAGAGGCATAAAAAGGAAAACAGGAGAAAAGGGTGGAATAGTTTGTTATTAAATATGGGCAAACTGTTGCCATCCCTATATGAGAGAATGATAATTGTTAATCTTTTTTAAATTTAATTAATTTATTTGTTTCCAATTTTCAACAGTCACTTACACAAACCTTGCATTTTCTCCCTCTCTCTCTGCCCTCCCTTCCTGAGATGGCAAGCAATTTTATGTGGGTTCTACACATATATTCTTATTAAACACATTTTTACATCGGTCATGCTGCATAGAAGAATTGAAATGAATGAGAGAACCCATGAGAAAAACTAAACCAAAACAAAACCTAACACATGGCATTTGGCCTAAAGAGCCCTTTGGGAATGTTTTAGGTCCTTGTATTGCTGTGAAGGGCTTAGTCTATCAGAAAACAGTCCTTTGCACATTGTGTCTGTAATTGCATATAATGTTCTTCAGGTTCTGCTCATTTCACTCGGAATCAGTTCATATAAATCTTTCCAGGTTTTTATGAAGTCCAACTGTTGGAGATTTCTTATGGCACAATAGCATTCCTTTATATTCATATACCACAGCTTCTTCAGCCATTTCCCAATTGGTGGGCCCCCTCGATTTCCAGTTCTTGGATACCACCAAAAGAGCTGCTATAAATACTTTTGAACACGTAGGACCTTTTCTCATTTTTATGAACTCATTGGGATACAGCCCTAGACTTGATATTGCTGGGTCAAAGGGTATGCACATTTTTACAGCTCTTTTGTCATAGTTCTAAATTGCTCTCCAGAAGGCTTGAATCAGCTCAAAGCTTCATCAACAATGAATCAGTTTTCCAACTCTCTCACAACTTCTCCAACATTTATCATCTTCCTGTTTTGTCATGTTAGCCAGTCTGATAGGGGTGATGTGGTACCTCAGAACTATTTTTATTTGCATCTCCATAATCAATAGTGATGTAAAGTATTTTTCCATATGACTTTAGATAGCTTTAAGTTCTTCCTCTAAAAACTGCATGTTCACATTCTTTGACCATTTATCAATTGATAAGTGACTTGTATTCTTGTAAATTTGATTCAGTTCTCTGCATATTTTAGAAATGAGGCCTTCATCAAAGTCACTAGTTGTAAAAATTATTTCCCAGTTTTCTGCTTCCCTCCTAGCCTTGGTTGTATTGGGTTTCTTTGAGCAAAATCTTTTCAATTTAATGTAATTAAAATTATCCATTTTGCACTTCATAATGTCCTCTATCTCTTTTTTGATGATATATTTCTCTGCTCTCTATAAATCTGACAAATTTATAATATATATAATGCTTGCTAATGGTTTTAGGTAGATATTGTTTATTATTTTAAGAAGTTTCCTTTTATTACTATGCTCTCCACTGTTTTCAATAGGAATGGGTGTTGCATGCTGTCAAAAGCTTTTCTTTGCATCTATTGAGATAAGATAAATTTTAATATTGAGAATTTTATATTTATTACATTTTATTATTTATTTATTTTTATTATATATTTTTATTTATATATTTTATTTTTATATAATTATTTTTCATATATTTTATATATATATATATATATATATATATATATATATATATATATATATATATATATATATATATATATATAAAAAACTTGCCCTACAGGCAGTAGGAGGAGAAAGGGAAAAGGAAAGGGAGAAATTAGTTAGAAAGGAGGGAAGGAGTAAGGGAAAAGGGAAAGAAAAGGGAGGGTGATAGAATGGAGGGAAAATTGAAGGAGGCAGTGGCCAAAAGTAAGACTTTTGAGGAGGGGATGGGAGAAGGGAGAAACAAAAGCATAAACAGGGGGAAACAGAATGGAGGAAAAGGCACAGATAGAGATTATAACTGTGAATGTGAATGGGATGAACTCTCCCATAAAACTGAGGCAGATAGCAGAATGCATTAAAAACCATAATCCTACAATATGTTGTTTGCAATAAACACACTTGAAACAGGGAGATATACACAGGGTAAAGGTAAAAGGTTGGAGCAGAATATATTATGCTTCACTGAAGTTAAAAATAGCAGGGGTAGCAATCCTAATCTCAGACAAAGCGAAAGGAAAACTAGATCTAATCAAAAGAGGTAATGAAGGAAACTGTATCCTGCAAAAAGGAACCATAGACAATGAAGTAATATCATTACTAAACACATATGAACCAAGTGCTGTAGTATCCAAATTCTTAGAGGAGAGTCAAAGGAGTTACAGGAAGAAATAGACAATAAAACTGTACTAGTAGGGGACCTCAACCTCCGCCTCTAGGAACTTGATAAATCTAACTTCCAAATAAACAAGAAAGAAGTTAAGGAAGTGAATAGAATTTTGGAAAAGGCAGATATGAAAAACTTCTGGAGAAAATTGAATGGGAATAGAAAGGAATATACCTTTTGCTCAGTGGTATATAGCACATACACAAAAAATGACCATATACTAGGGCATAACAACCTCACAATACAGTGCAGAAAGGCAGACATAATTGATGCATCCTTTTCAGATCGTGATGCAAAAAAAATTATATGTAATAAAGGGCCATGGAAAGACAGACTAAAAATTAATTGGAAACTAAATAATCTAATCCTAAAGAATGAGAGGAGCAAACAACAAATCATAGAAACAATCAATAACTTCATTTAAGACAATGACAGTAATGAGACAACCTACCACAACTTATGAGATGCAGTGAAAGCAGTTCTTAGGGGAATTTTTATATCTCTGAATGCTTACATGAATAAAATAGAGAAAGAAGGGATCAATGAATTGAGCATGCAACTGAAAAAGCTTGAAAAAGAACAAATTGGAAATCCCCAATTAAATACCAATTAGATATAATGAAAACCAAAGGAGAGATTAATAAAATCAAAACTAAAAAAACTGTTGAACTAATAAATAAAACTAAGAGAAGGTTTCATGAAACAATCGATAAAATTTATATTCCTTTGGCTAATTAGATTTTTTTTAAAAAGAAGACAACCAAATTACCCGTATCAAAAGTGAAAAGGGCGAATTTACATCCAATGAAGGGGAAATTAAAACAATAATTAGAAATTATTTTACCCAACTGTATGCCCATAAATTTGATAATCTTAGTGTAATGGATGAATATTTATAAAAATATAAATTGTCCATATTAAGAGAAGAGGAATTAAAATACTTAAATAACCCCATCTCAGAAAAAGAAACTGAATAAGCCATCAATTAACTAGCTAGAAAAAAATTCTCCAGGGCCAGATGGATTTACAAATGAATTCTACCAAACATTTAAAGAGAAATTAATTCCAATACTATATAGACTATCTGAGAAAATTGGAGGAGTCCTACCAAATTGTTTTATGATATATGGTGCTAATACCTAAACCAGGAACAGTCCAAACAGAGAAAGAAAATTATAGACAAATTTCCCCAATGAATATAGATGCAAAAATTTTAAATAACACATTAGCCAAAAGATTACAGCAACTTATCATGAGAATAATACACTTTGATCAGGTAGGACTTCTACCAGTAATGCTGGGCTGGTCTAATATTAGGAAAACTATCAGCATAATTGATCATATCAACAATAAAACAAACAGAAACCATATGATTATTTCAATAGATGTAAAAAAAAACTTTTGACAAAATACAACACCTATGCCTATTGAAAACACTGGAGAACATAGGAATAAATGGAGCCTTCCTTTAAGTAATATATACGGAAAACGATCAGCAAGCATAATATATAATGGGGATAAGCTAAAAACATTTCCAATAAGATGGGGGTGAAACAAGGATGTCCACTGTTATTCAATATGGCAATAGAAATGTTAGCTTCATCAATAAGAGAGAGGAAGGAATTAGGATAAGCAAAGAAGAAACTAAGTTATCACTCTGTATAGATAATATGATGACATACTTAGAGAAACCTAGAGAATCAAGTAAAAAAAAAACTACTTGAAATAATAACAAACTTTATCAAAGTGGAAAGATACAAAATAAATTCACATAAATCAACTGCATTACTATATATTACTAACAAAGCCCAATAGCAAGAGATAGAAAGAGAAATCCCATCTAAAGTTATGGTAGACTCTATAAAATATTTAGGAGCCTACCTGCCAGAACAAATGCCAGGACTACATGAACACATTTGCAAAGAACTTTTCACACAAATAAAGTCAGATCTAAATACTTGGAAAAAACATCATTTGCTCATGGATAGGCCAAGCTAATATAATAAAAATGACATTCCTACCTAAATTGCTTTGTTTGTTCATTGCCAATTTATTTTTTAGAGCTAGAAAAATAATATCAAAATTCATTTAGAAGAACAAAATGTCCAGAATATCAAGAGATTTAATGGAAGGAAATTCTAGGAAAGCTGGCTTAGCCACACCAGATCTTAAATTGTATTACAAAGCAACAATCTTCAAAACCACTTGGTACTGGCTAAGAAATAGAGTGGTGGATCAGTGGAATAGATTAGGTACACAAGACACAGTAATCGATGACTATAGCAGTCTACTGTCTAATAAATCCAAGGATCCCAGCTTCTGGGATAAGGACTCACTGTTTGAGAAAAAATGCTGGGAAAACTGAAACATAGTGTGGTGGAAACTGGGCATAGACCAATCCTTGAAACCATATACTAGAATAAGGTCCAAATTGTTAGAAGATCTAGGCATAAAGACTGATACTATAATGAAATTAGGGGAACAAGGAATAGTTTATTTGTCAGAATTATGGAGAATGGAGATATTTATGACCAAGAAAAATATAGGGAATATTATGAAATGCAAAATAAATCATTTTTATTACACTAAATTGAAAAGTTTTTGTACAAACAAAGTCAATGCAACCAAGATTAGGAGAGAACCAGAAAACTGGGAAAGAATTTTTTGCAACTAGTGTCTAATAAAGGCCTCATTTCTAAAATACATAGAGAACTGAATAAAATTTACAAGAATACAAGCCATTTCCAATTGATATATGGTTAAAGGATTTGAACAGGCAGTTTTCAGAGGAAGAAATTAAACCTATTTATAAGCATATGAAAAAATGCTCTAAATCACTATTGGTTAGAAAGATGCAAATCCAACTCTGAGAAACCACATTAAACCCATCAGATTATCTAACATGTGTGTTGATAATTTACATTTTGCATATTTTTAATGTAATTTTGCTTCTTAATGGGAAGATCTTTCCCATTAATTAATTAATAAGTCTGTGTGATCTGTCTGAATCACATGGAAGCCTGAGTCACAAGAGTTTGAGTCACATGGAGCCTGTGGTGGGAGGAGTTTGCTGAATAGGTGGAACAGGAAGAAATGGAGCTGGAGTAGAGCTGAGAAAAAATTTGGAGAAAACTCAGAGCTAGAAAGGATGCAGGCTGCTAGCAAGAAAGAGTGAAAGAACTTTTTTGTGATTATGTTTAAGGTAGCCTGCTTGCAATTTGTTTAATGGAGCTGGTTTGTGGGAAGTCTAGCAGGGGTAAGACTTGGGAATGGTGTTTTTGTGTTGTTATTGTGTGTAGACTTTTGTTACTATGATTGATTTGGCTTTCTGGTGTCTGAATAGATGTTTTAGTTCTGTCTTCCATGTGGAGAGTCTGTTGTATTTCATGATTCAGAATTGCACTGGGATATTCATGGCTGCCTAAGGTTAGGTGAATATCCTCTTGGTGCTACAACATGACAAAACAGGAAAATGATAAATGTTGGAGAAGATGTGGGAGAGTTGGAACACTAATTTATTGTTGGTGAAGCTGTGAAATAATCCAACCATTCTGGAGAGTAATTTGGAAGTATGCCCAAAGGCCTATAAAAATGCGCATACCCTTTGACCCAGCACTAATGCTTCTAGGGCTGTATACCAATGAGATCATAAAAATGGGAAAAGGTCCCAAGTGTACAAAATATTTATAGAAGCCCTTTTTTGTGGTGCCCAAGAACTGGAAATCAAGGAGATGTCCATCAGTTGGGGAATGGCTGAAGTTGTGGTATATGAATATAATGGAATATTATTGTGCTATAAGAATTGATGAATAGGTGGAATTCAGGAAAACCTGGAAAGTCTTATATGAACTGATGCTGAGTGAAGTGAGCAGAACCAGAAGAACATTATACACAGTAACAGACACAGTGTGCAAGGACTGTTTTGATAGACTTAGCCCTTCACAGCCTCGCAGGGACCTAAAACATTTCCAAAGGACTCATGATGCAAAATGCCATGAACATCCAGAGTAAGAACTATGGAGTGACAATGAAGCTGATTATTTTCTCTTTTGTTGTGTTTTGTTTGCTTTTTTTTCTCATGGGTTCTCTCCTTCATTTTAATTCTTCTCTGCAACATTACTAATGTGAAAATGTGTTTAGGAGGAATGTATGTGTACAGACCACAGAAGATTGCATGCCCTCTTGGGAAGGGAGGTACAGAAAATTTGGAACTTATGGAAGTGATTGTTGAAAACTGAAAACAAATAAATTAATAAATTCAGGGGAAAAGAAAAGTAAAAAATATAAATATGAAAACTGCAAAGAAGAATGGTATATGAACAAAGTTATATTAACTGATGTAGGAAGGTATAAGGAGGACCATATGAACAATATAAAACTGTCTACAGCAATGTAAATACATTTTTTAAAGGAGACTAATTATGATGACCAAGCTTAGCCCAAAGGAACAATCAAGAATACATACCTTCCTTGAGAGGAATATTGCATATCTTATCAATCTCAGAGGATGTGGTTGGTTTTAATTGATTACTTCTTTTCTTTCTTTTTTAAAAGTCATGGCTCACTAGATTGGGAAGGGGAAGTATATATGTATATATATATAAATGAAGAGTGATGCGAAAACACAAAATATTAATTAAAATAATATAAAATCACTAGAAGTTTAGATTAGTGAAACAGACTGGATAAGCAAGAAACTTAAGTAATTAAACTCAGTAGCCCACTCTTCAGCACACAGAAGAACACAGGCTACTGGGGGAAGGATTACTTTTGTAAAAATAAATTATTTTTAGTTTTCAATATTCACTTTCATAAGATTTTGAATTCCAAATTCCCCCCTCATTCTCCTCTCCCCTCCCCAATATAGCATGCAATCTGATGAGGGCTATCTATGTTCAATCATATTAAACATATTTCCATTCTAGTCATGTTGTGAAAGAAGAATGAGAACAAGAGAGAAAAACCATGAGAAAGAAAAGTAAAAGGAAATACTATGCTTCAATATGCATTCAGACTCCATAGTTCTTTCTCTGTATGTGGATAGCATTTTCTGTCATGAGTCTTTTGGAACTGTCAGATCATTTCATTGCAGAGAAGAGTCAAGTCTATCAATGTTAGTCATAATGCAATGTTTCTGTTACTGTGTACAATGTTCTTCTGGTTCTGCTCTTTCACTCAGCATCAGTTCATTCAAGTCTTTCTAGGTTTTTTTGAAATCTGTCTGCTCATCATTTCTTATGGAACAATAACATTCCATTACATTTATATACCACAACTTGTACATTAATGAATAATTAATTTTTTACAAGAATCAATTATAAAACTAAAAAAAAGTTGAACAATTGGATTTAGATGTCTTGCATAATATACCAAAACAAACCCTAAATTGATATTTAACTAGAATTTCAACTCATTCTACTTTGCATCTGCTACTTTGCATGATTTCAGTTCCACAGAACAAGATATCTCTGTACTAAGTAACCATGCATATCTCTTCACTTTCCTTCCTTCTTTTGTTGGGGACAATTGTGTTGTCCCCAAACCCCCAGGGACTATAAGCTCTTTTAGGCAAGGACTGTCTTTTTAAAATTGCACCCCCAGCATTTCTCATCATGGCTTAATAAATGTCTAATGGATTGTATTGGGTGTGCTCATATACGTAATTAATTGATAACATGGTTTAATTTATATTCTTTTTAAAAAATAGGAGAATGGAAGGAAGTGTTTTTCAGAACAATGGTTTCAGGAAAATTTACACTCATGCAAGAAATAAAGGTGTTCACAATACATAGAATAAGAAGTTTTGATAACACGAAATTTGAAAGTTTCTTTTTAGTAATAATGTCAAATAGATTAGTAGCACCATTATGAATTAAGGGGAAAAACTTCACATTATATATCAGTGATAATGATCTGATATCAAAGATCTCTCAAGAATTGATACAATATCAAGGAACACTTCCAAACAGATAAGTGGTCAGAATGCTTGAACATTTTTCAAAAACAAAGAATGCAAACTATCAAAACCATACTAAAAATGTTCTAAGTTTCCAATAATAAGAGAAATTCAGTTTTAAAAGTTCTGCATGTTCACCTCATGCCTTGCATATAAGTAAAGATATTTCATTTTAGAGGTGCCGCAGGAAGACAGTCATGCTAACAGTATTGTGAAAACTGAGTTGTTTCAACTGTTCTGGAAAACAATTTGCAACTGTAGTAGAAAAGCTATTTCAGTTGTTCCTTTGATCCCACTGTCTCCCTATTGGATGTACATCACAAGGAAGTAAAAAATGAGGGGGACGGTAACCATCCCAAAGATAACAGAATATTTGTATCAGGGAGTTTGAGGAAACAAATGCCTATCAATTAGGAAATTATTGAACAAGTTGTGTATATGGTGTATGGGACCATATAAAAGAATTGATCCTTGAAAGCACAAGGTCTCATTACCAAAAAAGGAGGGCAAAATAAATAGATTGTAAGTAAACTGTAAAAATGCAACCATTTCAGGTGATCCTTTATGAGGCATAAGTAATTTATTAAGTCAGTTAACATAAAACAAGGGCATAAGACAAACATATCCAGATGATCTTTAGAAGTCAATTCGGTCATTCAGGCAGAAGTCAGACTTGAAGAGAATCCCAGCTCCACACCAGATACACAGAGGTGAAGAAGAGGATGCTGTGAGAAGCCACATGTACTAGCAGAGGCAGCCACTACAAAGAGAAGGGCCAAGACTCTGGGAATGAGGTTGTATGAGTTGAACTGGCAGAAGGCTATTACGACAGATGCTGTTCTGTTGATTCTTCTCTATTCCCCACCACAAATCCCACAGCAATAATTCTGTACATCTTTTCTTGTTTTAGACTTCCTCATAATAGCCTTAAGTCTGTCCCTGTGGAAATTCTTATTATCTTTATTTGTTTTTTTTAAAATATTAACTTTTTCTTTACAAACAGTATTCACCAAAAGCAGTGGCTCATTTAGTTGTACTTATTAAGTACGCAGCCAGCAGGAGACAATTAAGGAAGAAGTATACTCAGATAAAGAGAGATAAATCAAATAATGAGGTGCTCTTCCAAAGCTGTCTCTGGTTGTGGGCATAGAGCCAAAAACAGGTAGGATGAATTGCAGATGCTTTGTTAAAGCTGCCCAGATTAAAGAAGGAACATTTGTATAAGAGGGGAGACAAATAGGAATAGAATAAAGCATATGCTACAAGAGCTAATCAATTGTTCATGTGGATTACTAGTATCTTTTTGTGACAAGGTAAGATTCTATTATGAAGAGAGGGAGTATAGCTGAATGACTGTTGTAAAAAAAAAAGTATTTTAAAATGAAAGAGGTAAAGGAAAAATCCTACTCCAGTTCCTCATAGTTGCATAGAGGCAATGTTAGTTTCCTTTTATTTTTATATTACTTTCATTTCCAAATATATTTCTAATCCTTTGTAGTAAGGATTTTCTAAGGGTTTAACAAAGCCTGCACAGTGACCATATCTGACCATAGATGCAGTGTTTCATACCCCTAGCTCTCACCTCCACAATGAAGGGAGAAAAGGTGATTTTCTTTTAAACTCTTCTCCCTGGTCAAGCTTGGTCATTATAATTAAAAATGTCCTGCTTCATTTTATTGCTTTTTTTTTCCATTTACGTTAATATACTCATTGTTTTCCTGCTATTACTCACTCATTTCACCTCAGTTCATGTCTCTCAATATCTTTTTGAATTTGTCACTTTTATGATTTTTTTTTACTATCTCTTTGGAATTTGTCTTATGTGAATTTCTGGGAGTTTTTGGTGTTCTTCCTACATAACAGTTTCCGTTTATAGCATTTAGTTTGGTGGCTACCTGTAAGATGTCCATGCATACATTTCTCCATCTTTCTTTTATTAGGGCTGTAAAAATCTTTTTTATTAGATTGTATTTGAGATAAATATTATTTTATTAGCCTTTGTTAGGAGTTAAAAAGGACTCAGGCATCCTTTAGCTCAACTTGGACCTAACCAAACCTTCATTTATTTTTGTTATTGATTCCAGACCCATTTGCTAAAACAAAAATCCATTTTTAAAGGGAAACCCTTACTTATGATCTGGGAACGCACAGGAAGAGAGGAAGAGGCTCAAAGTCAGAAGCTTTGTATTTTAATCCCACTTCTCTGCCTTCTCAGGTATGCAACTTTAGTCAAGTTGAGAAATCTCTCTGAGCTTTATATCAAGTGTGAGCAAAGTGCTTTGCAAACCATAAAGGATTATATGAGTAGGATTATGAGGATTTAGCTAGAAATTGTTAATTGCTGTGAGAAGTACCTTAACATTATAATTTTGTTTACCAAAAATATTCAAATATTTTTATAATTCTATTCAGTTCCTTCTCAGGATTTGAGATTCAAAGCAAGTCTTAACTTCTATTGAAATTTTATTTATTTATTTTTAGTTATCAACATTCATTTCCACAAGATTTTGAATTCCAGATTTTCTCTTCATCTCTCCCCTCTGCCCATCCCAAGAGAGTATGCACTCTAATTACCCATTTCCCCAATCTTCCCTTTCTTCTAACACACCCCTTCCTTCCCTTATCCCCATCTCCACTTGTATCCCCATCCCCATCTTGTAGGGCAAGATAGATTTCTATACCTCATTGCCTGTATATGGTATTTCCCAGTTGCATGTAAAAACAATTTTTAAGTTTCATTTTTTTAAACTTTGAGTTTCAACTACTCTCTCTTCCTCACTCCCCACCCATCCCCACTGAAAAGGAAAGCAATTCAGTGTGTGTGATACATGTGTAGTTATGCAAAAGACTTGCATAAAAATCATCTGAAAGGCTCCCTTTCCCTCCATGCTATCCTTCCCCCATTCATTCACTACTCTCTTTTGATCCCATGCCTCTCAAAAGTGTTTACTTCTAGTTATCCCTCCCCTTCCCCCCTTCTTTCCTGTAGTGTAAGGTAGATTTTCATAGCAAATTGAGTGTGCATGTTGTTTCCTCCTTAAGCCATATATGATGAGAGTAAGGTGCACTTTTTCCATCTCACCTTTCCCCTCTTCCCCTCCAAAAATCTTTTCCTTGCCTTTTTTATGTGAGAGATAATTTGCCCCATTCTATTTCTCCTTTCTCCTCCCAATATATTCCTCTCTCACCCTTAATTTTACTTTTTTAGATATCATCTCTTCCTATTCAACTCACCCTGTGCCCTCTGTCTATATGTATACAATCCCTCCAACTACCCTAATACTGAGAAATTCTGCAGAGTTACATAGATTATCTTTCCATGTAGAAATGTAAAAAGTTCAACTTTAGTAAATCCCCTTTGAGTTTTCTTTCCTATTTACCTTTTTATCCTTTTCTTGATTCTGGTATTTGAAAGTCAAATTTTCCATTCAACTCTTATCTTTTCATCAAGAATGCTTGAAAATACTCTATTTCATTGAATATCCATTTTGTGATTTACCATTTTCTGCCTCCTCCTTTTCACATCTCCTGTTACAACCCCTTCACACCCTTAAATCATATTTTTTTTATCATATCATTTGTTTTATACCTGCTCTCTCCATCTATGTATGCTCCTTTTACATTTCATAATAGATATACAATTCTCAAGGTTAACAAATATTCTCTTTCTTTATAGGGGAGGAAACAGTTGGCCCTTATTGGGTAAAAAATTTTTCTTTTCCCCTGTTTACCTTTTATGCCTCTCCTGAGACTTCCAAATTTTTCTTTGATCTTTTAATGCAGAAGCTTCAAGGACCTGTGTAATCCTGACAGAAGGAAAAGGAGATGGAAAAGTTAACTGAAGAAAACAATTTGATAAAAATTAGAATTGGGCAAGCAGAAGCTAAAGACTCTATGAGTCATCAAAAATCTGTCAAACAAAATCTAAATAATAAAAAGACACAAGAAAATGCAAAATATCTAATTACAAAAACAACTGACCTGGAAAATAGATCCAGGAGCAAAAATCTAAGAATTATTGGCCTACCAGGAAGCCATGATGAAAAAAAGGGAACCTGGACATTATCTTCCAAGAAATCATCAAGGAAAACTACCCAGAAGTACTAGATCAAGAGGGCAAAATAGTCATTGAAAGAATCCACCATTCACTTCCTGAATGAAATCCCAAGCTAAAAACACCAAGGAATATCATTTCAAAATTCCAGAACAGTCACATGAAGGAGAAAGTACTACAAGCAGCCAGAAAGGAATAATTCAAATGTTGAGGAGCCCCCATCAGGATCACACAGGACCTTTCAGCTTCTACATTTAAAGACTAAAGGAATTGGAACATGATATTCTGGAAGGAAAATGAGCTGGGACTAAGAGCAAGGATCACTTATTCAGCAAAGTTGAGCATAATATTTCAGGCAAGGAGAAGGCATTCAATGAAACAAGGGATTTCCAGACTTTCCTGATAAAAAGTGCCATGAATTTTTGAGTAAACAAGAAATAGAAAGCATTATCAAGTGTAAAATGAATAATATTGATTACATTAAACTGTTAAGGTTTTGCACAACCAAACCCAATGCAACCAAGATTAGGATGGAAGTAGAAAACTGGGAAAGAATTTTTGCCTCTAGTGTCTGTGATAAAGGCCTGATTTCTGAAATATATAGAGAACTGAATCAAATGTACAAGAGTACAAGTCATTCCTCAATTGATAATTGGTCAAATGATATGAACAGGCCGTTTTTAGAGGAAGAAATTAAAGTGATCTATAGTCATATGAAAAAATGCTCTAGATCACTATTGATTAGAGAGGTGCAAGTCTAAACAACTCTGAGATACCACATCACACCTATCAGATTGGCTAACATAACAAAACAGGAAGATAATAAATGTTGGAGAAGGTGTAGGAGAGTTGGAATACTAATTCATTGTTGGTGGAGTTGTGAGCTGATCCAACCATTCTGGAGAGCAATTTGGAACTATCCCCAAAGGGCTACAAAAATGTGCATACTCTTTGATCCAGCAATAATGCTCATAGGACTGTATCCTCAAGAGATCATAAAAATGTAAAAGGGTCCCATATGTACAAAAATATTTATAGCAGCTCTTTTTGTGGTGGCCAAAAACTGGAAATCAAGTGGATGCCCATCAACTGGAGAATGGCTGAATAAATTGTGGTATATGAATGTAATGGAATACTATTGTACTATAAGAAATGGTGAACAAGAAGACTCCAAAGAGGCCTGGAAAGACTTATATGAACTGATGCTGAGTGAAAGGAGCAGAATCAGAAGAACTTTTTACACAGCAACAACCACAGTGTGAAAGATATTTTTCTGGTAGACTTAGTACTTCATTGCAATGCAGCGACTTAAATAATTCCCAATGGTCTCTTAAGGCAAAATACCTTCCACATCCAGAGAAAGAACTATGGAATTTGATCACAGAATGAAGCAGATCATTTTCTTTTTTATTATGTTTTGGTTTGTTTTATGATTTCTCCCATCCCATTCATTTTAGTTCTGTGCAACATGACTAAAGTGAAAATGTATTTAATAGGAATGTATGTGTAGAACCTACATAAAACTGTATGCTATCTCAGGGAGGGAATTGGGAGGTAGGTGAAAAGTGGGGAGGGAGGGGACAAATCTAAGATGTGTGGAAGTGATTGTAGAACCCTGAAAATAAATAAAATAATGTTTAAAAATGAGGTCATCCATGACCTTAAAAAAAAACCAACAAAAATTTGAAAAAAGTAAGATTCTATAGACTGATTCTTTTTCTGGTTTTTGGTTATTTCTCTAGTCATGTACTTGACTTTTGAGCTCTTTGTCAAAGTAGTTCTCTACTGGGATTTCATCAGTATGGAAGCTCCCTCCACCCACACCAAGCCCTACCAGTCTATAACTTTTAGTATTTGAGTAGTCTGAAGGTCAGAGGTTAAATGTCAGTGAGTCTTAGAGGCAAATATTTGGACCCAGGTCCTCCTGACTTTAAATCCAGAACTCTATTCACTATGCCACATTCCCACAGTAAGTTCTCAATATACACTTGCCAATTTGAATTCAGTTGATTTATCAGGGATGTAGTAGAACACATGTGTAGGAAGGCAGGTTTGAGATAGATGTGGAGGATGTGAATCTGAAAGTATCTACAGAAACGTTCACTGAGTCATTTTTAGATATGACTAGTCATTAGTCATTTAGGTCATGGAAAATGGAATCACAGTAGTAAAGAAAGGCAGATGCTGCAATTTTCTAAAAAAAGAGGATAGTACCATATAGTGGATAGAGCACAAGAAAACCTAATTTCAAATCCCAACTCAAATGCTTATTAACTATATGACCTTTCTCAATACCTCAGCTTCCTAATCTGTAAAAAGAAGGTATTGGAGGAAAATTATAAATGCTGGAGAAGATGTGGCAAAGTTGTAATACTAATGCATTGTTCATGAACTAATTCAACCATTCTGGAGAGCAATTTGGATCTATGCTCAAAGGACTATAAAACTTTGCATGCCTTTGACCCAGCAACACCATTTGAGGACTATATTCCAAAAAGATCATAGAAATGGAAAAAGGACTCAAGTGTACAAAAATATAGCAGCTTTTTTGTGGTGGCAAAGAACTGGAAATTGAGGAGATGCCTCTATTTCGGTTCTAATTTTTCTTACCAACATGAGTAATGTGAAAATAACTTCAATATGAATGTATGTGTAGAGCCTATATTAAATTACAATCCATCTTGGAGTCAGGGGAGGGGAGAGATAGGGAGAAAATTTGAAACTCAAAATCTTTTAGAAGTGAATGTTGAAAACTAAAAATAAACAAATTTTTTAAAAGAAGGTGTTGGATTTACTGATATCTAAGATCTCTTTTTGGCCCTAAAATCACTTATTTTACTCAATCCTCAAAATAACCCTATAAAACAAACAGAAATAATATAATTATGCTCATTTTACAAATTTGGGACCTATAGTTTGTTTATATGCCTGACAGTTTTTAGCCCATGCTGCATGCTGATAAGACGATCTTTAAAGACCCTTTAAGCTTTAATATTATATGAACTATGAACTTTTGACTAATATTTAAAAAAAAATAAGTGATGCATTTACACAGCACCAAACTAATATCTTTTAAAAGCACTTCATAATTTGTTATATTTGTCATGATATCACATAGAAAGTTTTTTTTTTCAATTGAATGTGTTTGCATCTAATCTTCTACCACTAGAAAAGTCAGTTAATTATCATTTTATATGCTGGAAAGAAAGCTCCTTGCAGGTCGTTGCAACGACATCAAAATTCACCAACATTGCTTATATATTGCAAAAAGCAAGGCAAGCATTTCCCCTCTTTTGATTTTGTAGACCAAACCAGTTTGAAATGTGCATGATTCTGCAGGATCCAAGAATGCTTTTCAGCCAAATGTATGTAAACACATTGTGTGCAAGGTGATTACATATGTGTATATAAAATATATTATTATAACTATGGCAGATGTCCCAAGTTTCTTTTTTTAATAATATAAAGAATATATGTGTATATATACATAAAATATGCATATTTACTATATACACACACTATGTATACACTCATGTAAGTATATTGCCCCTATGGTTAGAATCTGCAAGATGATACTAATAAATATTTTGACTATAACTGATATCCACTGATTTTCTAGGTCTTCCTCCTTCTGGCTCCCCAAAAGGTGTGTGTGGGGAGTAAGGCTGAGCCTCAAGGAAAGGCCATTCCACCCAGTGCAAGCAGGTACCTCTTTCCAAGTCTCTTGAATCACTGGTCCCCTGGAGGAATGTGACCAAATGTTCATTAAAAAAGAAAAAAAATTCAACAAAACCAAGTAATATATTGATTGTTTCTAGTAGCATATCCAACAGTTCTCACCCAGAATTCCATATCTCTGCAATTACAAAAATTAACTCTTCTTTAGGGCCATGCTTGATCATCTTAACTATTATACATTATGTGGTGTTTGATTTCATGTTATTTTTCTTTTCATTTACATTGTTAGAGTCACTGTGCATGTTATTTTCCTGGTTCTCATTACTTCTTGATTCATCAATTGATATAAATTTTCCTGTGTCTCTCTGAATTCCTTATATTGATTTTTCTCATGTAACAGTAATATTTCATTACACTCATGTACCACAATTTGTTTAGCTATTCCTCAATCAATTGACACCTGATCTGTTTTTAGTTCTTTGCTACCACAGAAGTATTGCTATATGTTGATGTATATAGGACCTTTCTATCTTTTAGTTGCCTGGGGGAATTTGCCTGAAGGGTGATCTCTTGCTTAAAAGTTATTGACATTGTAATAGCATTTTTTATCTTAATTCTAAATTGCTTTCCAGAAAGCTTTAGCCAATTTACAGTTTCATTGACAGAGTATCAATGTGCTTATCATTCTCCAGCCCCTCAAACATGGACTATTTCCATCATTTAAAATAGCCAATTTTCAGGATATGAGGTGAAATCTGAGTCATTTGTAATATTCATTAGTCTTTTTATTACTTATTTGGAGCAATCTTATGCTTATTAGTAGTTTGAAATTCTTTTTAGAATGCTTTCTTCATATCCTTTGACCACTTATCCTTTAAGTAATAGGTCTTCGTCTTAAGTAGTTCTATTAATTTCATAGATCTTTGCTAGTAGGCCCTTATAAGAGATTTTTAATGAAAAAAGGTTTCCCAGTCAATACCTTTGATTCCTAGTTCACTTGCACTGATTTATTATTGCAAAACTACAATTTATGTAATCAAAACGATCTTTTTTTAATTTTTATGATTATCTTCTCTACCCCATTTTTGGTTAAGCAGTCTTCTAGTCACAGTTACAAGAAATATCCTCTATCCATATTCATACATTATTTATGATGTGTCAAACACTCCAATTTCAATTCTATAATTCATGGAGTCTAACATTAATGGCTAGCACTTTTTAACAGTCTGTCAATGCACATTATTAAATGTTTGCTTTTGTGCCAGGCACTATGCTAAGTCCTGGGAATACAAATAAAAATAGAAAGACAATCCCTCCCCTCAAAGAGGTCACATACTAATGAGAGAAGTCAACACATAAAAGGAAGCTCAAAGAGGGGATGGGGAGGGTGTGACAAATATATCCAGCAGGAGATGCATGGAAGAAATTTGTAATGCAGAGGAATACATGGCTGTCTCAGATGCCCTCCTTAAATGGAGGTTCTGGGAGGGGTCATCTAATCAGAGGGAGAGGCAACAGGGTAAAGAATACTTCAACATATGAATTCTAACGTGAAGAGATGTTTCAGGACAAAGAGCTGGGGTATAGTAGAAATCCAGAGTATGGCCCAACTAAAAGAAAGAACACACAAATAACAGCAAATCTCAAAGTATACATGAGCTATAGAAATATGAGTTAGTGCTAATCTATTTGTCTGTTGGTTGTCTTTATAACTAGTAGTTACTGCATAATAACATGAAAGAATATCACCTTAAAGATCAGTTCATCAACAGCATGGTGAGATGGAAAGAACAATAACTGTAAGTAAGAGACAGAGTGATATAATGGAAAGAAAGAAAATTGGGTTTGGAGAAGTAGATTTGGAGTGAGGATGACCTGAGTTTGTATTATGGCTTTGCTTTATGTGATCTGGAGAATTAAATCACTTCAGCTCTTTGCACTTAAGTATTTTCATCTTTAAAACAAGGGTAATTGAATCAATTCCAGATCAACCAATCCTTTTCTGACAATAGTATTAAAAACTACAGGTTTACTCTCGTAATGTCTCAAACAAAAAGGAATGAGTCTATCAAAGCACTTTATTCAGAATAATCTTGTAATGTACAGGGTGTGTCATTAGCCTCCATTTATAGATAAGGAATCTGAGTGTGATAATTGTGATTTTTGAAATATATTGTTTAATGTTGTAGTGATAGGATGCCAACATAGAATTATTTAGGTTAAATGGTCTTAAAACATATAAGCAAGGACAGAAAGCCTGTACTTTTCCACTGTCCTGACTTAATCTGATCCTATGTCAAACATTAAAATTATTGGAGCTCTTGATTGAATGAGGTTTTCAGAAAACTGCAGCAGCTGTGGGGTGACACCCATTTCTGGAATTCCTCATGATGAATTTGAAACTTCATCCAATCTTTGGTCCCAATTAAGAAATGCTCCAAGTGTGATACTGACAAGCAATGAACCAAGGTTTTTCTCATTATCTTCACAAGCAGAGGTTGCATTTGCCTGGCCCTAGACTCTGAAGCTAAAATGGAATTTACTCTGAGGATAGGTTCAGATGTCATTCTCTCTCATCTTCATTCCCTAACACTCTAATCCTATTTTATATGCACTCAAATTAGATCACATTCTATTTTCTGTCCACACAATGACCATTCCCAAGTCCTTCACAAAACTATCCACATAACCAATTGAATCTAAGTGCCTACTATTTGCCAGTTACAGTGCTAGGTGGGGCTATGTAAATGTAAAAACATCTCACGTTGCTCCAATTCTACACGGAATGGGTAGGTTTTTCTCTCCATATGCTGGATTACCGGTATCAAAGGCATGATTGATTCTTGTTCATTAATAATGGCAAATAACTAATTGAAAGAACACTGGGTTTCCTTCCATTGAGCTATCTGTCTTTTCTTAGGATTCTCAACTTTGACAAGAAAGTTCAAAGCATTAACTTTATAGAAGACATGATGACTCTATAATTGGTCAATGGTGTGATTAAATTATCCCCAAGTATCTCCTTTACACATTTGAATAGTTAATATGGGCTAGTGCTTTGGACTAGGAGTCAAAATATCCCATCTTTAGGGTCAGTTCTGCTGGGTTTTAGCCCAGGACTTCAGCAAGTCACTTAAATTCTCTCACTTTCAGTTTCCTCATTTATAAAATGTGACTCAGAAATGAATCTTAGAATTAAAAAAATCTGAGAAGTTATTTAGTTCAGCTTCTACTGGTGTCATGATTCCTCTATATATTACCCCTGACAAGGGGTTATTCAACTGTGATTCCTTCAGAGAAGTCACTCCAAAGATAGTATGTTCCATTTTTTTTTTTACAATTGTCATGGGAAATTTTTTATATTGCATCTATATCTTCCACTCTGCAACTTTCATCTATTACTCCTTGTCTTCTAGGGACAAGAACAAGCAAAATCACTCTTCCAAATGTTAGCTTTTCAAATTCTTGAGTACTGACCCTCTGTTCCCTTATTCTATAAAAATGAGAGTGATTTTTAATGTTGCTTTGAGTTTTAAAATTCTCTGTTCCCAATTCTGCAATGGAAAGAGGAATGATCCCAGAAATTCACCTTTGGACCACAACAAACATAAAAACTTCTAGAGACCTTAATAGGGATATAACAACTTGAAATTAGTTCCTTAGGGTATGGACTTCTTAGAAAAAAAAAATTTGTACCAAATATTACAGGTAACTCCCCAACTTGAATGTGATACATATTAATTGGCATATATTACATTAGAATATCCTTTTCTTCAGATCATGGTAAAAAGTTTGGATTTTCTTCTATTCCTCCTCTGTAATATTTATTCCTAAATGTAGATTATAACCTTTGAAAATGATTTACGTTTCAATTGGAATACTTAAATTTAACCCAGAAACTGATATTTTGTATTCTTCTGTTAAGAGATCTTAGTTGATCCAATAGGTTTATTCTGTAAAAAATGATGTAAAAGATGTAAATCTTATCCTCTGTCCTCATCTACCTCCTTCCTTACTTTTATACATCTCAACCCTCATGTCTTCCCCGTGTTCCAATTTAGATCTTCTCATTTCTTCCAGTGTACTCCAATTTTTCACTGTATTCTTCAGGAATGCTTGCTCAATGATGAACAAATTTCATTTCATCTTAAAACTTTTTTTCTCATTCTTTCTATCTGTGAGCACTCACTGAAACATGACTCTCTCCTGCTAACACTGAATCCTTAACCATCCTTTCACTATTAGCTGTACTTTCAACCACTTCTTCTCTCCTCACCTCCATTCACCGCTCATGGTAAGGAAGTTCGACTATTACTTATTCCCCATTGTCACTTCCATACTCTTTCTCTACAACTGTCACTCGGTAACACTACCTTCTTTGAGATATGCTATACCAATTTATCACCATATCCAGATCCTGGTAGACATTACTTCTCACTCTCCAGAACATTCTCCTTTCTTCCCCAAAGAAATCAGTGCTGGTCTCAGCCTTTCTCTTCAGCCCAACTCCTACCTGTACTAGATAACTTTAACATATCCTAACTTTTCAGTTACTCATTCTACTCAGTTCTCATGTCGTTCTTCGTCATTTTATCTTAGCTACATACATAGTCATACCATCTATTTTGTCATCACCCACAAATGTTTTATGATTTTTATACTCTGCAATTCTTTTATCTGATTATATTATTTTAATCATTCCATTTTTCTTATGATTTAAAACCCCTAAACCTATTCTTTATCTTCACTATTACCTCCATTCACTCAATCCCTCAGTTCTTTCTCATGCTGTCATACCTGCACTAGCTGTGCTTTTCTCTGTTCCCATATTAACCTTTTGATAAACATATTCAACTCAACATTATCCTCTGCTCTTCCTTTGTCCCCTGTCTTATTGTCAATCATGTATTGCCAAATTCCTACTTTGGGTTGCTCTCACCATCTGACTCCTTCATCTCCTGTTGACAAGTTAATGAACAGAATTGGAGAAAAATCACAAAACCATACTGGATGGGTCCACTAAAAACTTATGTTACATAATCTCAACTGGGCCCTCACAGCAACAAGGGAACCATTTGATACCTTCTTGATTGGATTGTAATTCCACTCACCAAAGTAGCTATCCCAGACTTTATTATCCAACCACAATCCTCCTATGGCATTACCTTCTTCCATCTTTCAATTGGGAAACTTGTTTCATATTTCACTCAAAATACTGAAGTCATTTTCAAAAAGCTACTCCCCTCTTCATCATCTCACATTATTAAAACATCTTTCCCAACTATTTCCTCTATCACTCTTAATTCTAATATAATTCTGAACATAGAGTTATATGTGTTAACTATACTTTGCCCCATATTCTGTACTCTACAATTGCATCAGTTTAGCTTGGACCAGGGGAAAGTCAATTCATAAACTCCCTTCTCTTCAGTATACTCTCCACACAGTTAAATTTTTGTTGGGAAATAAACAGAGGTTATTTTGTCCTACTTTATTCCCAATTCTGAATAGTAATCTATTCAAAATTGGGATACTCAGTATTATCCATTAAAACACCTTCATCACTATCTTGCACTAAAGTGTCACAGCAAATTACATGTGGTACAGGTCTTAGAAAATTCAAAATTCAATAATCTTATATGAAGTTCCAGGATTATCATAGTTGGTAGGTGAACTTGGAGATTACACTTATTGCAAAATATATGGTTTTACAATTCAATAAACATTATTTTACAATATTCTTAAAGGTTGACACCTCTTTTTATGCTTACAGATCAACACCTTAACTCAAAGACAACAAAGAAAGGAAATACAATAAAAAATATCATATTTCATTCTTCAGAAGGAGAAATCTCATCCCAGCAATGCTTCCATGATGGATTGATGACCTAGGGTTGACTGAAAGTCACCTTCTCACATTAAATTGATAAACCAAACTGTTGTATTTGAAAATTTCTCTGGGTCCCCAAAACACCCAAGTCACTGAAAATGTGTACAACACATAAGACATTTCAACTTGAGGTTCAGACAAAAATTTGCAATACATCCCTGAGACACGTTACACCTAAAATTTCTCTAACGGGCTACTGCAACTCATGGGGTATTCTAAATAGAGGTTTGGACTCACCTTTCACTAGAAAAACTAGGCTCACTTTAAAAGAAATCTGATAAGGGATTAAACACTTCAGGTTCATTGCCTTGGGTTTTTAGGACATTAGGCAAGCCTGATCCTAAGGACCTACAGTCCATAAGGACCTCAGGCAACCTACCCATATTCATTTTACAGTAAGGCAAGAAGTCTAGATCTGCCCAAGAAAGAAAGAAAAAAAAAACTAACAGAGATGAGCTACCACAGTGTATTCTAGTTGAATTTCTAGGTACTAGTATTCTAGGTATGCAGCATCCATGATGCTCTTATCAGCTTCCATACTTATAATGAACACAGGAATACAATAAACTTCAGTATACAAAGGTTCAACTGTTTATAACTTATCTCAAAATGGTCTTACTTTAAAGGAAACACATCTGAAAAAATAATTTCTCATCATTGTCTAAAAACAAAACAAAAATCTTATCTTTCTCTGATAAGTCCTTGCCAATGTATAGGATGCACCAAATATATCCTAGATGAATTCCCACTGTTCAGCGCCTCCACTAGAATACTCTTCATACATTAGTTTTCCAAGAGGATAGTCATTCCTACATTCACGGTCTCTGTGAATGTGTACTATTAAAGCCATAGTTCATAAGCTCTCACCAACACATTTACCTTAAATAATCAGCCAAAGGGCACTAATAGGTCAAAGTAGAGGCATTTACTGAGTTGAAATCAGATAAACAATAGTAATAGAACAATTCTCATCAAGTATGGGCAAGACTTCCACAACCGCACAAAACATCAGTGGGAAGAGTGATCATGCACATAGAATATGCAAGTGGAGAGTTACTCATGGAGGGGACACATGTGGCCCAGGTGACTTAAACCTCTAGCATGGCAGGACTCCAAGTTCCTTTCTTTTCTCATGGTGTCCTCACAGTGCAACTGGTTTCACTGTCTCTGATCAATAGCTAATTCAGCTGGCCTTTTTAACCCTGATATTCCTCTTTAGCTACTCCTCTCTGTATTAAACTCTTGACTGGCAGCTAGGTGGTGCAGTGGATAGAGCACCAGTGCAGGAGTCAGGAGGACCTTAGTCCAAATCTCACCTCAGACACTTGACACTCACTAGCTGTGTGACCTTGGGCAAGTCACTTGACCCCAATTGCCTCATCCTAGGTCATCTCCAGTCATCCTGATGAATATCTGGTCACTGGACTCAGGTGGCTCTGGAGGAGAAGTGAGGCTGGTGACCTGCACAGCCCTACCTCACTCAAAACAAAGTCAAGTGCAAGTCATGTCATCATTTCTCTGATGGCATGGTCTTCAGCAACAAAGGACGAACACATACAAATTCTTGAATACTATGGCTAAGACTCTCTCCACTCACAAAATTCCTTGGGTCTTGTGCCTTGACTCACTAGGCCTTCTCCTTGCAGGGTTCAGTTTCTTGCTGGGTTACTATCGCCACTGCCAGAAACTACAACTCCCCGACAAGGAAGTGTCAGAATTAGAATTTGAAACCAGGTCTTCCACACTCTGTGCTCAGCGCTGTCCTCTTCATAGCCTAGTCATTCTTGCCCTATACCTCAGCTTTTTATTCTCTGAAAAGTCTGCTTTGGAAATTTACCCACATCAGTTGGCAATGTTAATCCCCAAATAATTCAGTGCTAATGTATTTTCTATGACGTGACCAATGCATGAACATTTTACAACATTTTTTAAATCTGATGACTTGGTGGAAAAATGCTCTTCCCTACACTAGAATTTTCTTCCACAAATTTTCAAACAAGTCTGCCTCTGGCAGAAATGCTGTAACAAACAAAGCTCTCCAAAAGGCTCTCTACTGGAAATGCAAGGAGAAGGAGAATTCCTATCTCCCAACTAGTCAAGAGATTCTTTGCTTTATTTTAGTGAGTTGACATTAGAGTTCCTGATTTCTAAGGTAAGCAGGTTAACTGGAGGTGTGGGGAGGGTGGGAAATGTGTTAAGGGAGTCTTTTTGATCACAAATCAGTTTTGTATCTCTTAATTACCGTAGACTCCCTGTTATCTGAGGATACTTACCATAGAGCAATTAATATTATATATGGTTGACAGTAAGGAAAGGAATACATGACTTGGGCACTCTTTATATTTTTTAGCGTTTTTTTTAATGTGAATAGGTCCCCAGTAGATTTGAGTTAATGTGTTAATATTAGTCTTTTGAATATAGTAGTGTTTGTCCTAGTATACATGAAATACTTCATTTAAACATTGTATTCCAATTGGTTATGAGAACAGAAATTCAGCTTACATTACTCATGACTTATTTGCCTCGTTATCAAGAATATGAAAAATTTTAATTACAATTAACTTAGGATATAACTTCATCCTATAAATGAAAAATAAAACCTGAGAAATAACTTTCAGTTGAAAACTCAAAATGACTCAATCTATAAATGAGGGGTATAATTGAAATAGAATGGGTTCAAGATAGGTATAGAGTGCTATGAATTAAAATACAAGAGGTAGGAAGTGCTAGGAAGATCTATGAATAAAGTTCCAACTTGATAAGAAATTTTATGTTTGTGCATTCCATAGCACGAAAAGAGAAAGGGAAGAATGCAGAAAGAATTATTTTAAAGTTTATAGCATGAAATGTGAGAACATCATAGGGACAATTTATATTAAATTATTTTTGCTTGTTGCCTGGAAAGCATCACTATACATAATAGAATCACATAACTTTAGATCTCAAAGGGACCTTAGAGATCTTGGCAGATTATTTTAAACCTTTGTGGCTACCTAACAGAACACTAACATTTTACATAATTTGAGTAAAAGAAAAACCTTAGCTCTAATGGGTTTGGAGAATGATGGAGTTCCCAGGATGCTGGCATTTTAGACTATAAAAGATGTTTAAGTGTCTTGTAGAGAAATGTAGTTAAATATGTCTCTTGTTGGCTGGAGAAGTCTGAAGACCTCAATTTGAACCCCAATAACTTTACACATTTGCTTCCTGGGAGAAAATATAAGATATGAAATGAATTAAGGTCCTTTTAAGGGGGAAACCCCTTGATCTTGGAAAGGATAATATCAAAATTTAACATTTTTACTTTTTAAAAAATGATGGAGTGATTTGTTAAAATGTGCTTTGGGCTAGACTTTTTGATAAGCACAGGAAACTTTTCTGCAAGTAAGTCAAAGACAGGATTCCTAAGATTTGTTCCCTGTCACTTTTATCCATGAAAAACAATTCCATAAACCTTGGCAGAATTTCTGTACACAGACTATGGATTATATTAAGAAGTAGTTTTTTTAACTTTTTATTTTGTGTTAGAGATACTTTTAAAAATTTAATTAATTTATTTGTTTTCAGTTGTTAGTGATACTTTAAGGAGAGGAAATTTAACCTGTTTTAGTAATCATTGCTTAAGATAGTAAAATGTTGGTAGTTTCTTTTTTTCAGAAACCATTTTACTTTCCATTTCCATAACACTTGAAAGAAGGAAATTTCTGTTAATGGTGTTCCTTGGTAGTGTTATTAAATATACACCAGAGAAACTAACAGAACTCAAATAAGGCTAATTTAGCTGATGCCTGTTTAATTCTTTTTTAACATGCTATAATGCTCTTGCCCTATGGGTATAGACTGGTTCAGAAATGATACAGATAGCTATTCATCAGCAGTTACTGCTGCTTTGCCAAAGCATACATGCCAGAGTTTTTTTTTTTTTTTCCTAGTGGGAACATGCTTATGGATTAAAGCATTTTCAGCAGATGTTTACCCTTGAGATTCTTCAAATTTACATATATATCCTGGCTGGTTAAAAAGCTGTAAAATAGGTTTCTAATATATTTTTCATTTGGGGGAGAGTCTAAACCTGCTATTCCATCAGCATGAGTAACTCCCCGTGTGGGAAGACCCTCTCCCAATGCACATCAGCAGGTTATTAATCTGTAAATTCATATTAGAAAATTGTCTGAGGACAAGGAGAAATCACATATCTTATCCATGGTCATACAGCCAGCATGTGAAAGAGACATACCTTGAACCCAGGTTTTTCTAATTCCAATTCTGCCCCACTTTAAAAAAAAAAAAAACTTTTCCATGTTGCCTTTTGTGCTTTAATGCTGCTGATGAAATTGTAAAGAAAAGATTATGCCACCTAGGCAGTAGGTCAAAAGAAGGAGAGTTGAACAGAACAAAGAACTGAGCAACTCAGAATCCTAGAATTTTAGAGCTAGAAGGAACCTTAGAGACAAGCTAGTCCAACACTTACATTGAAGGACAAGGAAACTGGGTTTCACAGAGAGGAAGTGGCTGATCAAATGAATCATTTTTCCTTTAGGTTAGTTAGGTGAATTCTGCCTCCCTCAGGCCATGGGAATTAGGCTTATTCATCTTTCTCCAAGATAACCCTACTAATACTTGAAAGGTAGCTTTCATATCCAATTTACATCTTTTCTCCTTTGGGTGAAATTACTTCAGTTTTTAAAACCAATTTTCTTTTGCTTTGTTTCTGTGGGTATTGGTTATTTTCTGTGTAATTTTAAACTAGACCAGGGGTGGGGAACCTGCAGCTTTGAGGCCACATGTGGCCCTCTAGGTCCTCAAGTGCAGCCCTTTAACTGAACCAAACTTCATAGAAGAAATCACATTTGTGTGGCCCTTTGACTGAAATCTGTTCCCTGCAGCCTGGATTCAGTCAAAGGGCTGCACCTGAGGACCTAAAGGGCTACATGTGGTCTTGAGGCTGTAACTTCTCCCCGCTTCCCTCAATCTAGGCAATGCCAAGACATTTCAATTCCTGGACTTCCAAATTTATTTCCTCAATTTTGGCAGGTTGCTTGGCAAAACCTTTCATAATATACATGTGGACAAGGTGGAGATGTGGTCCGAATGAAAGAATGGCTAGGAGAATTCAGTTGAATTGCAAGATCCAAAATTTGTTGATTGAGGGAGGTCCAGTAGCATTTGCTGAGGTTCTGTCTTTGGCCCTATATGCTATTTGGTGATTTTATGAATGATTTGGGTAAAGGCTAAAATTATTATTAGATGTGTGGATGAAGCTGCGACAGTGGCTAACACATCTGATGAAAGAAAAGGCAATCCAAAAGAACCATACAAGCTGGAAAAATAGGTTAAATCTAATATGATATACTGGGATAGACATAAATGTATCCTACATTGAAATTCAAAAATCAGATTTACAGATCTAGGTGAAGAGATGCCTATTTAGACAATAGTTGCTGTGTAAAAGTCATTGGGGAAAAGGGAAGACAATAAGCATTTATATAGTACCTATGTGTAAGGCATTGTGCTGAGCTTTTTTTTTTTAATGTCTCATTGGAATAAGTATAATGTCAATATTGATTAAAAGTATGACATGACAGCAAAAAAGATACCTAACACAATCTTGGGTTGTAATAATAAAGACAAAATGCCAGAATGATGAAAATTATCTGTGTCATGCATTAGACTAGCAATTAGCATAGTGATGTTTAATAAATCCTTGTTGATTTAACTTTCTCTGCTTGAACCAAATGAACAGAACTATGAGTAATAGGTGGATATTTTTGAAAGGCAGATGTTTTGTGTTGATTTTAGGGAAAAAAACTTCCCAAAGCTATTCAAAAGCTGGAAAGGATGAGTTAAGATATGAGTCTTCCATTAATGGGAGCCTTCCAAGGGAAGGTAGTTTAACTCTATATCAGGATGGTTTGTGGGGGAGAAGAATAAATATTCCTGTTCATATGGAGGTTGCATTAAATTACTTTAGGCATCTAGGGATTCTGATGCCCTTCCAACTCTGAGATTTCATAAAAAATATATTGAGTACCTGCCATGAGCAAAGAAATAGTATATTGCTGCTCAGTCAATGGGTCATAGAATATCCAAAGTATTCAGTTACAACAATTTCTTTAACACCTCATCTAGATGCAGTGAGTGTGTTTGTATCATATCTGGAGGAATTTTAGCATATGGGCAGCAGTGAACTGCACACTCACAACTGCTGTTGTATCACAGTCTGGTTGTGTCTGCTGTCTAGACACTGCCATTATCTCAGACTGCATTTTCTGGGGTGCTTAGGATACATCAAATGTAATGAGTTGTTCCACCAGCATTACATGCGGCAGTCTGTTTTCGCTTTTCTTTTTAAGGCAAGAGGCCAACTAATTAGTAGAGATGGATGGGGGAGGGGGTTTTCTCACCAGCCTTTGGTAAAGTAGTTATACAGAACAATTTCCCCTGTATATATATATTTGGTTATAGTATATCATGCATAGTTTTTTTTTCTTATTCTCAGAATCTGATGTGCAGAGGACTTCAGGATTTATCTAGCTCAACTCATGCATAAGCAAAAATACCTTTCGTAATACCTCTAGGTGCCGTGTAGAACAAGTCTAGTCCTTTTCCACATGAGAGCCCTTCAAATATTTGAAGTCAATTATGTCCCCTCAGTCTTCTCTTCTTTATACTACACAGATCTAGCTGCTTCAATAGATTCTTTGATAATAAAGTGTCCAACCCTCTCACTATACAGGTGGAAGCACTAAGTGATGGTGGAAGCAGTAAGTGATGGCGGAAGCAGTAAATGATGAACAGCTGGCTAAGCTCTACTCATTCTGTTCCTGGCTGTACCCCTGACTGGAGAAAGGGACAGAATGCACTCAGATAGCACCTATCCTTGACCACTGGGACCGGCTCAGAGAGAGGGTTCCCTCCTTCTCCTCCAACTTTGCCCTCCCCTGCCTTCTTCCAGTTCAGAACGAAAGAGATAACTTAGCTCCAGGCATTTTTAGTTAAAATCACAATGAACACTGTCTCTATCAAGACAGAGGAAAAGCCCAAATTCATTTTATTTCTGCCTGTTAGATTTATTGGGTAGTGAGAAAAAAATTATATATATAATATATATCATTAGCTCATTTTTGCCTCCAGGTGGCCTGTATGCCACCAATAGGAGAAAAGGAGACTTCCAGCTAATTACCACTGTGAGCTAAACCTCTCTCTGAGCCTGTATCACCAATACATTCTACATAAAATTAAATACATAGAGACAACAATGGGAATGAGCCCAATAGTTACCTAGAGGAACTAAACTTCACAATACTACTAAAATTATAGAACCCATCCAGGTGGGCATTAGGAAGGCCCGTTGCTAACTAGGTGCCCTACTCACCTTGTCTTCTTTCCTCAAGTCTTCCTCTGACCTTGAGATGTACTAGAAATCAACCAGGAGATGAACACATGCCTCCACTGGGATTGCTCTTGTCTTCTCCTTTCTTCTGGGCTTAAATTAGATGAGACTCAGCAATGGGTGATCACCAGTCCTTATCATCTGCCTTGCCTCTGCTTCCTATTGTCCTTCATGCCTTAAAATCTTCCATGAGTCTATGCTTTGCAATTCCTTAACATAATCATATTACCTATTCATGTAACTGGAGGGCCTTAAGTTTTGCCATCCACCCCACTACAGTACTTTTAAGAGTCCAGCCCTTTTCATCTACTCAACTCAACTTTCTTGTATATGTTGTTTCCCCCAATTAAAATTTGAGAGCAGAGAGTATCTCACTTTTTTTTACTTGTTTTCTCATAATATTGTGCTCAAAACATAATAAATACTTAATGTGTCTATTCATTCACTCATTAATAAAAAACAGTTTAAAGGGGAAATTTTATATGTTGTGTTTAAGCCTCCATCTTATAGCAGAAGAAAGTAAAACTAAGAAAGTGGAAAGAGAAAAAAAAAAACCTTGCTCAGTCATAGGAATTCACACAGGAGGGAGAAGAAAACTTCAGTCTTATCGCTCCCTCTTGTCACTGATACATCATTTTTTTTGGTAGAGGATAGCAGTGACCATTCTGGGTAATCCTGGATACTATTAACTCTACTACACTGTCCATATTTTTGCTCTATGGTGCCATTGATACCACTGGGGACAGGGCATGCAGCTACTTCCTCTGCTCGTTTTTCTCCCTCTCTAGCTCCATCATTTCCTTACCGCATAGGTTTGTCCAGATCTTGCTCTGTGGTTTTAAATCACACAGTCATTCTGTGAGCATAATGAACTACATTTAACAAGGTGATCAGCCAGTGTTTGAAATGCTTATCTTCATGAAATCTACAGCATACTTAGTCTCTTTCCTCTCCTGCCTTCTACCCTTCATCCCTGACAGTCCCTGGGATAAAGTGTTACATTCCTCCCTGGGTTTTAGAATTTTGTAATACCCTGAAAAATCAGATGTTTGGCTTCAGGAATAATGCATCAAAATTTCAAATGCATATCAGTACATAACAGAACAAGTATATTTAACTCAGTATCCTAGGTAATCATCTTAAGTTGCCTCTTTTTTTTTTTTGCAAATATACATCAACAATATATGTAACAGATATAGAATAATGCAAGCTATTACTTGACAGACTGATTCAGTGACCACAGATCTATGGTAGATGCAGAAAACATTATGTGCACATGCCAAAATAGCAGACACATATCTATAAATTAAAGCAAATGTCTTATACTGTAAGCCTATCTAAAGCAGGCCTTTGAAGTAATCAAAATATCATAACAATGCACACATAGCCAACAGATAGACTAAGAAAAGTTAGCCATGATATCTATAACATAGACAAAATGACAATACTAAGCATATAAACACAAGAACATAATAAGAAATATCATTGAATATGCAGTAATTAACACATTAATGAACAAATGTAATTACATGTAAGGCCCACATTGCATCATCAAAAATTAGCATCATTTCCTAGTTTATGTTTAAACTATTTCTTTTATTTGTTTTGAAACCATATCTCCGTATTACTTAGATTGGGAGTTGAATAGCCATTCACTGGCTTGATCCCAATACAAATTGCCATGAAAGCTTTAACATGCTCCATTTTTCTCATCCTGGTCTAGTTCACCACTCCCTAGGCATTCGGGTGGCTCTCCACTCCTTGGATCCCACCAAACTGGTGCTATTGTTAGGATGAATGACCAATTTGCTTTGACCCTACTGCAGCTCGGAACTCTGAACTCAAGAAATCCAACAACTTAGACTCCCTCTGGAGGCCTGTGCCACAACATCCAGCAATAATTAACCTTATTTCACCAATTTCAACTCAAAAACCATAAATTAGTTTGGTCACCAGTTGGATAGACCTTGCTTTTCTATGATCTTTTGACCCAACTACCTCTATACTTATGCTGGTTGATGATATCAGATGATCACTGTCCTCATCAAAATTATAGTCTTGACTACCTAAATCTGAGCTCAAAGTCCAGGCTGACAAGCACTGTTACCATATGCTGATGACTGTGTCTGTACCCTATTATACTCAATTGATTAAATTGCAAGCAGGACTGGCAATAACTTTGGGATCAGTCGTTACTGATCATTTGAACTGGTTTGATGAGTATAGTAAATGGCGTCTTCACTTGAAGGAGCTGTTTCTGATCAATTTTATGGATCAGGAAGTTTTTAAATCACTGAGAAGTGGTCTCTTTTTTGTACAGTCCACTTAAGTCAGTGTCCATCAGTCTCAACCTGCCCAAAAGGAAGTACAGGAAGTACAAGAAGTAATAAGGGATTTTGGTTATTTGTCTTAAAGAGTCCATACCAGTCTTTAGAGCTATTTTGTACAAATGCAAGTTGTTTAGTCTCTCAACAGCTAGGCATAGAGTAACTTTCCATGAGTCAGCTAACTTATGTGACTTGTCAATACCACTATTTATCTACAGAACTCTGTTGCCCCATTGAAGGTTTTGTAAACAAGCAAGGTGATCATACTACTGTTTTCAGCATTACTTTAAGCTGAAGATACAGATAGATGGCATATTTCAATTAGCTTCTCTTTCAGTGGAGAGATATCTTAGATGTGATGATCAAATAAAATCTGTTGAGTTATTGAGTAAAGACTTGAATAACAGCAAGATCCATTACTAAATTCACAAGCTAGATTTTCTATCTCTGAAGTAAGCTGTTTCTAAAAAATTCAAAGACCAAACATATGGAGCAAAGGTACACATGTGGACTGACAATAATTCTCTAACATATCCTAGACATTGTGTCAGGTTAAATATTATTTGCCAGAGATGGGATGCTGCACTAACCAAATAACTCAGAATTCAACCCCAATTAGGGAAAATAAATGTGGGTGCAGATATCCATTCCAGAAGGATGTGGGACATTGAAACTCTGATGACGGCTAAAGAAGGAGTAAAGACCAAAGATTAATAGCCAAAGAACTGGATTATAAGCAAATGGCAGTATAGTTGAAAGGTTGAACTTCTATCAGAGATTATGACAGTAAACAGTAAACTTATGTGACCCTCACTTCATTGAACCAACCTTCTTTGCCACAATTCTGTGGATGATTGCCAAAATGGGCAAATGATTGGTGGACTGCTATGTGAAGTTATACAAGCCAGGAAGTGAAGAGGTGATGTCAAAGTACTAAGTGCTAGCCATGCAATGTATCCCAAATATGGGTAACATTTATCATTTGGTTCTCCAAAGCCAAAGTCTTCAAAAGTCTTTAAAGATATTTTCTTCAAATGTTTCTTGTAGAATGATCGGAACACAATGTTACTTGTTCTACACTACCCAGGAAATAGTGCAGTACACATTCTCAATTTTTAGTGACTTCTATATGAGGTCTTATGACTCTAGGGAGAAAAAAAAAATTCCATTAGGAATTGTTAATGAAGTCATGGTCATTTCTCATGGGGACCTGAGTGATCTTTTCTGGACTTACTTCCCTTTCTCAAAACTAGAGCCGCTACTCTTAACTTCTCTAGGTATATATACTTATATATATATATATATACACCTAGAAAATATATACAAGGATATATATATATATATATATATATATATATATATATATATACCTAGAGAATATATGCATATGTATATATACCTAAAGAATATATACATATGTATATATATATGTATATGTATGTGTGTATATATATTTATATATATACACACATACATATACATATATATACTGCTCACTTGTGTGCAGTCTTTGTGTGGCTATGTGTGGCTTCACAATGGAGCACTCTCTCTGTTTTTCTCCCCTAGATGATAATGATTATATATAAGCCTGCTTTCAATCCCTGTGCTCCAGTACTTTTTCAAGGATACTGTTACTGTCTATGGTACTTGCCTTTAAGAGTCAATTCTTACAGACTCCTGTTTTAGGCCCTGTGCACCTATTTTGATTGTTTTATCTTAATTCCTTAGCCCATGCTTGGTCAAAAGTTCCTTAGGTTTTTGTAGCTGGATCTTCCCAGTGGAAATTCTTCTGAACATCATTAGGCCTATTCTATCTTCTGTGCTAAATCTTATGTACTAAACTCTTCAAGTGGATTCCAAATACTCTTGGCTACTCACTTCTGTTCCTACTAGTTTGCTGCATTTAAGAACCTTGTATGCTTTTCCCAACCTGATACTAACCTCATCTTTGGTCTTTAAAGTCCCCAGCCTCTGACATCTATGTGAATTAGAAAGTCATATGGCTTCTCCCCTCTGTAATGAAATGTAGACACTACAAATGTAGAATATGCATACTTTGCTTTTTACCACCTCAAAATTATTTTCACATTTTTGTGAACAAGTTTCCTATGTCATGTCTGGATTAACAGACATCAACACTTCTCCCCCTACCTGAAGGCCCACATAAAATATAAGCTTTTCCACTGAACCTTTCTATCATACCATCCCTTATTGTGTCAGAAACCTTCCACTTCTGTAATTGAATGTATGGCTGTAATAAGATTTTCTGTGCTTGTTCTTCAGAAAAAATGAGTTCTCTCCTGAGAAAGTTCCTAATTTTGGTCAGTGATACTTCTCTGCCTTTATATGTGCCTTTAGGTTGGGTTTTCTAATGGATCCACTAGACCTATCCCACACCCTTCTGAGGAAGTATCTTCATATGTTTTATAGAGATTGAAACTATTCTTATTACACCAGAATAAAGGCTTGCCTATATCTCACTCTGCTTTTTAAAACTATATGGATTTTTTCACAGGTGCACTGAACTGTATTTATAGTCATTCTTAGCTAGCATTTGAATTATTTGTCCCATGAGATATGCAATAGCACTGTTACCCCCAGGACTCCCTTTCCTAATATGTATTAGCTTGTCTATGGACCTCCTAAACTCTGGCACCTAGAACTGAACAAAGTATTAGGACAAAGTGTAACTGAGCTATGAAATGCCTCATTCTGTATTATAGCCCTCTGTTAGGGTAGCCTCAGATTTCATTACCTTTTGCTGGCTGTATGTGACATTATTGACTCACGTCACGTTTGCTGTACTCCTTACTTCCCTGGGATTTTGTCATGACCTGGCATTTGGGCACACTTTCCCTATCTCATATTTATACATCTGATCATTTGAACCAAGGTGTAAAATGTTGCATTTCTCTTTATTAAATTGCATCTTATCCAATATTGACCATATTTCAGGTCTTTCTATGCATTTGGGGATGTTGGTCCTGTCAATCAACATACCAGCAATTCTTGCCAGGTTTGGTGCAGATAGAGTGCGAGACCTGGGGTCAGAGAGATCTGAGTGATTCTGGGCAAGTCATTAACCTCTGTTTGCCTCAGTTTCCTCATCTATAAAATTGGGATAATAATAGCACCTACCTCCCAGGTTTATTGTGAGGATCAAATGAGATTAATACTTGCAAAGTACTTAGAACATTGCCTGGCACATAGTTAGTGCTATATAAATGTTAGCTATTATTACTTTCATACTTGATAATTCTTCTTTCTAGACCTTCTTCTGAAACTTAGAAAAATCTTTTATATTTTGAGTAAAGAATGACTAGAATATTTTCTAAGATATTATCTCTGCAGCAGGTAATTCTTCCCAAGCAATGTGGTTATTTCTTGTTCCTTTCTTATCTTAAGGCAAAAACTCCTCCTAAGGGTGTAAACATATACTCCCAGCTGAGGGCAGAGTGGATCTTGCTGAAGTATTTTCTGCTATTCTTGGCCTTGTAAATAAGTTTAGCCCAGGCACAAGTGATATACACATCAAAATTACATTCTAGGTGAATACACTGAGCCTCTGTTGACAATGCATTTCTGATATTTCTTAATTCTATATTGATTTTTCAGATTCATTTTTAAAAGAAAGGAGAGGATGAATCCAGTAGGTGAGAAAGATGGAGGAATCTCAAAATCTGTGAAATTTTTTGGTGGTTTATAGGCTATAAATTTCATGGACCAATGTTTACTCAGTCTTTACTATGTATGTATGAAGTACTTTTGTTGTCAAATGTTACTTTTATTGAAACATATTCCTCTAAGGAATATCATGGCAAAACAATAGATCCCACTGGAAATTCAGGGAGAGTTCTGCTTTCTATTTATTCTAAACTCTGGACTGTCCTAGCAAGCCATAAGTGTGATTAATGAAGACATATTTGGAAAGCAGCTCCAAAAATGCACCTATTGTGCCTTTTCTGTGCTGAGGGACAATTGTGAATTCCTGATGTTAGGCTGCCATTTTGAATTCAGCTGAGAATGTCATTAGAAAAATTCTTCTTCAAGGTACTTTCCCTTAAACTGATAACACTTACTAGAGAAAGAATGGTTTGTAGTATCATAAATTTAGTATTGGAATGAACCTTAGAGGTCTAGTAAAAACTCCTCATTTTACAGAGAAGGAAACTGAGACTCAGGGAGGTTGTGACTTTCCCAAGGCCACACAGGCAATAAGTGGGATAGATGGGATTTGAACCCAGGTCTTCTGACTCTAAATAGTAAACTTGGATCTAGATGATGTAGGTTCAAAATCTGTCTCAACTACATTCTAATTGTGTGACATTGAAAGAGTAATCTTATTATGTGGGGACTCAGTTTTCTTATCAGTAAAATGTTTGTTGAATTGCTTCATCTCCAAGGTCTCTTCCAACTTCATATTCTACAAAATTCCTAGCCCATACCTACTACATAAGAAGAGAGAATTTTTTTCAGGTGATGTATCTATATTTTCTTTTCTTTTTCAGGAATATAATCTCCCTTTCTAACAATAAATTCTTGTCTTCCCAAGCCAAGATGAACAGTGGATCTCATAAAAGCATGCTCCAGTGTATTTGATTTCTTTCTTTCACTCTTTTCTAACTCTAAGAACTACTGCTGAGCCCAACCAAGTGAGACACTGCAACTACTACTCCCTTCTCCTCCAAGGGCCCATCTGCTCTGATGACCCTCAAATATATGGACTTGACCAAGTTCACTACTGGGGAAAACTGGCCTCTAATGGGGCATATGGGAGGAATGGAGGTTAGGCTCTCCTTTTCTCATATTCTCATTTCTCATATTCTCAATACCCAACTTACCCATCCATCACCCACATGGAAAAAAATAGCTATAGCTACAGCATTGGCTTATGTGTAGAGTCTCGCTTCAAAAAAAAGTGGAAATAGAAAGTCAAATGTGCAATATGAATCTGATATGAGACATATATTTATTTCCTATATACACTCTAAAGCTAGGTGGTGGAATGGAGAGAATGTTTGGCTTGAAGTCAGAAAGATTTGAACTCAAATCTGGCCTCAAACACTTACTAGCTGTGTGAACATGGGCAGTCACTAAACCTGTTTTATTAAGTTTCCTCTACTGAAAAATGGGGGTAATATCACCTTCTCACAGAATGGTTGTGTGGATTAAATGAGATAATATTTCAGAAATGCTTAGCACAGTGCCTGGCACATAGTAGGAGTTATATAAAGGATTATTCTCTTTCTCCTTTCTGTCTCTGTCTCTCTCCAGTTACACACACCAGAGAGGAAGTCCAGAAGAAAAACTCTTCCTAGATTAGTCAAACCACACATACATGTGGAGACAGAAAGATGCTTTGGATGGGAGTTGAGCTCTATCTAGCAAAATTTGATTAAAATGAAAATACCGTTACAAGGTGCAAAATCTACAACCTTTCCAAAAATGTGTTAATTTCAAAGAGAAGAGATATATTTTGCATATGCTTCAACCAATTAATATGCATTTATTAAATGTCTACTACATGCCAGGCACTGTGCTAGGAAATGTGGACACAATTGCAAAAAAGTGAAACAATCCCTCCTTTCAAGAGCATGCAGATATTGTTTCTCCAAGAAAGTTTCTTGAAGATAGAGCCTGTTTCATTCTCAGTTACCTAGTACGAAGTAGATGCTAAATAAATGCTTATAGATACAGCAGTGACCTGATTTTACCTCCAATCTAGTTAGGTCCTTTCCTGATTCTCTGGTGAACCTTCCCATATCCACTTCCATAATCCACAAGGGAGAGAAAAAGCAAGATGAACACATCAAGGAAAATAAGAAACCAAGGTATAGAATAGCATGACATGGCTAGATAAAGAGGATCATTTCTCAGGCTGGTCAAGACTGATGAAGCCAGAAGGCAAATGCTCTTCTGAAAAACTAAGCTTCTGAATTCAGAGAAACTGACTGTAACAGGTCATTGGTAAGAGACTTGGTCCTCTTTGATTTGGATAAAGATCTCAGAAAGTACAGTCAACAAGCATTTATTAAGTACCTGCTACGGGCTAGGCACTGGGCTAAGAGCTGGTCTTCTCACAGAGCAGGAATAGAAGAGGAAGATGTAGGGGAAAGGGAGAGGACAGCCCATCAGGGAGAATATACTGCCCTATACTCCCTACCTTCCCTATAATTGTTAAAAAAAAGGGTGGACAAATTGCAGGTCTGTTCGCCAGCGACAGAACTGGCCCCATTTAACCCACGTGGATTTTAGGTGTGTTTGTGTGTCACACACTCACACCCACGTGCCTACATTCTGCAAGCTTCCAGATTAGCCTTGGGCCCATCTCTCTCTGGCCCCATTGTCCAGATGCACCGACAGCTCCGGTAGGATACCACTCCTTTCATTCCCATCACTCAGTTTATCCTGCCCCCCCCTTACCCCTCCCTCCCCCCGCCACGGGCAGGAGCGCAGCCACCTGCTGCTTCTCTTCTGCCACCCTGAGCAGACCCTGGGTGGGAGCACCAGTGCAGTAGTACCAGTCCACGGTTGGGGGAAGGTTTGCCCTCCTATTAAAGGACTTCCCCTTCCTCTCCAGTATGTCGCCCCTCCCTTGTCACCCTCTCCAATGACTGCCCCCTCCCCAATTCCCCTATTCTCTCCCCAACCCCTTTTCCCCCATTTTGGCCACATTTAGCCAGCGCAAGGCTCGGGGGTGGGGGTAAGTAGCGGAAAGAGGCAGGTCTTGAGGTGGAGAGGATGGAGGGTAAGATTGCTTTAATGCCCTCTGCTGCTCTGTCTGCCCTCTCCCCTTCCTGAGCGAAAGGTGAAGGCTTGCCACCACCCCCGTTAGCCTAGAAGAATAAGAGAAAAAGACAGGGGCGGCAGGAGGAAGGGAGAGAGGAGAGGAAAGGAGCCCAGAAGATGGTGAGTCTATAAGCCCGCCCCGCCTCCGCATCTCCCCCTCCTCTTGGCTGGCGACTGCCGCAGCTCCAGCTAACAGGCGTCAGCGTGGGCTCCCCGGAGTGAGTCGCTAGGTAACCGAGCTCCGCAGACCACGAAGTGGGGAAGCCCGAGCTGCTCGTCACCCTGAAGGCAGGAGGGGGCGCAGGAACCACCCCTCTTCCGCGCCTTCCATCTCCAACCAGGCACTCCCGAATTGCCCCCACCTCAGATACGCGCGTGCACACGCACGCACACACACACACACACACACACACACACACACACACACACACACACACACACACACCAAGCACACAAGCACATACGCACCCATGAACAAACACAGAGGCATGCTCCCTCTCCCCACCTTTCTCCCTATGCACTGACCTGCTCCACTTCCCCAAGCCCTCTGGAGAGAAGGCAAGAGGGTCCCTCCACCCACCCTATCCCCATCCCTGTGGTTGGGGTAGGGGGAGGACTCCTGACATTGCAAAGCTCCCTCCCAAGCTGTCTGGCACCCATAGCTCTGCCCGTCCCCCCAACTTAGTTGGGCCAGTGAAAGCTGAGGTGGTCGCTCCTGCTTCTTTCGGTGCCTCTACTGCTGCTGCCGCTGCCTTTGCTGCTGCTGCTGCCGTTGCTGCTGGCGTCGGTAAGATGGTTCCCAAATTCCTTTAATGGACCTAGGTTGTTGGCGCACCCCCGAGAAGCAGCCATAGGAACTCGCCGCGTGGGAAAGTTTTCGGTGTTCTCCGAAGATTACCCGGTCGTCAGAAAATCTAGAAGCCCTCATGGGTGGGGATGGTTCTCCTAAGGCTACTCTTCTTTGCCTTCTAAGGCCTTCCCGCCCACCCTTTCTCTATCCAGTTTAAAACCGTAGTCAGTGCGTGGGCTTCAACAAGGTCTCTCTCTTTTGCTTCTCCAAAGTCTGTGTGATGACCCCAGAAACTGGGCATGAAGATCCCCTGGGAGCAGCAAAGAAATGGTAGTGCTGAGCTGAGACTTCACTGGAGGAAAAATCTTTCCAGGAGAAGGAAGTGAAATGAGCTCTAGGGATCTGGTGCCCAATAGCCATCTGAAGCCCACTGAAAACTTGTCGCTTTGTCCAGGAGAATGGTGCTGAAGATGCTTGCCCAGTTCACAGAATACCTGGATGCCATGCTTAGCCCAATGTCTGCAGAATGCTCCCTGCCCTTCTCCTCTTCCTGATGCACTGCATGGTAAGGCCCTTTTCTGCCTGTGCAATAATACCCCTTTGCTTAATTTTTTTTAAAGGCTTCTCTCTATGTTATTTCCCTCCACCCTCAGCCTCATAACCTGTTTGTTTGCTTGTTTGTTTTCGGAGTTGTCATTTTCCATGGCTGAGGACACCTGATTGACAGTATAGTTTCCACTAACATTTTGTAGCTTCCTTCATACCCCTGCATATTTAATGCGTGTTTGAAGACACCTGGTGTACTGAACCAGGTTTAATCACCCACAGTCCACCAAAAAGAAAAAGGGAAAGAGCTGTTTGGTAGGAACAACACTATATTCAAATTGGAATGAATTTTATTCTTTATCCTGGCCCCCAGTAGACACAGGTATGTCCCATATTTTCTAGATATAGCTACTTTGGTACTGGGGAAGGGGAGTGTATGTATGTCTGGTCAAATACATGTTCTAATAAGTATTGAACAAACAGATTAAATTAGCATTTCCTTCCTTTTATTTCAAAAAAAAAAACACAAAACAAAACACCAGTTCTAAAGTACAGTGAATGTTGAATTTAAGCTTATGCTTAATACTTCTTTTAATCAAGATCTGAGGCTTTGCTTGGAATTTTGTCTTTACAAATGCCCTCTTGAATGATGTAACATGCAATATTTGGTTTGCTCTAATGTGCCTATCCTGTAATTAGCATGTGAATGTATGTTAGTTTTGTTTGACATGTTTTCTGCCCTCAAGCTGGATACGTCTGTCGGATCTCAGCTGGAAAAGCCAATTCCTTCATGTCAGCTGATGCTCTTATTCTGCAATTAGTCATTTCTGGCAATTATCACTATGATCACAAATAGACAGCATAAAAATTACAAGCCCTGTTGATAATGGCCCCTCAATGCATGCTTGTCATAAATTTCCGTATTTCAAGAGACACTTCCTACTTTTCAGAAGGGAAAAACCACTTTAATATAACATGGTACACTGGATTTCCTCATTTGGCCCCTAATTTCCCTTGGGTCATTCTTAGATAGATAAGAAAGCAAGGTCATATAGAAAAGTTTATTTAGATCTTGGACTGTAAAGGTAAGGCAATTTATTAACAGAATCCTTAGTTCAAATTTAGACCGGATGACTATGGAGTCTTAGAGGACCACATTCAGCTCACTAAGTGAAATTTTCATTGTTATTTTCGGGAAATCGGAAGAACTGTGTGTGCCTATACTGATCTGTGCTAGGGAATTAATGGGGCAGAATCATGTGGGGCCAGGGGTCACAAAATGAAGAAGTGGTTGATTTCCAAAGAGAAGGATGGATGTAGTAAAGATTACAAGAGTCAAGTATGATATAACAAGAGAAGGTTGAAAGGTAAACATATTTTAAAAGCCCATCCTAGAAGATACAGTTGGAAACTATCCAGTGCTTCAAGGGGTTCAATTTAGTATATCATGGTGTTAAATGAAATTGGTTATATACTTTGAACCTGTCTAAATGTGAACCACAGAGATCCATTTAGAAAAAGGAGATAAAATGCATAACGATGAATCCAGCTACAAGTATATACTCCTTGAATTTTCCTTCTAATCACAATTAATTTTCTTTGCACAGGTCAGACTTTTTTTTGGTCAAATAATTAGTAGGAGTTTTTTTTTAAAAAAAGCTAGTTTTTCAAACACTTCCATATAACACTTCCATGTTTACTAACTATCTTAGTTATGGATTAATTCATTCTACCAAGTAAGTAGAGGTGCCCTGGTTATCTTAGAATTGTAGATAAAATCTTTTAGGTCATTAACTCCTTTCTTGGCTATTGATTACAGTTAAATTAATCAGCTTGACCTATGAGAGTTAAGATTGTTTTCATAGCTAATTTAAAGATGAGTTAATAAACCCTTTGAAGAATTATTAAATTATAAATGAAATATGATACTTCTAAATACATCAGTGTCCTACGTATTCACAAAGTCTAAATACTAGCTGGGACATATTACATAATTGTTCCATCCTCAAAAGTCAGTAGAGTGGGCCTATGTTTTACACTTTCGATCTCACAGAGAATTCCTGCCTATAGGAAATCTTGCATTTTATACAAGTATGTAAATTATGTGACACAGTTTGGTTTTCAGTCTCGATCGTTTGTGTTTTGAGTAAATATTAGGATAGAGAAGCAACTTATGGAAAATATAAATGATAAGGACATGTCATTTTAAAATGAGACTGATTTTTTCTTTGATATTAAATGCTCTAATGTTAGTGTTCTGACAGTCAATTGCCCAATGTATTAAGCTTCTAATATTCATCTTCTGATTGTTTTAATTAACTTTCTCCCATTTCTGAATCTTCTTTTTCCTTTTTTACTTCATCATGTATTCTCCCTTCGCATTTTTTACTTTTCTTTAAGACCCACTTCTTCTAGAAAGAATCCAACACAGAAATAGATGCACTCAACTAGATGTACTTGGCCCTTTACTTTAGAAATATTTTTTGTTATTGTTACCTTCAATTCATGGACTCCAATGATTAACTTTCCTGAAAAAAGCAATCTTCACTATTATACCTCACCATTTACTCTATTGTTTTCAAAGTCATACCAATACAAATAGTATATTAGCAAATAGCCATTGAAGCATCCTTCCTTAAGATTGTATAGCTTTCCCAAATAGTTATGTTCAAGTTCTACAAACATTTTTAAAAATGTCTGGTGTGTGCAAGGTGCTGACTAGGAACTGATGATAGAAAGACAAAAATTAAACAGTCTCTGCCCTCAAGGAGCAAGAATACATGAATAGTGAGTGTACACTAGCAACAGGGTATATCAGTAACAACATCATGGCAGTGGCACTTGAAATGAGACCTGAAATAAGAAAAGAGTCTAATAATTGAAAATGAAGAGAGAGTACATTCCAAGTTAAAACAAAGATGGAGGAGATAGCATGCTAAGTTTAGGGAACAATTTAGCAATCCACGTTAGCTGGAATGTTGAACATGTGAAGGGAGGCACAATGAAATAAATCTTGAGTGTTGGGTTAGAATTAATTTGTATAGGGCTGTAAATACCATTTTATTTTATCCTAGAGGCAATGGGGAGCCAAATAAGGTCTTTGAATAGAAAAGTGACATGGTCAGAGCTATGCTTTAGGAAGATGATTTTGGCATTTATTTTTGTAAATCTACTGCTGTTTCAAGTACACTAAATAATCTTTGGTGTGATGGTCATCAGAGGAGTTGGGCTAGAAAGACTCTAAGGCCCCCTCTAGCTCTAATATTTTGCAGTCTATGACTGTTTCCCTTCAGTTCAATAGAAATTATTGTCCAGTATATGGAGTACTCCAGTTGTATAATCGTGTAATAGAGTAATGCTGCATTCTATAGATCAGACAGTTTTTTACAAATGAGACCTATGCAGCAAGACTTCTAGGGATCTTTATGCTCTTTGATTCAATGAGGGTACAAATAATGGAATATTACATTTAGACACACTTCTACTCAGGGAACTCAATGATTTTTATGTCAGCATTACTTTATTCCTGGATGACAGGTGGGGAGGCCATTTCGTTTGTTAATATACACAATTGTTTTTGAAGATGAGCAGTCCTATAAATAGTACCACAAATACCATTTGGAAAACACATCGGAGCTACTCAAAACTTTTAGCTCCATGGGAAAATGACCATGGCAAGCATTATGCCAACTAAAATATACATGATAACCTTTTAAAGTTTAGTGAATAACAAAATGAATTGTAGTGGATTGTATACATACTTAGATGTCAGAATAATGCTGTAATTTCTTTTATGTGTTATTATAGTATCAATCTTAGTGTTAGAAGGAACCTAACAAGGCATCTAATATAGCCCAAAACCTGAGTGAGAACCCTTTCTATATCATACCCCCAAAATGTTTATCTACCCTTTGTTACAAATCTCCAGGGAGGAAGGGTTCTGCTACTTCTTGAGATGGGCCATTACATTTTTAGATAGGACTTAATTATTAAGAAGTTTTCCATAATTATAGCAAGATTAACTGTCTTTCCACAAATGCCACACATTACTCCTGTCTATCCTTAGCGGACAAGTAGAATAAGTAAGCTAAATACAAATAGTTCATAGTTACTACACCAATGCTTTAATATAGGGGACTGCTGAATTTTATATTTTATCCAAAATCTACATCCAAACTAGTAAATCATTTGATTCACTTGGATATGTCATATGTATTCAAGTAAATAGAAATTTTCTTTGGGATACTTGATTTTTATTATTGAATGAAGTCAATATTTTTCTTCATTGCTGTCCTTTTTTTTTTTTTTATTTCACCATCATTTTCTGGTATTCCTCACCCCAGTGAGCTTTCCCCCCAAGCATAAGGATATTGAAGATTGGAGAAAGCCATTGCCTCATTGCTGTGCTACCCTTACATCTGTAAAGCTGTCAGGGGACAGTAAAAGGTGAATTAGTTTTCTGGAGGCAAGAAGGGAGGGGTAAGTATTTTATATTCATGGTCCTAACTAAACCATACCATTTGTTTAAAAAGAAGGGCCCCATTTAGGGATACTCAGATTCAATTCAACAAATATTTCTTAAATAATTTTATTAATAAATGAATGAATAAACTTATAAATAAATCAATTTATTAAAAATCTCCCATGCACAAAGACTGCACTAAGAACTGAAGCTGGAAAGATTAAAGGAAAAATAATCCCTGCTTACATTTGACCTGGAGGACTAACCTTTTGCTTTCTGGATCCCAACTAGGAGTTCCCTGCTCTGACCCCCTTGGACTTTGAGCTAGAGGACTTGTGTCTTCAAGTCTGAGTTCTCCCATTTACAAATTATGTGGGTTAGGCAAGCCCCATCACCTCTATAAGTATCAGTTTCTACATCTGTAAAATGGGAATAATAGTACTGACAATGCCTTCCTAAAATGATGGTTATGAGAAGTGTGTTCTTACAAGAGCTCTAATTCTCTCTTTTTTTAATGTGCCTCATAGCAATTTCTGAGACTTTACTGATATAAAAATCCTGAGTACAGCTCTGTTTCTAACTCAATGATTCTCTGGGGCATGTTGATGAGTGGGATGTTTTGGAAGGCTTTACTATAGATAATGCAACCTGGCTTGCATATTGAAACACAGGCCATGTTATATAACAAAGCCCCTTCAAAGCCTACTGTATGTTTTCTTATTGAAGAGATTTACAAGTTATTCCTTTTACATGAAGCAGAGAAGAAAAACCCTAAGAGCAGAAATGTGTTTATAAATTCATGCACAATGCAAGTCACAGTGGAAGAAAATATATATTTAAAAATGTTTTTAAGGTCACAAAAAGAAAAGAAAATAGAAGAACATTTTGAGAAGTAAGACACAAAGGTTTTAGGTTCAGGTCTACTGTAAACATAATTTGTGACATTAGGCAAGTCATTTCCCTTATCTGGGTTACTGTTTCTCTCCAAATATAAGGAGTTGTGTTTATATGATTTCTGAAGTCTATTTCATTTCTGACATTGCTTCCGATAGTTGATTCTCTATTTGACATAATTACTGCAAGTTCATGAAAGTTCACATCTTAAGTGCGTTTTCTTAGCTAATGAGTTTAATTATTCAAGGCCTGGGAGATCACAAATTTCTCCATCAGACATGTTATTTATATTATCAAAAAGGGAGGAGATTATTGGAATATGCCTTATACACATTTTATCACTATAATTTCAACAGTCAAGAATACACCTCCTGATAATAGCCAATAGTGTAAATTCACTTAGAGTTTAGAGGTTTGCAGGTCTAGTTTCCAAAAGAAGGTGAGAGAGAGGTGATTTTCCTTCTGTACTAGACCCTGGTCATACCACATTTGGAAGACTGTTCAATCTGGGGCACTGAATTTGAAGAAGAGTACCAAGAAACTCACCAGGACAATGAAGGGTATGGCAGCTATGCCATGTTAGGATTAGGTGAAGGAACATGGAATGTTTCATCTGATAAAGAAGAGATTAAGGGACATGAAAACTATCTCAAAATATTTGAAGAGCTGTCACTAAAAAAGAAATTGGATTTATACTGCTTTAGCCCTGAATGTATAACTTAGAGCAAGGAGTGCATATTGTGGAGAAGTTAATTTTGCCACTCAGTAGCAGAAAACGTCTTGCAATTTAGTGATGTCCACTAATGGAATGGGCTGCATTGAGAGGTAGTAAGTTCTCAAGTGCTGGAGGTTTTCCAACATAGAGTTGAAGAACAATTTTGGAGAAACTTTGATGTCATGTTGACCTCAGTAGTTATTTGGGAAATAGTTTTGGGACTAAAAAGCAAATTGGCTTAGAAATCAGGGCACCTGGAATTTATTTTAGGGTAGACAATTTACTATCTATGTGACCACCAGAAAAATCATGTAAACTTTGAGCCTCAGTTTTTTTTCCTAGGTCATAAAACCTGCCCTGGCTGCTTCACAATGTTTTTGTAAGATTCAAATGAGATAAAGAAAAGTGTTAAGTGCCAAATAGATGTAAGGGTAGCACAGCAATGAGGCAAAAACTTCAAGAAGCATAGAATCCATCAATCGATCTATTAAGCACCTACTATGTATATCCCAGGCACCATACTAAGCACTGGGGATACAAAAAGAGAGAAAAAAACAATCCCTGACTTCAGCAAGCTTATAATCTAATGTAGACACAAGATGCAAAAAGATTATCTCTACAAAGCAAGCTATATACAGGATAAATAAGAAATAATTAACAGGTGGAAATCATTAGAATTAAGAGGGGTTGGGAAAGAGGGTTTGAACTCCTGTACTTCTTTGAAGTTGTAATAGAGGAAGCACCAGCCTCCCCGATTTATAAGGATAAAATGAGATATTTGTAAAGGGGCTTTGCAAATCCTAACATGCTATAGAAATGCTAGCTATTTTTATTATTATTTCAATAGACTGGCCACATATCATAGGCTATTAATTAAAAGCTTGATATATTTATTACCAATTTGTGTTCATTTTTCATTTTCTTCTGACAAATGCAGATATGTATAGAATTCTAACCCAGTGTAAATAAAGGATCATGCTTCAATTAGCATCATAAACAAAATAAATAAAAAAGGCTATGCATATAGATAGCATATGCAAAAAGTCCACGCAAAATATGCGTTGTAAAATAGACTATACATAGTGTTAGATATATTTTGTATATTTCCTTTTCCCTTTATTCTTCTTTACCTTTTTTAATCTTTTAATCTTTATTTTCTTATTGAGTAATTCATCAGAGGTTTATGAGAATGCGTAGTATTCCTCTAAGGTTTTCCTCCAAGACTTCATCATAGTGTGGAAATAATCTGTAATTGGTAAAGGAATTCAAGCTCTGGCTGACTGTATCTGCCATTTAAGGAATAACCTTTCACTAAGTTCAAAGAAGTTCACATCCTAAAAATTGGCCACCAAGAAATTACATTTTTTGTTTTTGCTATAGTAACTTATGAAGACCAAACTGGGGTCTGTATTAGTGCCATGAGTACCCACACTGCTGAACTTGATGGGCTTTTAAAGCTGAATAAAGATATATAATGCTAGGTAAACTCTGCTAGGTGCTTGGGGGAAATATAGACATGAATAAGTCATGATGCTTGCTCTTACGAAACCTAGTAGAGGCATATGAGACCTACACATGGATAGCAGCAGCGATTGCGCCTGTTATTTCATTGTTACAGGAAACTAGCTAGTGAGAAAACATTAAGTCAGCACCTTCTTTGCAACTTATCCTCCTAGAGGATTTCCTAGAGGTGTGAGTAATTTGTACACAGCTAGAATGTGTCAGAGAATGATCTGGAACCCATTTCTTCCTGACTTTGAGGCCAGTTTTCTAGTCGCTAAATGCTACTATAATTTTTATAGAATCTAAAGGTAGAAAAGCATAAAGTGTGAAGGATTAATCACTTTTCAAGATAGGGGACCAAGAATACTTCATGGAAGAAGTGATACTTGTGATGGCCCTTGAAAAATGGATAAAATATCTCCATATTGGGGTAGAAGAAGAGAGGGCATTCCAGACATTGGGGGCATTTGTTGTAATCCAAGTAAATTCCTGTTTGTTATCAATACTATGTGTCTATACTATACTACTAGTCAGACACTAGGTCAATACATATTTATTAAGAGCCTGCAAGGTGCCAGGTACTGTGCTAAATGTTAGGGATACAAAAAGAGGCAAAAGAGTCCCTATCCTCAAGGAGCTCACTATCTACTGGACAAGAATCATTTCTTTAATTGGAGATGCTGTTACCACCTCAAAAAGCCAGTGATTTCATTAGTCTGAGTGTTCCTGATGCCATCAAAAATTAACCCTCATTGTCAATTCTCTCCTCATCTTGGTTAGCGATTTTTATGAGTTGTTGTGCCCCCAAACATCATCAACTAATAAGCGACTTTCTGGGGATGAAACCCTTACTGAGCCTTTCTCAAAATCATTCTAACTTGGTGGAGCCTTGATGAATTAGTCTTTCTTTGACATGGCCTTTTGAGGACTCTAGATCACCCTCTATACCGTAATGAAGCATTGGAGTATTTAAGGGTCTTCAGCTAAATGAGCCATGGAATTTCTGATTGATTAATTTTGTGTTTTTTAAAAAGTTAATTGCACAGGTTTATGTTGTTGCTCTTGTCTTAATGATCCATGTTTAGCTAATTTATATGTTAAATAGTACAACTATACCCTGACACTTTCATGCATAAGATATAGATTAAAATTATGAGTTTGTGTTATGTGCGATGCTAATCTGAGTAAGTTGTAAAATAAAAAATAAACAGTTTGATGATGAAATGGTTTGAAAATAAGGGTCCCCTTCCCTATAAAGGGATACTTTTGCTGCAGAAAGTGCCACTTCAATTCTAAATGTATTGACATCATGTATAGAAAGCACAGTGTCTATGCATAGTTCCTGAATTTTCTGAGATTTCATTCACTCAGCAAACATTTAGTAAGGACATACAATGTGCCATCTACTGTGTTATGCACTGTGAGAGAAAATAATAAAAATAAGGCAGATGCTTTGCCCTCAAGTAGCTTAAATCTAATGGGGAGAAACAAGACAGGCATATAGCTAACTCATTTAAATCCATATAATATTTAAGTATATAAGATGAGTACAAATTCTTATGAAATCAGATGTGGGGAAAATTACTTACAGCTAGAGAAATCAGGAAGAGCTTCATGGAGTTAATGAGGAAGGCATTCCTGATGCAGAACACTTCTGTGGAATAGGAGTGGTGGTGAGGTAAAGTGGGCTATTTCAAAGAGCACCAGACTTGCAGCCAGAAAAACTGCATTTGAATTCAGGCTCTGCCATGGACCAGTAATTACCTTTACTGTGGGATCTTGAGCAAGTCACTTGACCTTTTTGAGCTGCAGGTTCTTTGTGTAAAATGGCTCTGGTCTTTACTATGTGACTTTGAATAATTCACTTCATCTTTCTAAGTTTCATTTTCCTTATCTGTAAACCAAGAGGGTGGATTGTATGACTTCTAAACTCCTTGTTCTTAATTCAGTCATTGTTTTACTATTTCAGAACATTTTTTATGAAGATCAAGTAAGAAAATATAAGCACAGCACTTTTAAAGCCTAAAGTGCCATATAAATTTATTAGTATGGCCCAACTCCTTTATAATGCACTGGAAATAATCCTGATAAACCATATCACCCCCTCCCCCAAAACTAAAAAACAACACCAAAATGCTTTGGGCTACCATTACACGTGAACCAGGAACTAGCAGTAATCCTATTTGGTGCTTTTGTGATTGATTCCTGACTCATGTGCAATAGTGCTCAAAGCTACTGGTTTTTGTTTGTTTTGATTTGGGGGATATTTGATATGACCATCACATATTGTGATGGAGTTTTCAGATATGGAACAAACGCTACTGTTCTTGATGAGACAAAGACAGGGACACCCCTTTTTCTCTCATGTTCATCAGATCTCAAAGTTAGAAGGAGTTGGAAAAGGCATCTAGTCCAAGTCATCGTCCTATGCATAGTTTTCTTTTACAATAATTCTGATATAGTGTTCCTGTTCTTCTTTAATATCTCTACTGATGGGGAACTTACTAGTCTACCATATAGCTCTTCTTCAATCTAGCATATTCTTCTTTAGAGTGAGGTGAAACTACCTCCATATAACTTCTACTTAATGGGCCTAATTTTCTCTTTTGGAGGTGACCAGAATAAATGCAAATCCTCTTTGTAGAGGCAGTATAGCAGAATAAAAATACAAATGGACTTGGAGTCATCATAGCATCATGCTTGGTTCAGAGCTGAATTGGAAACTCTGAAAGTCATCTGACTTAACCAAGCATTGTGCTAGAGTCAGTTAGTATAGGCTCAAGAGTCAGTTGTCAATGTGAGTCTTTAAACCCCAGAATTCAGCAAATGCTACAAATCAAGGCTTGATTCATTGTTTTATTGTTGTATAGATGTAGAAAAGTGATGAAGAGAATGTTGATAATGAAAATTAAACTTAAAAGTGTGCTCTGCATATATTTTATCGGAGAACTGATTTTGAACATTTACTAGTACATTGTAATTTAACAAGCCTGATTCTGACACTAGTTATATGAACCTTGGTAAGTCACTTAACCCCTCTGAGCCTTCATTTTTTCATCTGTGAAATGGCAAAATGCTCACAATGTGTTACAGAAGGGTAAAATACTTTCTAAACCTTAATGCAAAATTTTATTGCAAGTGATTTTCTTGCTCTACTACAGTGCTTCAAATACTTCAAATCAGTTGAATTCAGAAAGACTTTCCCATTATACTGTGGAATCTATGTACGTATGAACATATAATTTGTCCCAGGATAGCTAAATGTGTGACTATTCAGTTCCATGTGTTCTGAGACCTGAGTTCAAATGTGACCTCAACCACTTATTACCTCTGTGACTGGGCAAATCATTTAACTTCTGCTGTGGTTTCCTCGACTGTGAAAGGAGGATAGTAATAACATCTATACTTTCAGGATAGGATGAAGTGACATAATATTTGTAGAGCACTTATTACAGTGCCTGGCACTTTGTAGGTGCTGAATAAATGTGTTTGTCTTATTCTGTATTTCTGTACATGTAGGGTCAGGAGGTTCAGAAACTGTTTTGCTACATGAATGCTTCAATGTAATTTAGGGATAGGAGGTAGAACATCAACAATGAGGCTACCAAGAAAAGTGTTCATGAGGAGATGATATTTGATCTGAGCCTTTAAGAAAGTGAGGCCTTCTAAGACATGGTGGTATAAAGGAAGAGAACATTCCATATATAGGGAACAACCTGTTCAAAAACAAGCAGGAAGAAGGTGGAATCTCACTTGCAGGGCATAAACTGACTGGTATATAGAACGTGTGAGGAGAAATGATGTGAAACTTGTCTGGAAAAGGTAGGTTAGAGTGAACTATGAAGAGATTTAAATGTTGGATTTTGTATTTTTGTCCTAGAAGCATTAGGGAGCCACTGAAGCTTCATGAGCAGAGGAGTGACAGACCTATATTTGGGTTTAGGAATTTCAATTTGCTTCTTTATGAGAGATAAATTTGAAGATGGGAGAGATTGGTAGCAGGAGGACTATCCCAAGAGTCTGACAAGAGGTGATAAGGGTATGAACTGGGATGGCGGCTATGTGAGAGGAGAGAAAAAGACATAAGAAAATGAATTGTGTGGATAGAATCAACAAAACCTGGCAAATGACTGAATATAAAGAGGGGAGGGGACTAAAAGGAGTAGTGAGGAAGAGCAAAGAACTGAGGATGATTCAGAGGCTATGAACTAAATTGGCTGGCAGAATGGTTTTTAGCCTAACAGCTAGAGGAGGCAAATGAGGAAGAAGAATAGATTTCAGGTGTAAGCAAGGATCTTTCTACCACAGAATTTCCAACCAAATGTGGTTAAAAGCTACCGACAGAGAGACTCCAAATCTTACATTATCAGGTACTGTTAAACATAGAAATGATTTATTTCAAGGAGGTTTGGAAATCTCTGACTAATTTAAAAATGAATAATAATATCTTCTGTTTTTCCATCCTTTATCTCTGAATCGATCCCTCCCCATCCTTTATCCAGTACACTATCCCTTTTAATAAAGAGTAAATAAGTAAGGGAGATAAAAAGGCAATTCACTAAAACTAACCAACATATCTATCCAATAAAAAAAAAAATTCAGAGACAAAAGCTTCATTTCCCTATTTGCTTTAGGCACAGTTTTCTGCAGGGACATAGGTTAGGTGATCATCTAAGCCATCTTTTACCACTATAAACCTACTGCTTTATCTCTTCCAAATAAGGAGAAATACAGAGTATGGCAAATATTATACAACATTTTGGGTTCCTTTTGTTGTTGTTCTTAATGAATAAAAAGTCACACAATGGCAGCTTTCTGAGTAAAAGATGTGAATATTTCCCTGCTCTGTTCTCCTTTGATGAATCCTTGCACAGAAATATTTACTAGTTCTAAAGGGATAGAGATGCATACTCTGCTTAGATTTACCATTGAAATAAGTTAAGTGAATTGTGGGGAGGATAAATAGAGCCTTTTAGATATATACTGTACAATACATGAAACTAATGATTGTTCTGCCTACAGAGTAATTCATTAAGCTGGAAAAGAGCACTGTTCTCAGACTCAACTAGGTCTCACTTGTTAAAGAGAATTGTTTATTGCTTACCCCATCCCATCCCCATCCCAACTCTAAATTCAGGTCTGTGGTACAGTGTTGTAGGATTGGATTCGGAATTGTGAAATAATTTATTTCTAAATCAGAATTCTCAAATTCATGAACAGCAGAGTTACCTCCAGACCAGCTTAAAATGTTATTGGGAAATGTTTAACAAAATAAATAAAAATAGAATACAACATAAATTATGTTAATTTGTGATTTTCAGTGTCAATAGGTGGGCCAACAGGTATAAGTTTCTATTTGAGTTTGACATCACTTTCTTAGACCATCTAAAGATTAGCCAAAGTAATTTATTCAACAACAGTATGCAAAGGGGACCTATTGACTGAATAGACCTTCACTCCTCTTTCTAGCCGTTTCCGGGGGAAAGTGTTTTGACTCTTGACAAAGCAGTAGAAGCCCAAGGAGGTGTTCTCAAAGGAGCTGGAACTTTTGTTCAGGTTCAATGGGAGTTAAGACTTCCAAGAGGTGGAGATAAGGATAAAGAATAGTCCAAGTGTAGGGAAGAACATGAGCAAAGAAACATAGGCATGAGATGGAATCTAATGTACAGGGAATATACTGACTCCTTTTATGCTGAGCTTAGGTGATCACAAATTTCCCTAATATCTCAAGCCTTATCTCCTTGGACCAATCAGGCTTTAAAGCTGCCTTCCTTGCCTTGGGTGTGTGTGGGGCGGGATGGGGGTGGTGGTGGCAGAAACTAGCTTACTTGGCAGAGATTTTCCAGTCTTCCTGATTAAATTTTAAGAACAAGCGGTGAATTTCAAACTTTTCAACAGAGCCCACTATACAGGTCCTTGGCAAAATTAGTAGCAGATGCTTTCTAAATGTAGAAGGAAATGGATTTTAACAACTGTATTATCCTCAGGCACCACATAGCATGATTTAGTAGATTTGATTTAGAATTTGAGGACATGAATTTGAATCCTGATGACACTACTTAGCAGTTAATATAAACCATTGGCAAGTCACTCAGTTCTCAGGACCTGTGTCCTGGGTTGATTGGAATCAATCTCTGAAGTTTGTTCCAGCCCCAAATCTGATGATACTAAGACATTTAACTTCTGTAAGACTCAATTTCTTCATCTGTAAAATGAAAATAGCACCCGTTTGAAACATATAGATCCCGGGACTTGAAATCATATAGGCTTGGATTCTAATTCCACCACAGCCACTAGCCATGTTACTTTGGGCAACTCACAGTGGATGCAATTAGATTATCTATAAAATGGAGATAATACCTAGAGCAAGATGCAGCATGGCCTAATGAATTGGGAATCTGAAAGACCTAGGCTGAAGCCTTGACTCCAAAACTGGCTTTGTGAGCCAAGGTGAGTCACTTGATTTCTTAGGGGTCCCAGGCAATTATTTAAGTCTATTAGTTACAGAGGAGACACTGATTTCCATTGAAAAAGGAAGTCCTCCAACTGGATCTCTCTATATTGACAATATCTAAGATCCATTGAAAATTTATCTATAGAATTTAGTTTACAGGATTGTTGTGAGAATCAAAAGAAGTAATGACGTATGTAAAGGACTTTGCAAACTTTAAGGCACCAAATAAGTCTTAGTTATTTTTCTTCTTATTATTACTTTTACTCTTACAGCATACTAGATAAAGGTGAGCTATTATTATGGTATTATGTGCATGGATTATATTGAATATAATATGTTCAATTATTGAAATGAATATTGAATAAAGTTCATTGAATTATATTGAAGAGAGTTCATTGAATTATATTGAACAGAGTTATATTGAATGGCATTAATTGATGATAATAGTAGCTCAGCACTTGGTTATACTATAAAGTTTATAAAGCATTTCCCTTGAAGCCCTGTTGTAGCTCCATTTTTAAAAGAAAATTGAAACTCAAAGAGATTCCATGGCTTGCCCCTCATCACAGAACTAGTGAGTGACCAAACCTAGGCCTTCTGACTTTTTTAAAATCAATTTTATTTTACTTTCAAGTCTGAATTCTCTTTCTCCACTTCCCTCTTTTCCCTATTTAAAAAAAAACCATGAAAAACAAAATTCATTGAAATTAAAATAAGCAAAACAGTCCCCTGCATTAGAAATTGGAAAACATATGGTAGCCATATTTTATCACGAGTCTTTCATGAAATTGTTATTGTTTCAGTTGTTTTGAAAATTTTGAAATATTTTTAATTTTTTTGAAAATTAATTAGTTTGTTTTCGGTTTTCTACAATCACTTCCATATATCTTAGACTTTTCCCCCTCCCTTCCTTACCTTCCCCTCTCCCTCCCCCGTCCCTTCCTGAGACGACATGCAATCTTATTTAGGTTCTACACATACATTCTTATTAAATACCTTTTCACCTTAGTCATGTTGCACAGAAGAATTAAAATAAATGAGAGAAACCATGAAAATAAAACAAAACAAAACATAACACAAGAAAAAATGATCTGCTTCATTCTATGATCCAATTCTATAATTCTTTCTCTGGATGTAGAAGGCATTTTGCCTCAAGAGTCCACTGGGAATTTTTTAGGTCCTTACATTGCTGTGAAGGGCTAAGGCTACCAGAAAATTTCCTCTCACACTGTGCTTATTACTGTGTACAAAGTTCTCCTGGTTCTGCTCCTTTCACTTAGCATCCGTTCATATAGGTCCTTCAAGGCCTCTCTGAAGTTTTCCTGTTCATCATTTCTTATAGCAGAATAGTATTCCTTTACATTCATATACCACAACTTGTTCAGTCATTCCTCAATTGATGGGTATCCCCTTGATTTTCAGTTCTTAGCCACCACAAAGACAGCTACTACAAAATTTTTGTACATTTGGGACCCTTTTCCCTTATGATCTCTTTGGGATATAGTCCTAGAACTGATATTGCTGGGTCAAAGGGTATGCACATTTTTGTAGCCCTTTAGGCATAATTCCAAATTACTCAGAAGTGTTGGATCAGCTCACAGATACACCAACAATAAATTAGTGTTCCAGCTCTCTCACATCTTTTCTGACATTTATCATCTTCCTGTTTTGTCATGTTAGTAAATCTGATAGGTGTTATGTGGTACCTCAGAGTTGTTTTGATTTGCATCTCTCTAATCAATGGTGATTTAGAGCATTTTTTCATATGACTATAGATATTTTTAATTTCTTCCTCTAAAAACTCCCTGTTCACATCCTTTGACCATTTATCATTTGGGGAATGACTTATATTCTTGTACATTTGACTTAGTTCTCAGGCCTTCTGATTCTAATACCGGTAGTCCTCCCATCAACTGTCTCCTTTGTGTTCTGCTTCCCCCACCCCCCCACACCCCAGATACTGAAAGTTCTTTTTTACAATTCCTTTCTACATTAGGAGCAATATCCTAATCTTTCCATATCTCCCCTTGCTGCTCTCCTTGCCTGTATAGGTTAGACTAGTTGTTTGTTTTTCTTAAAATATATTGAAGCCATTTTTGAGATTTAACTGGCCCAGACATCTAAACTCAGATTATCGATGTCATTTCCTCATCATCTGAGTACAAAATAGCCACAAGGAGCTCTTCGGGGGCTCTGATGCTTCACTAGGGGATTGCAATGGGAGCTTTATTCAGCTGAGTCAGCTCAAGGGGTTCTTGGTGCCCCTCCTTATTATCCTTATAATATCTTCCTCCTGCTGCAACTAAGTAAATATCCTTTTGTTAACTGTTGGATAGCTTGTGTCTCCTTGGCAATATCAAGTCAAAACTACCAGGGGACTGATCTGAATCAGTCCCAGACAAGAATAACTTCATACTATGCTTGTGATTCACTTATAATGCATAATACTTATGTAATATACATAGTCATAAATACTGTGGAGAAATGCTTATAAATATGGTTCAGCTTCCTCAATTTCAAGTGCCTTTGGGTCATATCTCTTCCCCAGATGCTCTTGGCTCCTACACAGGTCCCCACTTGTCAGTAGATTTATGCCTGAATTAACTGACCAGTTCCCCTGAGCTGCTTATTGTCCTTTAGACCCCTTCTGACCCCTAATTTCAACCATTGAAGGCATTATAAGGTTTTCAAGAGAGAGTAATAGACTTAATTGTTTTGAAAATGCCTGCATAGCTATGAGGAGTGACAGCTAATGTTAAAGTGAGGCGTGCATTGACCCCATCATGATTCATAGAGCTATGCATCCAGATTTCTCAGAAAATCCTTTGGTACAGTCTCATCCTAAAAATAATACTGTCAAAGTAGGTCCACAGTTAAGTATGACAGAGAGAAAGAGGGCCAAACAGATAAATAGACAGTGATAGAAACACAAATAGGATCCTGTAACTACAAGAGACTTTAGATAGCATTAAATATTATCCTTTTATGTTAGGTGGGGAAACTTAGGCCCATAAAGGGGAAGTGACATGCTCAATGTGGCAAAGCAAGTTAATAGCCAAGACAGAACCAGGACTCAAAATTTCAGGTTAGTTCTTCTCACTCTTCTCTGTGGCTTTCCATAGGCTATTTTCTGTAGAAGTTGAATAACTGGGTACAATCTGGAGAGAACAGGCAGTCAATAAGCATACTTACTTTGTGCTAGACATTGTGCCAAGCAGTGGAGATAAAAAGAAAGGCAAAAACCAATCAAACAAAAAAATACAGCTGCCCTCAGAAATATACATTCAAATAAGAAAGTCAACATGGAAATATGTTTTTGGCAGACATGCAAACAAAAATAATGAGTATTTGTTATAGATAAATTTCTTGGTCTTTCCTCACATACATATATAACAGCAATGATCTGCCTGCCATCTAAATTGCTAATAAACCAGAGATTGTAACAAGACCCAGTTTCCATCAGAAATGAGGATGACTAGGTGATAGCTGTCCCTGAACATTAACGATAAAAATCCTCTGCCCGGAATATAATCTAATGGAAGAAAACAATAAAGTCATTCCTACAGCATTATCAAGTAGAAGGCTCTTGAAAATCAAAGAAGTTGCCTTTCATGAATGACTGGATTGTATTATAGAAGAGGAGAATTTATGTTGGTCACTCTTATCCATGTAGTTAATATCATCTCATAGCTCTAAAAGTTCATCAATCGGGATCCAACCCTCTTGCCCATTGGCTAGGGGGCTTGTCATTCAGTGACAGGAGCACCTTCTTTAACACTTAACAAAAGCTGTGAGCTAGTGTATAACAGAAAGATCCCTGTATTTGCTGTCGGAGGAATCGGGCTTTATGCCCAGATAGGCTTACTGCTTCTGTGACTTCCAGCAAGTACCCTTTCTGAGACTGACTTTCCTTACCTGCAAAGCGAGAGTTGGATTAGATGACCCTTAAGGTTCCATCCAATAGTAACCCATATGAGCCTCTGTGAGCGATGAGTTTCATTTATGGGGAAAAAATTATATAGTACTTGTTAATTTTTTTTTTCTTTAAAATCAGCATGCTGTGTTTTGCAGGCCAGTAACTGCAAACTACATTCTATCTCCCTTTAACCACTGAAAAGAGGAGGGAAATGCAGATTCCCCCAGATCACTGGACAAGGATTTTATTACTCTCCTTACCCTCTAGAAATTTGACCCCTCAGAAATACCATTATTTTCACATTGGCTGTTTCCATATGGAGCAAACCATTGAACCCTTGTATAGGTGAACTAAGATATTTAGTTTGTTACAATTCTGCCTACAGATTCTGCTGAATTTTGCTGCAACCCAACTGAACACATGCTACAGATGGGTCATTAAGTTGTCCACAAGAGTCGTTCTGCCATAATAATTAGTCCTGTGACACTGTTTTGCCACAATTGGGTATGACCGTAGTAAGTTGTTAGCAGTAGGGCATGTAAGAGGCATCTGGATAAAAGTGTGGGAAGCAATCTATTTGCTTGGAAATCAATTAGACATAGAAATTGTATCTCTCACATTGCTTCATTTTCTTTAAAATGGATTTTTATTGCAGAGGATTCTGAAAAGATGGTAGAAAAGGTCAGAAAATTCCAAACTCTCAAGATTTTTCCCCACAAAAGAGTTAAAATAGCACCTTAGGGTGAACAAAGTGTGGGTAGAGATAAAAATAGGGACACAACCAGGGTCTTCTCCGGACAATTTGAGAAGATCAGGAGAAAAATCCCAGGATTAGGTTTAGTCCTTGTGAGAGTAAACACCTCCAGGCTAGGTCCATTTTAACAAGTGACAAGCCTCTTAAATAACTAATGGCAAGCCCTGGAGTCAGTTGGTTTGAGAGGTTACCTTGGCACCACCCACAGGAACTTTCACTCTTGGCATAGTGAGGGGATTTGGGTGTTTCAGCCTGAGAAGACTGAGGGAACCTCTACTAATAAGGAATGCCAGACCCAGCTGTCCTATGGAAAAGACAGGGAAGGCTTGGTGAGAAGGAGCCACCACAGGTCTGGTGAGTGCAGAAGCAGTGGGACAGAAAGACTCTGAATGCAGGCACCTACAGGAGATTGGAGGTTTGACTGTGGTTCCAGGCAGGAACTGAAGATCTGGGGCAAGAGGCACCATTTCCCATACTCAGGGCCAAAGGTGATTACAAAAATTAAGTTGTTACCATAAAAAATGCACAAAGGAGAAAGAATCCAACCATTAAAAGCTATTATGGGAACAGAGATGATGGGGTTCAGCTTCAGTGGAGGGTATTGAAATAAGGAAACCACCAAAGAACAATGTCAAATGGTCATTTGCCCAAAAAATAATTCTTAGATTCTTAAACTCTTAAAAAAGAGTTTAAAAAACCGAATGGCAAAGATGGAAGAAAAACTAAAGAAAGAAATAAAAATGATCCCCGCCCCCAAAAAAAGGTTGTGAAAGGAAAGTCAACCAATTAGAAAAGGAAATCCAGAATCTTAAGGAAGAAAATGACACCTTGAAAATTAGAATTAGGCAAAGTGAAGCCAGTAAAATTATAAGACATCAAGAAATAATTAAACAAAATATGAGTAATGAAAAAATAGAAGAGAACACAAAACATCTTATAAGAAAAACAACAGATTTGGAGAATAAATCAAGAAGAGAAAACATAAAAAATAATTGAACTAATGGAAAGTTATGATAAAAAAAGAAGCTTGATACAATAATACAAGAAATAATTAAAGAAAATTATGCTGAAGCTCTAGAACAAGGGGTGAAAGGAGAAATAGAAAAAAATTCATCGATCACCATTTAAAAGAGATCCTATGAGAAAGTTCATAGGAATATCATAGTCAAATTTCAAAACCCCCAGCTCAAGGATAAAATATTAAAAGCATCAGGATTAAAGTAATATGAATATGATGGTATGTGGTGCCACAGTTAGAGTCACACAAGACCTAGCAGCAGAGACATTAAAGGATCACAGGTCTTGGAACATAATATATCAAAGAGCAAAAGAACTGGGGCTCCAGCTGAAAATGTCATGCCCTGCAAGATTAAGTATTATCCTGAATGCAAAAAAAAAAAAAAATAGACATTTGATAAACTCTCAGACTCTCAAGACTTTGTTTAAAAAAAATTTTGACGCATAAGAACCAAGAAAAATATAAGGTACATACGAAAGACTGATTCATAAGGACAGACTGATTGGGGAAAACCTGAGTAGTACATGAATTTTAAATGCAAAACCATTTAGGAACAGCTAAAAAGATTAAGTATTTTACAGGAATGAGGTGCAAGAGGAAGAATTCGTATAGAGGAATTAGATGGGGGAGGAAGGCTGGTAGTTCTGGCAACCTACTTTCATGATGAATGGGTTCAAGAGGGGACAATACATATATATTTGGAAAAGTGTAAAAGTCTTCTAAATTCAGAAGAAATAAAATGGTAGGGCGATAGGGAGAAGGGAGAGGACAAGGGAGGAATCTTTAGAGGGGAGGAGGAGGGAATAGGTAAAAGTGGAATATAGGAGAGTGTTTAGATTTATGGGAATGGAGGATAGGGGAGAGATCTTTAGAAGGGGGTAGCCAAGTAATAGGAAGGCAAAGTGGTGGGTAGAAGTAAAGCAGAGGAGGCGGGAGGGATAGGGAACAAGAGATATACATAAACATAAAAACAGATCAGGAGTAGAATATGTTTGGGAAAGCCTATGTCTATATATGTATGTCTATATGTATATGTGTATGTATATATCTATAGCTATAGAGAAATTTATCTAAACTTTATTGCAGCCTTCTGGGGGTTCGGGGGAGGGAGAAGAGAACAAAGGAAAAAATTACATTGCAGGGAACAAAAAGAACTAACAAAGAAGTGAAGAAAAGATCAATAATTTTCAACACAAGTATTATTCATCATACAGGCTTTCTTTAAATGAATATTTATTGCTACATAATTTGAATCCTTTTGTTCTGTTATGTATATGGCATGCTTTTTTTTCTTTTTAACTTTGTATTTAAGTTTATGATTTTTTTTGTTCTGTTTTCTATTCTTTATTTGTGTTCTGACTTTTGAGTCTAAAATAAATTTATTAAAAGAGGAAAAATTAAATAAAATAAAAAATAGATTTTTACTGATGTCTCTTGTTTCTATAATGCCTGACTTTTCCTTTTTATCTACCTCTGCCTCCTCACAGACTGTCTTATCTTGTAACAAATAATTTTGTTTTAAAAGAGGAGAGAAGAAATCCAGCAAACCCAGTCAATACATAGAAAAATAATGTGACACTATATGCAATGTTCCATACCCATAGACTCCTTCCTACCTCTTCAAAGGAGTGAAAGGATATGACTACTTATATTTCTTCTTTGGGTCCAAGTTCATTATTTCTAATTTCAACAACATTTGGTTTCATTTGTCTTGTGGTTGTTTTGTGTTGTTTCATGGAAGTTGTCCCATGCTTCTCTATATTTGTCATGTTGGTTATTTATGCCAGCACAATAATAATCCATTACATTCATGTACTATGATTTGTTTAGCCATTCCCTAATTGACAGATACCTATTTTGTTTCTAGTTCTTTTCTTTGGCACAGAAAGTGTTTCTATAAATATTTTGGTTTATATGAGGTTTTGTTTTGTCAGTAATCTGCTTGGGATGCATGCCTAGCAGTGGAAAATCTGAGTCAAAGTTTGGGGCATTCTAACTACTTTATTTGCATAATTCCAAATTGCTTTCTGGAATGGTTACCTCACATCTCTAAAGTAAGAAAAGAGAAATGACTTTCTGATTTTGGAACCCAGGTCTGGTGACATATTAAAGATAAACAGGCTTGTTGGATAAAGAAACTGCCCCTAAATTTCACCACCTTCTGCCACTTTTTCCATGGTTTGTGTGTGTATTTAATGAAACTTGAAGATTTCAGTTCAGATGAACTTATTTTTTATTGTTGTCTAGATGTAGAAAAGTGATAAAGAAAATGTTAATAATGAGGATTAAACTTAAAAGTATGCTTTGAATATAATTTATTGGAGAACTGATTTTGAACATTTGCTGGCACATTCTCTTTTAGCAAATTTGGTTCTAATACTAGTTATATGAACCTTGGCAAGTCACTTAACCCCTCTAAGTCTTCATTTTTTCATCTATGAAATGACAATAATAAAAATGTTCAAAATGTGTTGAGGGAAGGTAAAATGCTTTCTAAACCTTAATACAAAATCTAATTGTGAGTGGTTTTCTTGATGAAGGTGATCTTGCCCCACTACAGTGCTTCAAATACTTCAAATCAGTTGAATTCAGAAAGACTTTCCCCTAGTGTGAAATTTACATACATATAAACTTATAATTTGTCCCAGAATGCCTAAATGTGTGACTCTTTGATTCCGTGTGCTCTGAGACCTGAGTTCAAATGTGACCTCAGCGTTCTAAGACATGGAGGTATAAAGAAAGAGAATATTCCGTATATGGGGAAGAAAGACCGAAGATAGAATCTCACTTTCAGGGCATAAACTGAGTTAGAGCTTCTTCTGGCTGTAACATATTTATTCAATCTGATTTTGATATTGACTCTCTTATGATATCCATGTGTATAGCCACCTTTTGGGTTGCTGAAAAAAGAGTGTTTGCTATGACCAGCAAGTTATCTGGACAAAACCCTATTAGTATCTTCCTTGTTTCATTTTGTACTCCAAGGCCAAACTTGCCTGTTAGTCCAAATATCTTTTGATTTCCTACTGTAACAATATGATGAATATGATATCATTTTTGATGTTTTTATGTTATTTCTAATTGTAGATCTTTATAGAACTGATCAACTTTGGCCTCTTTAGCATCAGTGGTTGGAGCCTAGATTTGTATTACTGTGATGTTGAATGATTTGCCTTGAATTCATATGGATATCATTCTGTCATTTTTGAGATTTTGAGATTATATACCAGTACTGCTTTTCTCACCCTCTTATTGACTATGAGGGCTAGTCCATTTCTTCTAAGGGGTTTTCATCTATAGTAGTACATGTAATGATCACCTGAATTAAATCAATTCGTTTCCACCATTTAACTTCACTGACACCCAAGATGTTGATGTTTAATCTTTCCAAGTCCTATTTGATGATATCCAGCTTACCTTGGTTCATAGATCTTATATTCCAGATTCCTATGCAATATTGATCTTTACAACATTAGACTTCCTTTTTTTTTCATCACTGGACATCCACAACTGAGCTTCTTTTCGACTTTGACCCAACTGTTTCATTCTTTCTGGAGCTACTTGTAGTTGTCCTCTGCTCTTCCTCAGTAATATCCTGGATACTTTCCAACCTGTGGAGTTCATTTTCTGGTGTCATTATTTTTTAAATCATTTTAGTGCTGTCCATGGAATTTTCTTGACAAAGATATTGGATTAGTTTACCATTTCCTTTTCCAGTGGATGACCTTTTGTCAGAACTCTCCACTATGACCTATCCATCTTGGGTGGCATAACTCTTAGTTTCACTGAGCTACACAAGCCCCACCATCATGACAAGGCAGTGATCCAGAAGGAATTAATAAATTAAGGAGGACCTTTAGAAAAGGAAGTGACTCCACTTCTCCATCTCATTTCCTTCAACCCTCCAGGTGACATCAAGTAACTCTAGGACTTCCTGTGAGAAGTGGAAGCAGTCAGAGTGGTCAGGTACACCTAGTCTGTTTTGTGTAAAATGAGGGAGAGATTGATGAAAATGTTATTAATTCGTTAAAAAAAAATTCCAACAACTTGCTGCTCAGTTTCATCTTCCCTTCTTCCATCTCTCTGTATCTACACAGGTAATTGTCCATAACTGAAACATAATGTCTTGAAAATCTGTCTTTAAGGCTCAGCTCTGATACTATCACCTAGATCAATCCTTTTCAGATTCCTCAGTTGAAAATAACCTCTCCCTGCTTTGTCCTTGTCATATATGTGCATAAATGTTTTTCCTACTAGATTAGAAGTTCCTTCATTTCAATGACTGTTATTATTTTTTGCCATTGTATTTAGGCACTGTGGGGTATCTAACACAGAGCTTGGTCCATGTCTATATTAAATGGCACTTAATGGAACCCTGAAGCTTTAAGAGTTAGTTACATGTGGAAGTCCTGCCAGCATTCTCATATAAAATATATGTTTTTTTCTGTGCTAAATGTAGAAGAAATGGCAGCAAAGTTTTCAGATTTTGTCATTCCCAAATTTGATGAATATAGGTTTTATGTTCCTTAAAAGACTCATAAATTACCAATCTTTTGGATAAAACTAATCTATCTGTTGGCAAATTTCAGGCTTCACCTACCCTGTTCACTGTTATTTCAATGAAAGAATTGAGCTAAGAAATAAAAAGAAAAGGAACAGGAAAAATCCTCAAGTACCTCAAAAAAAAAATCATGTAGTGGAAAGAACTCAAGAGTTGAAGCCAGGAGCCCTCTATTAGAATTCTAGCTTTACCAATGACTTGCCATGTGTTATGTGAAATCTGAGAATCTGGGGAACTCTGGACTTTAGTCCTGTTCCTTCCAATAGTTTCCTCTATCTGGACTTTATTTTTTTTGTCTGTAACATGATGGGGATGTACTAGAAACCAGATGGTCTCCAAGGACTTTTTGAGCTCCACCATTCTATCTAAGTGTCCTTTCCACTTTAGATGAAGCTTGTTTTCCTCCCTTTCCCTCTAGGCACTGTGTCACTAGAGGAAACCAAGAACGAGGTCTCTCGTTTTTCTTTTGTATAGAGGCAGTTACTATTTCCAGCTTGCCATTAAAATTAAAGACTGGGCATGATGTCTAAGAATGCCAGAGATTCAAGAAAATTATTTTTCAGTCAATTTCTGATGCTGTAATTGTAGGCATGTCACATGCTTCTGTCCATACCTTAATTCCCTCTGTAAAAGAGGGAAGTGTTCTAGATCAGAGGTCTTAACCTTTTTGCATCATAGACCCCTTTGGAAGTCTAGTGAAGCCTGTGAGTTCCTTTTCAGAATTATTTTTAAAATTTGTAATAGAAGGAAATACTACATTTTCAGTTAGAGATAAATCAAAATAAAGATATGTATTTTTTTTCCATCCAGGTTTACAAACCCCCTAAAATCTATTCATAGACCCCTGGAGAGTCTGTGGAGCCCAGGTTAAGAATCTTTGCTCTAAATCCTGTGGTTCTCTATCAATACATTTTTCCTAATTCATGCAAAGGTGATTTAGAATCTGTTTTCACCTATTTGTAAATAATGGACTATACCTGGTGCAGTCATGAAAAACAGTAGGAGTCTAATAGAACAATAATGATTTCTCTGAAAATACTGGATTTTCCTTTTTTCTTTCTTTGATTTTTTAAAAGCTCTTCCAATAGAGCTCTGCAGATAATCACAGGAAACAGGGAAAAGGTTTGGACTTGTGATTTCATTAGTATAGGGAAACATTTTCATGGGCAAGGAAATTCCCCCTGTCATAGCTTTAGAAGATTGCATTGAACACTGTGAAGTTAAATGACCTTCCCAAAGTTACATAGCCAAGATATGTTAGAAGCAGGATCTGAACTCAGGTATTTCTCACTCTGGAGTCACCTCTCTGTTAGTTATACCAAGCTACCTTTGCTGAGAAGCATTGAACTGTAAAATATTAGAGTAAGAAGGGGCATAGAAATAGTGGATGCTAATTGCTTCACTTTATGGAGGAAGAAACTAAGGCCAAGGAGAGAGAAGGGATTTGCCAGACTTACACAGTTAGTGGCAAAAACCACTGCTCTTTGGATTTGAAGACAAGTGATATTTCTACTATAAATTGCCGCCTTCCCCCACACTACTTCTTGCCTGCTCTGTTGGACTGCAGAATGGCACATCATTAACAGCATGTTTTCCCCTTTTACTTCACTGGGGAGATGACCGACTTTTGAAAGAGGTCAGTGAAGATCACAGATAAAGTCTAGATAAAACCCACAAGTGAAAGCAGGCTCACAATCTATTTATTCGCAAATGCTTTTTTTTAAAAATACAGAACAAGGAAAAAAATCTTTTTCACTCTTTCTTTTTTGGAACATAGGGCTCCTAAAATCAAGTCCTGCATGTATCTGAACTTTGTCTTTTCCCCTAAAGAGATATCAAGGTAGGACTGGTAGAAAAGTATGATGATATTGAAAGGGGCTGCTTTTTTATTTCATCCTACCTCTTACTTAAAGAATGAAACATTTTGGGCTAGATTATCTCACTCAGTAATATAATTCCTGAAAGTCAATTACACATTTTGGGGGAGGCTGCATTACCTTTTTCGGGAGATAAAAGTCTCACTCAGGACTAAACACTTCAGTACAACACAATTCAATTTAATGAACAGTAAACAATTGCCTTAATGAAAGCTCACATTTCTACATTGTTCTACAGCATGATGAGTTTTCCTTTCAACATTCCTGTGGAGGAGGTAATTCAGGTGTTATTATTCCCATTTTATAGATGAGAAAACCAAGCCTCAGAGAAACAAAGAAATTTTCCTAGCATCACAAAAGTAGGAGGTAGAAGACTATGAACTAAAATTCAATCAAACTCTAATTCCAAGTCCAGTGATCTTACTACAATTCCACATTACTCTGTGTTGGACTTCTATAAAGATTAAATGAAATCACCCCATTGTCCCATAAAACTCTCTATCTATTTGGATACTAATAACTGTTGTACAAAATAAAACATAAGTACCTTAAGTGAACTGGAGAAGTGTAAAGGTCCTGTGTGGAGTCCAAGGAGAGAAAGATTTGAAGAGCTAAATTGAGGGTTATTGTGGAGAGAAATCAAGGAAAAACTTCATCCAGGAGATGGTATTAAGAGCAGGGTTTTGAAAGATCAGTGGAATTAAGGGGATAGATGAAGACTAATGAGAATACTCAAACTACAATTAAAGCCAAACCAAAGATGTACATAGTGACTGATAGATATCAAGTACTTAATAAAAGCTTTTCACCCGATAGGTTTTTCACATGGATTTGTCTGATACTATATAGAGGCTAACATTTTAACATATAAGTTAGGCATGAATGGCATATTTGTGAAATGTAGTGGTGTTTGGCATTTGGGGAAGTGAGGATAGATAAAGTTTAGTTACACCATAATCCCTACTCATGTGACAGTATCATAAAGGGATAATAGACATAGATAATTGTAGTACATGATTGTAGATTTGAATCATATCTGAATTCATGACCTGATTTGGGATTTTCTTGGCAATGATACTGAAATGGTTTGCATTTTGTTCTCCACATGAGGAAACTGAGGCAAACTGGTTTAAGTGACTTGCCCAGGTCACACAGCTAATGTTTGAAGCTCAATTTGAACTCAGGTCTTTCTGACTCCAAGTCTGGCACTCTTATCTGCTGCCTTACCTAGTTGCCCTGATATTTGCTTATAATATTACAGGCTAAATACAACAGAAAGGCCTCAAATCAAATATAATATGAAATCCAAAGGGGAAAGCAGACATAGATGTAAAATCATAGTAGGCTTCATGAAGGAAGTTGCATTTGAGTTGGGTTTTAAGGCAAAGATGGATAGGGACCATGTCGAGCACAGGCATTGGAAAATGGAATCTGAAACACACAAGGTGTTTTCAGGGAATGCAGAGGAGTCCAATTTGTTTTTCAAACATACCCTGAAAGACAGCTGACCTGATAAAATGGAGATGGTAGACATTCCTTACCTAAGGGCTCTTCTGGACCCTCCTGGCTTTAGAGTGATTATCAATAGCAACTGTTGCTGTTTCCCTCCCAGTCTGATGTCTTTCTTTTTCTTGACCTTATTAAAGGGGCCATGCCTTGGCTACTTCTTAAGCAGACCTATTCAATGAATGAATATTACCTCACTCTAAGTGAATACCTGCAAAGACCTTGACCTAAAGGGCCCAAGGTCTTCCGATACATCCTGGGTGATCTCCACTTATCCTGATGAATATCTAGTCACTGGATTAAGATGAATCTGTAGGAGAAGTGAGACTAATGACCTTGCACAGCCTTCCTTCACTCAAAACAGAATCACATGCAAGTCATATCATCTCTTCTCTGATGGCATGGTCTTCTTCGGCAATGAAGGACATACACAAAAAAGACCTATAAGTGTTTAGTGTAATGAAAAGAAGGATGAGAGGATAAATTACAACAGTCTATAAGTATTTGAAATATTATCATTAATAGGAGAACTAGGACCTGTTCTGTTTAACCCTAGAAGTTAAAAGTAGGAGAACTAAGTAGATGAAGCTCAAAGACAAATTTAGGCTTTATATTTGGAAAAACCCTCTATAATTGGAGCTGTTCAAAAGTAGCACAACTGCCTCAAGTGATGGTGGGTTCCCTCTTCTGGAAGTTTTTAAGCAGAGGCTGAATGCACATTTGGTGGGAAGGGGTGTAATAGGGATTCCTTTTGTGATTGAGTTGGGATAGAAGGTTGTTGAGATCCCTTCCAACTCTCAGTTTTATGATTCTGTAGTGTATATTTTTTCCTCTACTAGAATATAAACTCCTTGAGAACATCAACTGTTTTCTTTTTGGTGATATATTCCCAGAACTTAACACACAAAAGGTATTGAGTAAATATTTATTAATGGATTAATTTCTGAAATTAGAGTCAAATTATGGTCTTGATTCTGGCATTTACCAGTCATGTCATCATGGGCAAGTCTTGTAACCTGTATAAGGCGGTTTCTTCATCTGTAAAACCAAGATGATAGTAAGTGTAGTATCTACCTTGCAGGGTATTGAATTTGGTAGTATAGGTAGAGTGCTTTACAAACTTTAAGAGAACTGTGTAAATATTAATTATTGTTGTTATTAGAGTTATCGTAGTTATTAGTCTGAAGTAAAATTCTATACTAGACCTGATTTTGACCAGCAAGGAGGAGCTGACTGTGAAGTAAAATAGCAAAAATCTTGTGGAGGGAGGGCATCTCATCATAAATTTTGTTAGAGAGACAACATACTTGTCTAACACGTACTTCAGATTAAGGTAGGGATGATTTTAAAGTATTCAGTGAAAGACTAAGTAAAATGAAATGGCTAAATATTTTGAATCCAGGGAAACTAAGATGGGGAGATAAGGCAAGAGAGAATCCCAGACATGGAAAAGTTACAGGAAGAAATTATTTTTAGGATTCAAAAGGAGAGGTGTCTAAAGATCCTGATATGGCTATCCAGGAAACACTGATTAGCTCCAAGTTTAATTCCATTATCAGTTTGTTGATCTTAGATTGCAGTGATGTGTTGTTTGAAAGTTTGATTATATCTCATATATTGAAGAGTGATCGGTTGGGACCACTGTGGAATAGAAGCTGTAATAAAAAGCCTGTAAAAGGGAGCCTTCTTGTATATTTGTCTTATTTTGCTTTTTTCTCTTCTTGAAAGACATATCAGAGAGCGTAACCTCTGGGCTTTCTTCTAGCCACTAGGAGTAGTTAATAGCTAGCTTAGGCATAGATGTATTGAGGTTCTATATGTCTTCACCAGTGTGACTTGAGAGAAGAGTTCCTAATTTTCACAGTCATGGACCTAGCCTTCTAGAGAGAGGGAGACGTTTTGAGTAGTAGTTGAGTAGTAGGTTTCAAGCTCTTGAATGAAAACCAGTGTACATATCATATAACTGGAGAGGAAGAAAAACAAGAGAGCCACAGCATGGAGAAGTAAAAATCTTGGATAGTGCCCTCCCTTACTGCAGTGAATTATTTGGATAGTGCAGGTGTGTGGAAAAGGGGGTTGCCTGTACAACAATCCTAAGTTTGTTTTCCTTGTGAAAGTAAGAATCACATATAGTTGGTGCCATGAGTCTAGTGGACTATAAGAAAAGAAACAGAATTATTTGTTTTCTATATTCCCTGTGAAGTACAATGAAGGGTATCTTATATTTGATTACATTGAGTACACACACACACACACACACACACACACACACACACACACACACACTGAGGATACACACACACTCCTCCAAGAGAGCTATTTTTAAAGCTCTACTCTGTGATTGCCAGAAGCAAATTTAGCTGGGGGGAAAAAGAACCACAGAGAGAGATGATTATTGGAGTAATGCCCAGTATTGAACCTAGTTCCTGCAAGTTCTGGATGATAGGTTACTCTGAAGATTGAAACAAAGGGAGGGAATAAAGCATGGCTACAAAATAGTGAGAAAGTTCTTATTTATCTTGTGTTTCCTATTTTGAAAAGAATGCTCTTTTCCACCTCTTTCCAATCTGACTACCAAACTCAGTAGGATGTCTCAATCAAATGATATGGATATTTTAGTCACTTTCCCCCTCACATCTCCAGTTGCTCTGATCCATATCTGGCTACTGGACCCACATGACTCTGGAAAAGAAAGTGAGGCTGGTGACATTGCACAGCCCTCCCTCGCTCAAATAAAAGTCAACTGCAAGTCATGTCATCATCTTGATGTCATGGTCCTCTTCAAGAACAAAGGACAAACACAGCCTGTGAGTAAGTGGAAGCTCCTCCTCTCCTCTCCTCTCCTCTCCTCTCCTCTCCTCTCCTCTCCTCTCCTCTCCTCTCCTCTCCTCTCCTCTCCTCTCCTCTCCTCTCCTCTCCTCTCCTCTCCTCTCCTCTCCTCTCCTCTCCTCTCCTCTCCTCTCCTCTCCTCTCCTCTCCTCTCCTCTCCTCTCCTCTCCTCTCCTCTCCTCTCCTCTCCTCTCCTCTCCTCTCCTCTCCTCTCCTCTCCTCTCCTCTCCTCTCCTCTCCTCTCCTCTCCTCTCCTCTCCTCTCCTCTCCTCTCCTCTCCACCTTTCTCTGGGCTTCTCTACCCAAAGGCAGGTATACTGCCATGGCCAAAAGCTTCCTCTTTTCCTCTGGGTTAACTGGATAGATTTCTTGCTCAAAAACCAAGCCTTTAGCCCAAATTCATTCACTCTGGAGCTCATAGATTAGACAAAAGTTCCCAGCTCTCCTGGCACAGAGTGAATGTAAATACTAAAATGTAACTGTTTCTCTTTTATCCAGGAACCCTGAGGGTCTTTGCCTCTCAGTTTGATTTTTATTTATTTATTTTTTTATTAAAAAGGGTCATCCTTTGAGTGACTACTTAAAGAAGCCTCTTCATTGAATGACTGTATATCACTCCACATGAGAATCTGACAACACCTTAGCCTAAAATGACCAGAGTCCCACATTGCATCCTGGGCCATCTTCAGGCTTCCTGATGAATATCAGGCCACTGGACCCAGATGGCTCTGGAGGAGAAAATGAGGCTGGTGACCTTGCACAGCCCTCCCTCACTCCCATCAAAGTCAAGTGCAAGGTATGTCATCATCTTGATGTTATGATCCTCTTTGAGAACAAAGGACAAACACAACAACCAAACTCATCACTTAACTGAAACTTTTCTCCCCAAAGTTACTCATCTGTTCATTGCTAGATCTGATGATTTCTCATGTTTCTCATCCCTCATCTTTCTTGATCTCTCTGGGGTATTTTACACTTTTGATCTCTCCCAGATACTCTCTCTGATCTGGGTTTTAGTGATACTATTCTCTCACAACTCTCTTCCTGTCTGATCACTTCTGGGATTTCTTTGTGGAGATATTTATCTATATCACACCCTCTAACTGTGAGTATACCCCTAGGCTTTGTCCTGGGCTCTCTTCTTTCTGTCTATGGTCTCTTATTTGGTGACTTCCTGGTCTCATAGATTTAATTATCACCTCTCTGTAGATAGCTCCCAGATCTTTATACCCAAACCCGAGTTCTCTTTTGAGGTTCTGTTCCACATGACCAACAATCGAGTAAACATTTAAAACTATATATCTGATAGATACTTCAAACTCAAACACCCTTCTATCAGATACAGAATATATCTTCCTCTGCCCTTCTTCCTAACTTTTCTGTTTCTGTCAAAGGGATTATCATCCTTCTGGACTCCTAGGATCTCAGCTTTGGCATTGTCTCCCACTTGCTATCTGTCACTCCATATATCAAATAAGTTGTCCAGTTATTTTCTTTCTACCTCATATTGTTCATATCTGAATCCTTCTTCCTACTCATACAGCAACCACTTTGGTTTTGCTCCTTACAACTATTGCATTATCTAGTTGATCTCCCTGCCTTAAGTCAATCCCCATACTAAACCATCCTCCCCACAGCTGCCCATGTAATTGACATGGAGGACAGATCTGGCCATGTCATTCACTTATTTAATTGTAGGGGACATTTCATATACATATATGTGTGTGTATGTATGTATGTATCTCTCTCTCTCTCTCTCTCTCTCTCTCTCTCTCTCTCTATATATATATATATATATATATATATATATATATATATAAATGGGTAGAGAAGGCCACCATTAGCCACCAATGTGTGTGTGTGTGTGTGTGTGTGTGTGTGCATGTGTATGAAACCATATTATACATATTCTGTTTAGCAGCTCACTGTCTCTGGAGGATAGTATCTTCCTTCATAGCTCCTCTGTAATTTATAATATACAGAATAACATAGTCATTCACAGTCTTCAAATATTATTGCTATTACTGTATACAGTGTGATCTTGGTTCTGCTCATTTCATTCTTCATTATTTCATGTAAGTCTTTCCATGTTTTTCTAAAATCAACCAGCTCCTCATTTTGTATAGCACAGTAGTATTCTATCACAACCATATACCACAGCTTGTTTAACCATTTCCCGTTTGATGAATATCCCCTCAATTTCCAGTTTTTTGCCACCACAAAGAGAGCATATGGGTTCTTTTTTCTTTTTCCTTGATGTACCTTGGGAAACAGACTTAATAGTGGTATTTCTGGGTCAGAGAGTATGTACAGTTTTATAACTCCTTGGGCATAATTCCGTAAGGTAGAGGTGAAGAAGTATATCCTGTGGTGTGAGGTTCAAATGAGATAATTGATGTCCAGCCCTTTGCAAACCTTAGAACACCACATAAGTGTCATATAGTATAATTATTGTCATTATCCTCCAGCCTAGTGATAACTGCATTCCCTGAGTTTTTCACTGCACTCCTACTGAGCTCAAGCAGTATTTACAAACCAAGACAGGGATGTGCTGGTAAATGTTTAACAAATGAGAAAAATGTGTGCACACATACTTTCAAGTTTAATTTGTATTATTAATAGTTTCTTAAATCTAAACAATCAACTAAACCATCAATCAACCTCCCAATTTGTAGAAATTGTTGATTTCTGAGAGGTAAATGCTCACAATGAAAATTTAAAAATCATTTGCAAGCCATTTAGAGCTGACTCCAGTACATCCTTGACTACATCTCAGGTATGTGAGATGACCTGTTTGAAGGCACAGTCCAATTCATTTTTGCAGAAGCTATTGCATTAATCTATGGGAGAGGTTGTTTGGGCCTTAACTCAGGTGGTGACTACGTAAGGAGAGAAAAAGTGGTGTGTGAAAAATGTTACAGGAGCAGAAATAGCAAGAATTGGTAATAGTGATACTAACTGGTAATAATGATACTACTAATAACTAATAATATTTTATATAATGTTTTTAAATTTGCAAAGCACTTTATGAATATTTTATTTCTCACAGCAACCTTGAGAGGCAGGTGCTATTATTATCCTCCCCATTTTATAGATGGGGAAATGGATCACTAAATGTTAGAGTCTAGAGTTGTGAGTCTTCTTGACTTTAAGTTCAACACTGACAATTCATTGGGTAGATGTGATGAGAAAGAAAGAGGAGCTATGAATAATGTTAAGGCTACGAACCTAGGAGACTGGAAGAATAGTGATGCATTTGACAGAAATAGGGAAATTTTAGGGAGGTATATTTGGGGATAAAATAATGAGACTCATTTTAGATGTATGAAGCTTGAGTTGTCTCTCTGATACCCAATTGGAAGTATCCAACAGGCTGTTGGTGATGCAGGAAGAAAGCTCAAGGGAGAGATGAGGCTGGCTTTACAAATCTCTGAATCAGATATATGTTGATGCAATGAGAGCTAATGAAGTCACACACACAAAAACATATAGAGAGAAGAGAAGAGAACCCAGGGAAGAGTCTTAGGGATTACCCACATTATTTATATAATGTGGATGAGGTTCCTACAAAGGCATCTGAGAAGCAATAGTCTCATAGGTGGGAGAAATAGGAGAGAAGAGTGTCGTGAAAATCTAGAGAAAAGAGAAGATCTAAAAGGACAGAATGGACAACAGTGAAAATGAAGCAGATAATTCAAGACAGATAAAGACTTGAAAAGACAATCAAATTGGAAAATTAAAAGATCATTAATACTTTTGAGAAAGCAATTTTATTTGAGTGATAAAGTAGAAGGCTGCATTGTAAAATATCAAACAGAAAATATTTTGTTCAGTTCTTGAAGCCATATCTTATTTTTTAAATGTTTTATTATTGTGTTTCAAAAATTATAACAAAAATTTCCCAACACTTGTAACTAGCCAAAAAATAGAATGGGCTATTTGGAGAAGTGATGGATGGCCCCTCATTGAAGATCTTCAGAAAGAGAGCAATCAATTGTTAGACATATAGGAGATAGTATTCTTTTTCAGATATGGGGTGGAGTATATAGTTGCTTCTTCCAGTGCTGGATTGTATGATTCTCCATGAGGAAGATAGGGCTGCTCTAAATCTCATAGGCCCTAAAACTATACCTTTGTGCGCCAGGATGGTCACTTTGTCCTCCATTTGAATGAACTAGATCATTAGAAAAAGGTCATAATTCAGTCCAAATAAGCAAGCATTTAGTAAGTGGGTACTAGTGCTTTAAAATAGGAGACTATGGAAGTCTTCCAGGTCATGTTACCAATAAGAGAGTAGACTAGATATATGAACCTTCAAAACTCTCTGAAATAGGAGTTATGCACGAGAGATAAAAACAATTATAACTGTCTCCACAGACCAAGACAATAAGAAGCCTAACAATAGAGCAGAGGAGGCTAACCTATACTCTGGTATACCTGAGAAACCAGCTTATGCTCTGACTATAAATTTACATTTTCCTTGCTGTTGCTGTAGTATATATCAGAACACTCTTCTTCTATATTAATGCCACCATTCTATGGCAAAAAGCAGCAGACTTCAACTCTGAACATCCCCTTCTGGAAGAGGGGTCCAAATAGGAAAACAGAAGCTTATTCTGACTGAGGAGATAGCTCACTAAAGCAGCCCTCATCTAGAGAACCACAGAATAGAGATAACTGAGCTAATGCGCCATTATGTTTGTGTGCCTGTACCAGGCTTGAAGGAAGGAGGCCCAGCATCAGTTCAGCCCCTCCAGAAGCTACTTGGGGTAGGGGAGCAAGGCTGATGAAAAGTAAATTCTCCAACATAGGAGGAAGAGAGTTTTGGGATCCAGTCCCTGGGGGATTCACCTTCAAAAGAGAAGATGTCAAAAAGTGAGAAAAAAAGAAATTTGTGTGATATATTTGTCATACATTTAAAAGGAATAGAAATAGTTGTATGTAGTAAATCTGCAGTTTTGTGTGCAGTCATCTTTTCTATTGTACTACATTATGGAAATGCTTATTTTATTCCATAAATTAAAAACAAATTAAATTTTAAAAAAATGTATGGAACTGAGCAATGTACCCTAATCATATCATTGGTAAATAATGAGGGGAAAATAACACCTAGAGTCTCTCAGAACTACAGATGCCTTAGCATCTAAATTCATAAAGAAGAAAAAACTGACACACAAGTATACAGCAACAATAATATCAAGAGACTTTAATGTTCCTCTCTCAATTTTGGACAGATACAACAGAACAATGAACAACAGAGAAAGTACAGATTTAAACAAATCACTGGAGAAACTCAAACTAAAAGTCTTATGGCATCTTTTAAATGGGACTGCTAAGCAACATGGGACCACATAGAATTTTACAAAAGTTGGCCATGTATTCATTCACAAAGGTGTTGCAAATAAATGTAAAAAAGTCAAAAAAACAATTTAAAAAGATCCTTTACAGATCATCATGAAACAAAAATATTAATTAGTTCAAGAAGTACGAACAGAAAAGACTCAACCCAAGTGAAATTTTAACAATAGAATTCTAATTAATTAGTGGGCCAAAGAACAAATTATATAAACAATTAATTATTATGTGAAAAAAAATCACAATGACAAAAACAATAGGCCAAAAATTTATACAGTTAATACAGTTCTCAAGGGGAAAATCATATTCATAAAATAGAAAAAAGTAGGTTAATAACCTCAGTGTACATTTTAAAAATTAGAAAGCCAAAAATACACTAACCTAAAACAAACAGAGGAAAAGAGATTTTGAAAATTAGAAAAGAAATAATGGAAATCAAAAAGCCTATAAAAATGATAAACATGAAAAGCTAGTTCTTTGAAAAGGGTAGCAAAGCTGATAAACCTTTAGGCAACCTAAATTTAAAAAGGGGAAGGGGCCAGAAAATTCAAGTCAACAAAATAGCAAATGAACAGGTAGAATAACAATAAAAATAAAATTAAAAAGAATTATCAGAACTGATGATGCATCATTCTAATAAAATTTAAAATGCAAAAAAAATACCAAAATGCATTTAAAATTTAAAAATCCAAACTAACAGAAGGCCAAAGAGAAATGTTAAACTACTGAATATCAGAAAAGAAAATTGCAGTGAGGATGAGAGTAACTTGTAGTGCCAGTAGCATCACTTGGGAATTCTATCAAACTCTTAAAGACAATTAATACCAGTACTACACAGATTAATCTCAAAAATTGAGAAAGGAAACCTTATACCACATTCTTTTTATGAGATAAATATAGATCTTACATCTAAACCAGGAAGGATTAAGAAAATAAGTGGAATTATAGGCCAATAGCATTAATGGATATTGATTCAATAAATTTAAATAAAATGTTATCATACTAGAGAAATTCATCTAAGAAGTCATTCATTATGAGCCAGTTGGATTTATACCAGGTATACAAAGGTGATTCCACATTATGAAAAGCATTTCATTGTATTAAAAACAAGAACATCTAAATTCACATGATTATATCAATAAATATAGAGAAAAAAGGTTGACAAATGTCATGTGAAAATCCTACGAAGTACAGGCATAGAGGGACCTTTCTAATATCATAAAATTATCCATATAAAATCAAGCATCATATGCTTTGGGGATACAGTACAAACTTTATAAAAACTTGATAAAATAATAATATTCATCTTGAACAACTAAAGATCTAGAATATCAAAAGAAATATTAAAGAAGGTAGGAATAAGGAGGAAGTAACTTCCAGACCTCAAACTATATCATAAAGCAGCATCAAAAGCATTTGATATTAGTTTCATAATGGAGAAGTGGATCAATGGACCAGACCATAAAAGAGAGAACTGGACACATTGGGATTCAATAATCCAATGGTCAATAAACTTCAAAATATAAATTCCAAAAAAAAAACCCTCCCTGTTTAATGATAATAATACAAAATGGTTGAGAAAACCGGAAGATAATCTGGCAGGAGCTAAATTTAGAATAACATCTTACTTCATATTCCACAATAAATTCAAGATTGATACCTTACTATAATATTAAAGATTAGAAGAAAAGTAGATTATATGTTTTTCATAGATATGAACAGTTATATTCTTAATATGAGAAAGAAGCAGTTGCAAAACATTAAATAATTTTGATTGCATGAAACTGAAAAACTTCCGCACAAACAAAATTCACGTATCCAGGATAAGAAGTTCAAATGAATGAGAAGAAAATATTTATATCGAATTTCCCAGATAAGGGTTTAGTATCCAAAATAAACAGAGAACTAACACATTCATATATTTATATTTATATATATGTACATATATTATGTTTTATGTATATGTGTGTATATATGTATACATATATATATATATACACATATGCACACATACATGAGACCAAAAGCCATTCCTAGTCGATAACTGGCCAAAGGATATAAAAAATTTATAAAAAGAATTGCTTGTAATCAATTTCCATATTAAAGACTTCTTCAAACTAATCATAAGAGAAATACAAATCAAAAGAATTCACCTCACACCTAGAAATCTGCAAAGATTATAAAAGATGATAATAGTCAAATCTGAGAGGGTTCTGGAAAGATAGTCACACTAATATATTTGCTGGCCTTGTAAATTACTACAATCATTTTGGAAAACAATCTGGAATTATACAAATAAAGTGACTAAAATATCTTTAGTCCTTAGTCCATAGATTCAACTCCTAACCATGTACCCCAACGATGTTCCTGATATGAAGAAAGTCCCTATACACACTGAAATATTTATTGTGATAGCAAAGGCCTATAAACAAAGTGTGGTTTAACAGGAGAGAGCTATGCCCCATTAAGTGGGGTAGAGCCAAACAAAATGAGGTATGTGAATGTAATGGAATATTACTATGCTCTCAGAAACAAAAGATATCATGAATATAGAGAACCATAGAATGACATACATGAACTGATGCCATGTGAAGTAAAACAGATCAAAGGAAACTATACATGCCTACAAAATGTAAACAAAAAACCCCACAACAAAACAATAAAAATGTATATTGTCCAATTATAAAGAACAGACTTCAAAGAAGAGACATGAGAGGATACATCCCTGTTTCCCCATTCCTTTACAGAGGTGGAAGGTCTACAGTTGTACAACATTGTATATATCTCATAGATTGTTTTCCAGTACATTGTTTCCTTTTGCAGATTGATTTTTCTCTTCTCTTTTTTCTTTAAAAATGTTCTATGAGATATATAAAACAACTCTTTGGAAGGGGACATAGGAGAATTTTAGATGGTGTTAAATCAAAAGCTATCAGTATAATTCATTTTTTAAATAAAGAACTATGAATAACATTTTGAGATAAATAAACCAAATGTTATTAAATCAATAGTTTTTTACCTTTGTTGTTATTTATTTATTTTCATTTTTATCTGCTGAATTCATTATGAAAAATGGTTGCATGGAATTATTGAAAGAGCCTGCCCTGGATTACCACTTTTGAATTCTTTAACTGACCTGTGATCAAGTCAGTTTGGGAGTCTTAATCCATTCCTTAGGACCTGACTCCAGGCCAGTCGATGTTTTTATTTACTCACAATATGCTTTGAGGTCCTGCTGTAATCCCCAAGTCTCAGTTTTTACATGGTCAGGATATGGAAATACCGCTTTGGGTGCAGCACAGTGGACATTTTACTATGTGGAAAACACATTGTAAATTAGAGAAAGGGAAAAGTTTAGAAGCATATGCCCTAGAGTCAATAGACAATAGGTTTAACACTTGCTGAAGTGACCAACAGGCTGACTTGTTATATAGTATTTGAGAGATAAAAGCATTCTGGAGTGAAGGCATCTTTATTCTTCTAACCTTCTGAGATCTACCACATTTACCCAGACTACTAGCATTATGAAAGATTAAGAAGCACAGATAGCCTAGTCCAACTGTCACTAGGTCCAACTTTCATCACATATTCTCCATTAATAGTGTTTCTACTCCTTTGATGATCTTAGTAAAATGACTCATTCTGTGGTAGTCTGAGAGCTTCTCCTGGAATTGTGAACCCGAATATACTCCCCATTAGTACAGATCACAATCCCTTTATGTGCTTTCATCCTGTACAATTCTTGTCCATATTCTTCTGTAGATTCTCTAAAAAGAGTCAGTTGAATGTCTTGGAGACCTTCCAGGTCTTTTTACATTTCATGGGCACTAGTGAGACACAAGAGCAATCTATTTGTTATCCCTGTCTCTTGCTATTATTAATCTGAAATAACCACAGTAGGAAATATTCAAGGAAAACAACGCAAACTATAATTCACTTCACCAAAATGTATTGTTGAGGTTGGGGTGCTGGGGGATCCTGAAATATTGACATGCCGGGTCCTGCTTGAATGAATTTGACACAAGCCTTTTGAAAGCCAAAGAAAAACAAAGTTTATTAAAGATTCACCTTGTAACACTTGTATTAACAAGTAGGTTAGATAAAATCTCAACTGGACAGAATCTGAGCAGGATTGAATCTGAATGCCTTCATGGTGGCAAGATAAAACTTAAATACAGAAAAAGACTGAGGGAAGAATCCAGGTGTCACCAAGTAGTCTAGGCTCCCAGGAATGGTCTTTATAGGGGAGGTAGATCAAACCCAGGGAGAATCCTGATGACAGTGACAGGTAGTCCAGACAATCCACAATCCTGCCTGGGCAACTTGGACCTCAAATGAATGCTAAGAAGTGACAAGTAATAGATCAAAGGGAGGAATATCAAAAGAATGCTAAATTAAGTAAAAGGAATTCAGGGAGGCCCCCAAGACCAGGCTTTCCAGGGCGCTTCAAACAAATGAGACCAAAACCCTCCTAGTCCAAGGAACAAAGGTCTCAGCTTGGGCTTGTACCCCATCATTCCCCCCGCAAACAGATGGGACCCAAATTCTTTTGTGGTAAGAGGCAAAGATCTCAGCTTCTAAAACTGCTTCCTGCTGGCAAGGGGCGTAGAGCTGTCCCTGCCTCTCTGGGTCCCGTTCAAGGGGTCAGACTTCAGAACCTGGGAGATGCTGTGGGCTGGAGACCTTGGATTTAGTCAGTTTGAGCTGATACCTGAAAGTTGATGCCTCAGACCTGGAGGAGACAAAACTGGCAAGGATGTTAAGCAAACAAAGACCAAACAGACACAAAAGGATAATAGCCCATAGAGGAATAAGACTAGGGGTAAGTATAGAAAGAAGCCAGGATTCCCATGAAGAAGATGATTTGGGGGCATTAAGTTATTATGGTCTGAGTTTGGGTGCCCCAAGGATCAGAGTGATTGCACATTAAGTTCCCAGTTGAGAGGAGTGTCTTTAAGAGATCAATAAGAGTATAGTAACTAGACGGAGCTGTGGCATTGTGCCTTAACTTAGTAGTAAAAAACTTAAAAAAGGGAAACCTACTAGGAGAATAAGGGGAGGGATACAGTCTAAGTAGGAAATGCTCCCTCGGAACAATTGGTACAGCTGGCCGATGTAAAGTTCCTGATACACTTGTGAGCAAGGTGTTGAGATGGAAAGAGTAGCCCATAGAGGGGGGGCCAACATAAAAGGGATGGCACAGACCTCTGAGGAAGTCATGTTGGGGAGGAGAGCTTTCACAAAAATAGCCCCCCTGTCAATGAGTTTCCCAGTTTGACCAAGGAGTTATCCTCTCACTTTCAGAGGCCAAGGGTATTTGAAGTATCAGGGAGGAGGAAAACAAGGGTTAACACTATCATTGCCCATTCAAAAAGAAACAGTTTCCTGAGAGAAAGAAATAAAAAGAAAAATATTTTTCGTGGAAGGGATTTAAGAAAGACTATGGCAAGGACAAAACATAGAAGACCATGTTTGATACAGGAGTATGTTTTTCTGTCAGATATTCCCTTTCTTTCTCTATTGCTCCATGGGCATATAGAACAAGGAAAGCATATTTTGAGTAAATAAAAACATCAACTGGCCTGGGGTCAGGACCTAAGGAATGGGTTAAGACTCCCAAAGCCTGTCCTCTCCTTTCATCAACATACAGAGTGAAAGGTTTTTCTAGAATGGGTAGAGCTAGTGCTGAGGTGGTGGTCAAATTATTTTTCAGAGTCTCAAAAGCTTTAGCCTGACCCAGACCCCATTCTAGAGGGAGTAAGTCAGGGCCTTGAATAGAGCCATAAAGGGCTTAGTAATAAAACCAAAATTAGGAATTCAGAGTCTACAAAATCCAGTCATGCCTAAAAAGACTTGAACTTGTTTCTTAGTGCTTTTGCTCTCAGAGGTTAAGGGGAGAGAGGTGGGCATGAGTTCATGGCCCAGATACTTTATGGACTGGCATGCCATCTGGACTTTATTCAAAGAGACCCTATAGCCTTGAGTGACTGAGAAATTAAGGATTTCTGTGGCAGCAGTCAAAGAAGCAGCCTGGGTGGGGCTACAAATAAGAACACCATGCACATACTTTATTAAGCTACTATCTGCTAGTTTCAGGTTCCTTAAATCCTTTCCCAAAGCCTGGTCAAATAAATGAGGGTCATCTTGAAACTCTTGGGGCAAGACTGTCCTTGTTAGCTGACATGGACTTGATTCCCCAGGAAGAGTCCATTCAAAGGCAAAAATAAATACTGAGCATTCTCCATTAGGTTTTTTTTTCTGGGAAGGATTACAGTGTTGAACAAGGGACAAGGATTTTATACTTAAGGAATTTTTCAATTAAAAATTGTAGTCTTTCCCAGACCTCAGGCTTAATCAGATACTGACAGAAATGGGGGAACATTTCAGGATCTGGGAGGCTAACAACAGCTGAGGTGGCTGATGTAGCTTGTCCTGGAATTCCTGGATCCCAACAATTGACTCTCCTGTCTCCCTCACTGTCAAGTGAACATGGGGAGATTTAGTGAACAAAGGGGAAAGGGAAATGGGAGGATTAACTAGAAAAAACTGGCTCCCCAATCTCATTATCAGGTCCCTTTCCAGCAAGGCGGCAGGGTTAAAGGAGGGCATAAGGAAAGAGTGTTTAAACAACAGATCCTCGAGTAGGCTGGGGAGGAGGTATGTCTGGAGACATTCCTTAGTTTCCCCTCCAATGCCTATGATTTGAGGTAGGGCCAGAGTAATTAGTTAAAACAGAGAATTTAGCCAAGTTAAAGTGGGCAGCCTTATCTTCAGCCTTGATTTTTGCCCAGAGCTTGGAGAGAGAGGTGGAGAAAGTGGGAGCACTGCCAAATCCTAAGCTTCCTTGTTTTTCCAAGTCTTGAGAAAACTGGAGGTCTAGGTACTAGGGGGTGGCTGCACCACTTTTCCAACCTTGGGGACATTTCTTCCTCCAATGTCCCTTCTGGTCACATGGGGGCAATTCATAGGCATCAGTTCCTGGAGTTCCCTCTGGGGGGGGCAACCTGGAGGGGCACTCCTTGGATCAGTGACCCTCCATGTGACATCAGAAGCAGGTTTCCCCACTTCCCAGTAAACCAACCTTCCTCCAAGGGGACATCCTGGAAGGGTGCTCCCTGGCATTTTCCTGGTCATGGCAACAGTCAAGAATTGAGCATGTTCTCTGACTCTGGCCCTGTTTCTGAGCTCTTTTTCCTCTGCTTTGACTAGATCTCTGTTGATGAAGACCCAAAAGGCTGTCTCCAGTAATTGGGCCTGAGGTGTTTGGGGTCTCATTGCCAATTTCTGCAGTTTCCTCCTAATATCTGAGGTAGAATGATTAATAAAATACATGCTAAGGATTTCTGCCCCTTCTATGGAGTCAGGATCCAAATTTGTATGCTTTTCAGTAGTTTCTACTAGCCTGTCTTGAAAAAGGGCAGAGTTTTCCTTTTCTCCCTGAGTAATTTCCCTAACTTTTTGAAAATTTACTTGTTTTTGAAATGTAGCCTTCAGGCCTTCTAACAAGCAAGTTACTATGTGGTTTCTCTTTCCTCTATCCTCATTCTTTTGATAATTTCATCCTGGGTCACTAGTGGGAACAACAGCTGCTCCTGGAGGGTATTTTGTGGGATCATTGCTAGCCAAATGATCCCCAAACTTTTGGGTGTGTTCCCAAATAGTCTTCTTCTCCTCAAAGGTACAGCAGGTTGAGAAAAGAATATGTAGATCATTCCAAGAAAGTTCAAATTGTAGTAATATGTCCCCAAAACTGTCAGTAAACTTATTGGAGTCTTCCAAGCATCTCTCTAGTTTCTCCTTAACCTGAATGAGATCTGAGATGGAGAATGGGACATGCACTCTAATAGCCCCACTAGAGGCAGGCACTTCCCTCAGGGGAAAAAGCCTTGAAGGCACTATGGGGGCAGGGGCTTAGTTAGAGAGACAGGAAGTCCCAGTTTTCATGAAGGAAGGGCTGGGGAATGCTGACTCAAGTGGTTTGGGCTGCAAGGCCAGGGCATCTGGCTGGCAGGGGGAAAGATTAGCTGGTACCTGAAGAAGGGAAGTGGTGAGAGGGGGAGATTCTCCAGAGAGTGCAGTGGGAGCAGAGCCTAGGGCCAGAGTGGATGTTACCCCAGGGAGAGGGGCTGTAGAGGGCAGCACCTCAGCAAGATCCATGGTTAGGAATTGAGCAGGAGTTGCCAAGGGTGGAGGGGCGATGGGAGGAGATACAGGATAGGAAATGTGGAAGGGAGGAATTGAGGGGGGTTGGGGTAGAGGAAAAGGGAAGGGAAATCAAGGGAAAGAAGGGGTGGCCAAGGATGGGGAGGGCAGGGTTGGGAGAGGTAAGGGAGTGGCAAAAGGAGTTGTGGGAGATTGGGATGAGGATAGGAGTTGGAATGGTGGGAGCAGAGATAGGGAAGGAGGTGAGGCTGAGAGCCAAATGTCCAATTCACCCCCATTGCCCTTTTGTGGGGTGGCTCTGACTACAAGCTTCTTGCAATCTTTTCTGAGAATGGGGACCTGAGAGAGCTTGACAAAAGCCATTATGTGGGGAATTTCTATCCATTTTCCTTTTTGGTGACTATATAACTCTAACTGTAAAAGAGTATTACATTTTAAGGTCCCCAAAATAGGCCATATTTTGTGGTCCTCCGAGTGATACTGAGGCCAAACTGTGTTGCAAAATAACACTAACTTTTTCTTCTTAAGTTCTTTAGGGAAGCTAATTTTTTTTTTCAATTTTGTAAAAGACAATCCAACGGCGAATTTTTGAGGATTGAAGAGGATTGATTCATTACAGGCAGGAGGATGGAAGTCCCTCCCTCTGTAAAGGAAAATGTGGGAGTAAGTCTTGAAAAAAAGGGAAAAAAGGTAACTGATGTTTTCCTAATTCCCTAGCACCGAAGGAATTGAGAGAATTGGGCATGTATTTCCTGATAGGGTGTCCATCCTCTTTGTTTTGGAACATGTGTCCAGGTCCATGGCTTCAAACACAGCCACTGGACTGCAAAAAGGACCGCCTTCTAGCTGCCTAACCTACTGGGACCTGAGATCAAGTTAGAAAACAGCTTCCAAGGAGCTTGGAGAGGGAGAAGGAGATAGGGAGAGGGGCAGGCTTACAGACTTTCTAGTCTTGGCATAACTTGAGATTAGCAGTTCTTCCCAGTCAGGGAGCCAAAATGTTGAGATTCAGGGTGCTGGGGACCCTGAAATACTGACATGCCAGGTACTGCTTGGATGATTTCACACATCTTCTTAAAGTCAAAGAAAAACAAAGTTTATTAAAGATTCACCATACTGGAGTGATTCTTAAGGAGCCCTAAGCATTTGTAATGTGTATATTAACAAGTGGGCCAGATGGAATCTCAGCTATATAGAGTCTAAATTGGATTGTACCTGAGCACTTTCATGAAGGTGAGATAGAACTTAAATACAGAAAAAGACTGAGGGAAGAATTCAGATGTGACCAAGCAGCCTCAGATCCTAGGGATGATCTCCATAGATCAAACCCAGGGAAGATCCTGATGGGAGTGGTTGGTAATAGGATCAAAGGGATGAATACCAAAAGAATGCTAAATATTCTGGACAACAGGATTTTGATAAGATAGGGAATATCTGGACTGGGAGAAATGGAAGGCGAATCCAAGGAACCCCCCCCCACCAAGGCCATATTTTCCTGGGCCCTTCAGACAAATGGGACAAAAGTCCTCCCTATCCAAGGGTAAAAAGTCTTGACTTGGGCTTGTACCCCATCAGTATTAAGCATCTACTATTTGCAAGACCTGTGCTATGTACTGGTAAAATAAAGATGAAAAATTATATAGTTAGGCTCCAATAATGGGTGAATGATAGGTCACCTGAAATAGTTGCATGTATTCAGATTTGCAGTATTCAAAGTTATAATCATGTAAAATGTAATGATTAGTTCCACTTCAATGGAAATATGAAGTGAGGATCATGTAATGCAACCACTTCAGGAGAATTCATTATTTTCACTCAAGTGATATCAGCTGTAATAATCCCTGTCCTCAAACACCATAAATTCTCATAACAGAAGGGTAGTTTGTATACAAATAAGCATAGTGTGAGTCAGAATAGGATAGGGCCTTTGGTCTGGGATGATTAAGAGAAGGCTCTATGGAGGAGGGTCACCTGAGTTGATCCTTATAAAGAATGTCAAGAGGTGGACGTATGGAAAGAGAGCATTCCAGAAATATAGATAGGGCAAGATGAAATTAAAGACTATCTGGTACTCCAGTTTGGCTGGAACATGAAGCTAGTAAAAGACAATGTGCCAGTCTACATACATTAGTTTATAAATTATGCTGAAGGTAATAGCAAGACACTGAAGATTAAAAGAATTGATGAGAAGCCCCAAGGGCATAGTTTAAATTTTAGAGCAGCCTTTCCTCTCTGAATTTCCATAGCACTTTATGTCTGTACCACACAATTTAACATTTGCTTGTCTATTGTCTTATATTATTTATTGTTGTTTCATGTGTTAATCTTATCTCAATAGCTACCCCCTAAACTCCTTGAGAATGAGGATTGTTCCTTGTGTCTTATACTTTTCTTCTATCCCTCAGTATTAGATGGGTAGGTGATTATTAAAAAGTGATTGAATTAGCAAGTCAATTTCACTCGTTTAGGGTTCATTTCTCCCTCTTGTGAGAAAAAATCTCTCTACCAATGTATATTGGCAATTGTTTTGCAATTTATAGTCTTAGAAAGCTGCCTGGAGTGTTCAGAGGTTAAGTGACTACCCTGGCCTTCCTAATTCCATGCCCAGTTCTCTGTCCACTCTACCTGTTTTTATTAATTTGTTTTTAGTTTTCAACATTCATTTCCACAAGATTTTGAATTCCAGATTTTCTCCCCATCTCTACCCTCCCCTCCACATTGAGATTGCATACCTTCTTATTATCCCTTCCACCAGTCTGCTCTCCTTTTTCTCACCCCTCCTTATCCCCTATCCCCTTACTGTCTAGAAATATAGATTTCTATACTCCAATACCTATATATCTTATTTTTCCAGTTGCATGTAAAAACAATTTTTAACATTTATTTTTAAAACTTTGAGTTCCAAATTCTCTTTCTTTTCCCCTTTCCACCCACCCTCACTGAGAAGGCAAGCCATTCAATATAGGTTATAGATATGTAGTTGTGCAAAACATTTCCACAATAGTCATGTTGGGAAAGACTAACTATATTTCCCTCCATCCCACCCCCCACTTATTCTATTTTCAACTTTGACCCTGTCTCTTATTAAAAGTATTTGCTTCTGACTACCCCTCCCCCAATATGCCCTCCCTTCTATCATACCCCCATCTTCTTTCCCCCTTACTTTCCTTTAGAGTAACATACCCAATTGAGTGTATATGTTATTGTCTCCTTATGCCAAATCTAATACAAGTAAGGTTCACTCATTCCCTCTTACCTCCCCTTTACTCCCTTCCATTGTGAAACCTTTTTCTTGCCTCTTTTATTTGAGATAATTTATCCCATTCTCTCTCCCCCTTTCTCCTTCCAATATATTCCTCTTTCACCCCTTAATTTTATTTTTTGGATATCATCCTTCATATTCAACTTATTCTATGCCCCACAACTAACTATCTATCTATCTATCTATCTATCTATCTATCTATCTATCTATCTATTTCCTCCAACTACCCTAATATTAAGCAAGGTGTCATGAGTTACAAATATCATCTTTCCATGTAGAAATATAAACAGTTAAATTTTAATAAGCCTCTTATGATTTCTCTTTCCTGTTTACCTTTTTCATGCTCCTCTTGATTCTTATATCTGAAATTTTCTATTCAGCTCAGTTCTCTTCAGCAAGAATGCTTGAAAGTACTCTATTTCATTGAATGACCACATCTTCCCCTGAAGGATTATACTCAGTTTTTCTGGCTAAATGAATCTTGTTTTTAATTCTAGCTCCTTTGACCACTGGAATATCATAGTCCATGCCCTGTGATCCCTTAATGTAGAAGCTGCTAAATCTTGTGTTATCCTGATTGTTTTTCCATAATACTTGAATTGTTTCTTTTTGGCTGCTTGCAATATTTTCTCCTTGACCTGGAAACTCTGGAATTTGGCTACAGTAGTCCTAGGAGTTTTCCTTTGGGGATCTCTTTCAAGAGGTAATCAGAGAATTCTTTCTATTTCTGTTCTACCCTCTGGTTCTAGAAGATCAGGACACGTTTGCTTGATAATTTCGTGAAAAGTGATGTCTTGTCTTTTTTTTTTTTCTATCATGGCTTTCAGGTAGTACAGTAAGTTTTAAATTATCTCTCCTGGATCTATTTTCCAGGTGAGTTGTTTTTCCAATGAGATATTTTACATTGTCTTGTATTTTTTCTTTCTTTTGTTTCTCTTTTATAATTTCTTGATCTCTCATAAAGTCATTACCTTCCATTTACTCCATTCTACTTTTGAAAGTATTATTTTCTTCAGTGAGTTTTCAGACCTCCTTTTCCATTTGACCAATCCTGTTTTTTAAAGAATTTCTTCCCTTAATTAACTTTTTGGACCTATTTTGCCATTTGGCTTAGCCTATTTGTAAAGTCTTATTTTCTTCAGTATTTGGGCGGGGGGCGGATCCTTTAGCAAGCTGTTGACTCATTTTTCATGATTTTCTTGCTTCACTTTCATTTCTCTTCCCAATTTTTCCTCTACTTCTCTTATTTGATTTTCAAAATCCTTTTTGAGCTCTTCCTTGCCCTGAGAACAATTCGTATTTTTCTTGGAAGCTTTGGATGCAGGGGCTTTAACTTTGTTGTCTTCTTCTGGTTGTATGTTTTGATCTTCTTTATCATCAAAGTAAGATTCTATAGTCTGTGTTTTTCACACTGTTTTCTCATGTTCCCAGACAAATACTTGACTTTGTAACTCTTTGTCAAGGTAGGACTCTGCTTCCAGTAGAGGTGGGGGTGGGTTGGAGGGGTGGGTATATTGTCCCAGGGTTCAGGGGTTTTGGATCAGCCACTTGATCCCCCACTGTCTGTGGGCCCAGAGCTCCAGAATAAGTTGCCACTGCCACTGCTGCTGCTGCTGCCACCTGCACCACCTCCTCCTCTACCCTGGGACTGGAGCCAGACCCCAGCCAGAACAGGTCCCACAGAGTTTTCCCAATGACCTTCTATGCTATCTTTGGTATTTGTGGGTTGAGAAATCTAGAAATTGACACAACTGCCAGTGATTCAGTCCCCTGAGGCCTGTTCTGATCGTGTCTGTGCTGGCACAGCCCACACTGGACTGTGCTTTGCTCCCAGCTCAGTGCAATAGACTCTTCCCATCAACCTCCCAGGCCGTCTTGGTCTGGAGATTTGTTTCACTCCATCATTTTATGGGTTCCACAGCTCAAGAATTTGTGTAGAGTTCTTTTTGATTGGTATTTGGAAGGGTTGCGGGGTGGGGAGAGCATAAGCAAGTCCCTACTTTTACTCTGCCACCTTGGCTCTACCTCCCCCAATCTACCTCTTTAAAAGGGAATAGAAATGCAGAAATGAAAAAGAAATCTCACATTCTACCAGGAAGTAGAGAGAACAATATGTACACATGAACAGGAACAAGATAATTTGAGGAGAGAGAGCAATAGAGGTCTAGAAGTGAAGAAGAAGAGGAAATATATATATATATATATATATATATATATATATATATATATATATATATATACCTCTCTCTCCATATATATATATATATATATATATATATATATATATATATATATATGTAGATACAGAGAACCAATTGAAGAGAAAGGATGCAGAGAGAAGAGAAAATTCTGCTTTAGGGTGCAGCAAAAAGGTCAAGTTGACTGCAACATACACTGAATGAAAGTAAATAAATGTGAAATGAGAGTGGAAAGGTTGAGGGGTGTTAGATTATTGAGGCTTTGAATATCAGGTTAAGGAATTTGTGCTTTATCCTAACAGCATGAAATCATATATTTCGAGCTGGAAGAGACTATGGAGGCCATGTAGCCCAACCTCTTCATTTTACATCTAAGGATCTGAGATGGAGAAAGGTTAAATCATTTATCAAATGTCAAATATAGTGTTAAGTAGCAAAATTAGGATTCTAACTCAGGCTCCAATTACAGTTATGCTTTGGAAAGATTATTTTGGCAGTTGCTCAGACTATCTTTTGCCTCTTTTTGCTTCCCTAGCACTTAGCACAGTGCCTGACATATAGGAAGCAGTTAGTAATATTTATTAACTGACTGATTACCCTCAGGAACTCACAATCTAATGGGGGAGATGACAAGCAAGTATATTATAAATAAGCAAGAGAGGGAAGGGACTAGAATTCTTATAGAAGATGAGATTTCATTTGAAATATGAAGAAAGGCAGGGGAGCCAGTTGATGGAGATAAGGAAAGAAAGCATACTAGCCATGGAGGACAGCTAGAGAGAATTTCTGGAGGTGGGAGAGAGAATATTTCGTTCATGGAATATCAAGGTGGCCAGTGTTAATGAATCAAAAAAACATAATAGAGAATATGATGTAAGAAGACTGGAAAGGTAGAAAAGAGGTAGGTTATGAAGGGCTTTAAGTGCCAACCAAAACATATTGTATTTTATCTTAGACATAACAGAGAGCCACTGAAACTTATTTAGTAAGGAAGTTGATTTGGTCAGACCTGCACTTGATGGAAATCACTTTTTGCACATGACTAGAGGTGGTGGTTGATTAGGGTGGGAGATATTTGAGGAAAGGAAACCCATTATTATGATTATCTAGACATTAGGTAACAAGGTTCTACATCAAGGAGGAAGTTTTGTGCATAGAGGAAAAAGGGATATATTCAAGAGCTGTTGCAAAGGTGAAATCAACAGGCTTTGGCAATAGCTTGGATATAAGGAATGAGAGATAGTGAAGAGTCAAGGGTGAAACCTAGATTGTAAGCCTGAGGGACTGGAAGAATGATTTTGACAGTAACAGGGATGGTGAAGGGTAAAGATTTAGGGGGAATGATGATGAGTTAAATTTTGGACATGTTGAGTCTAACATTGTGAATTTTAGATGTGAATTGTCTTTTTTATAAAAATACATATTTATAAAATGTATAGCACCTACCTCAGAGTTAGTGTGAGGATGAAATATACAAACCTTTAAGTTCTGTGTAAATGCTAACAATTGCTTACCACTATAACTACTGTTTCTAATGCTATCACAAATATTAGTGCTAATAATGTGTATCATTGCCCAGTTATTAATTTTAATAGGAGCGCCTCTAGCATTTCTACATTACCTGTAATGCTACTGTTAGTTTTAGATAGATGATATTAACAAGTTAAAGAAAGCTTTGGTTATTCTCATTCTGTTTTTTAAAAATAGAAATGGGTATTATATTTTGCCAAAAGTAAAGACTTTCACTGAAAGAAGTGATCAAAGGAATGGATTCAGGGAAATCTGGGAAGACGTACAATGACGCAAAGTGAAGTCAACAGAATAAAAAGAACAATGTATGCTGCAACATTGTAAATAAATACAGATTTGTAAACACTTCAGAACTATGATGTAGTTTCGTTCCTTATCTGTTTTCATTTAGAACCACTTTTGCTTTTGCTTTGCTTTGGATCAGGATTGCTATCCCTGCTTTTTTTTCTTTTTAATATTTCATCTGAAACATAATAGATTTTGTTTCACTCTTTTAGGTTTACTTTTTGTGTATTTCTCTGCTTCAAATATGCTTCTTATAAACCGCATATTGTAGGATTATGTTTTTTTAATCCATTCTGCTATTTGCTTCCATTTTGTGGGAGAGTTCATCACATTCACATTCACAGCTATGACCAATTTTGACTTTAAAGGACCAATGATGTAACATATTGTCTACTTTCTGAGAGAGGGATGACAGCGTGCAATGATCCATATGCCTTTGATCATGGATTTGTTTTATTTGACAAGGTTTATTTGTTATAAGGGAGAATTTTTAAAATGGGAGTGATTTTGGGAACAGAGTGGCATTGGTAATAGTGGTATTTGCAAAGAAGCAAAATACAAAGGAGAATAATTGAAATAATTACCAAAAAAATCACAGAGGAGAACAAAAGGAAATTTAGAGACACAAAAGAGCAGAACAGCTTTGAAATAAATGTTAAATGTTTTTATGCTTTAAAAAGAACCAAGAGATTTGTGGTTTCATATACATTCTTCATTTTCTGTTCCTTCAATATGGAAATGTTAATTTTTTTATTGATTTTTTAACTTCAGAATAAAAAAAATAAAGAATCCTGATAAGGACTTAGAGAGGAGGCTATTATATTCTCACGTTGAATGAATTAACTTACATGTAAATAGTTACCAAGAAAACTTAGGTGTTTTTTGGTCCAGACATATGACTTGAGTATGGAGAGTTGCTGGTATGCAAACTCACTCCACCAATTGAATTCAGTAAACTGTCTGTAACTTATAGTTTTATAGGTTATCTAAGGTGTCTTGGGGTTAAAGGACTTACCCACTGTCACATTGCTACTATGTGTTAGAAGCAGGAATACATTTTTTTTATATATTTGGGAACTTTCTGCTCCTTTCCAAGATACTGTGATTCACTACTTGGCCATGGTGGGAAAAAGAAAAAACCATCAGTAAACTTTTGAAAGTTAAATTTGGACTTGATGTAAGGAGGGGATTCTGATATGGATACAAGTTGAAATAGATATGAGCGCTAATGTACTTTTCAAATCTGAGATTCTGTTATTCAGTATGAATTTTCCATATGCAGAGATGATGAGAGTTTTTGTAGGCAAGATATGGTAAAAACAAACAAACAAACAAAAAAACCCTACCCTGGTCATGGAGAAAAATCATGTAAAAATTCAAATGCTTCTGAGTAAGAGAACTGTGGATGGGTACAGCACTCCAAAGCAATGTATTTATGAAATACAGGCTGCTTATCCAAGGCAAGAAGGACCTATCTGGTTTACTTAGTAAAACCTGAAAACTGTAACATTTGCAATTACTGATGCTGTAGAAAGAAAACTACACATTGGCATCAGAAACCTGAGACCAGTCCCAGCTCTGTTACTGGGCTAGCTGAAGATGGGCAAGATATTTTATCTCTCTTAGTTTTCATATATAAAATCAGGGGAGGTTGGGCTATATTATTTCATAGTTCTTTTTAAATAAGATATTCTGTGGTTCTAGTTCTATGTGAAAATATGTTCCAAGGTCAAAACAAAGGGTTTGCTATATTTAAAGTCTCTGAAAGCATGGAGATTCATTCGGATCTTGAGCCAGAAGAGCCCTGAGAGATCACCTAATCTTCATTTTGTAGACAAGGGAATTGAGGTGCAAAGACAAGAAGCAACTTGTCCAAGGAGTCACAAGAATAGTGAATAGCAGAGCTGTAATTCAAAGCCAAAGCTTCCAACTCCAAATCTAGCATTATTTCCTCTCTGGAATGGTGCCTCTCATCAAAAGAAAACATGAATGAATGAAGACTGCATCCTCATCAAGAAAAGTACAAACAACTATATCTAGGACTGCTAGGTCATTTCCATAATGTTTCATTTTCTAGATGATAGTTCATGGGAAATTGGCCAAGTCTCTGATGTCCTTTATTAATCCAGTTCCAAGAGCTGTGAAAATAATTTCCTTTGGACTTTCTTCAACACTTACATTGCTAATATGATCAAGGACAGTGATGTTAGTTTTCTTGAATAAAATTATTATTTTTAGTGGAACTTTGAAAAGGGAAAACAGAAAACATGCTTTACTAAGTGTACCACAAAGCAAAAGCCAGAGAGAAGAGTGCAAATTGGGAAGAAGTAATAGTAGAAACAAGATTAGACATAAGAGATTATAGTTGGAATGGAACTTAGAAAGCACTTAGAGTACATAGTAAAGACAGAGTACAAATCCTGGTGTTCTGACATTAAATTCAGTGCACATTGGTCTAAATCACTTGGAAATGAAGAAAGCTAGCTTCATGTGAATAGACTATGGAATTTAAATGGTACTGGACACATAGTCCAGACATATAGTTTCAACCCCTTCTTTTAAGACTTACTAGTAGTGTGACCATGGACAAGTCACTTAAGTTGTCTGAGCCACAATTTCCTTATCTATAAAAAGAGAGTAATAGTACCTTCTGTACCTACCCCACAAGGCTATTGTAAGGTTCAAATGAAGAAGCATATGTAAAACATTTTAAAAATCTTTAAAACACTAAATTATTTTGAACAATTATCCTTTAACATATGTAACTAATTATATAACTATGTAATCATATATAATCATTAATATTATTGTCTCATTTTCCATCTTTTTGGGGAAGGTATAGTTAGAAATAGTTCTAGGGTAAGTTACTATCCAGCTATTTTTCTTTTAGACATAATGTTCTAAATTTAAAAAGAAATTTTTTTTGCAAAATCTAAGTGTCTTCATCTTGATAAGGCTGAAAATTCAGGAGCTAAACATAAGCCCAATGCCATTATTGATTTGCGTGAGAAGTTTTGACCTATTTTGAACCTGAAGTCATCCACTCCTTCTTATAAACCCAGAAGCCCACCATAATAATGTCAAAATTATTATTAGTGAAAACTCTTCATGAGCATAACCCACTGCAGCTCAGAACTCCTTTGCTTAAGCGATCCACTAGCCTCAACTTTCCTCGTAACTTGGCTTAGCAGTACGCACCACCATGGCTAACTATTCTAGGGACTGCTGTGCAACTGGATAAAATGAGTGCATTTTTCATTCTTGAAAGTATTATTGCTACATTTCAAGTAGCAGACAGAGATGATATGTCACTCATGAAAGAATAAGTGAAATGAATGAATGAAAAAGTATTTCATAATGTGACATGCAGAGAGCTGCTGATAAGTGGGATATTGGGCCTAAGACCAGGCATATGAAGGTGAATATTCACCAAAGTCCATGGCCGTAGAGGTGAGTCCCTTAATTTTGGACAGATAATTTCTTCTGTTCTCACATTTAAAGCATTTACTAAGCACCTGCTAGGTTCCAGGCACTGTGATAAGCACTTTACAAATATTATCTCATCCCTGTGAAATGCGTGTGATTACTATCTGTTTTAAAGTTGAGGAAACTGAGACAGACAGTGATTAAGTCAAGACTAAGTCACTCAATAAATATTTATACAACACTTACTATGTACCAGACGTTGTTCTAAGTGTTGAACTTAAGTGTCTTCATTACTTAAGTGGCCTGCCCTGAGCGGCGCAGCTAGTAAGTATCTGGGGCTGAATTTGAACTCAGGTTTTCCTAATCCACTCTATTCACTGCACCACCTAGTTGCTTCATGACTTTGAACTCCTCTGATGGGTGTTTACCTTTTGAAAACATTTGATTCCACATAACTTGGAGATTATGAGTAACTGGTATGTTGTTATTTGTTGTTCATTTTTTCAGTTATGTCTGATTCTTCATGAACCTATGAACCATAGCACACCAGGCCCTTCTATTCTTCATTGTCTCCTGAAGTCTGTCCTGGCTCATGTTTATTGTTTCCATGACAATATCTGGCCATCTCATCCTCTGCCATCCCATTTTCCTTTTTTCCCAACATTTCCCAATATCAGAATCTTTTACGAGTATTTTTTTTCATTATGTGGCCATATTATTTGAGCTTTATCTTTAGTATTTGTCATTTAAATGAATAACCTGAATTAATTTAACTAATGACTGATTTGAGCCCCTTCCTATCGAAGGGACTCTCAAAAGTCTTCTTCAGCACCACAATTTGAAAGCTTTGATTTTGTGGTGCTCACCTTTCCTTAAGGTCTAGTTCTTACAGCCATATATTACTACTTGAAAAAAAAAACAAAACATAGCTTTAACTGTATGGACCTTGGCTGACAAGGTGATGTCTCTGATTTTTAGCATGCTGTCCAGATTTGCCATAGCTTTTCTTCTAAGGAGCAAGCATTTTTTAATGCATGGCTGCAATAGCCATCTGCAGTGATTTTTGAGCCCAAGAATATAAAATCTGGCAATGCTTACATCTCTTCTTGTATTTGCCAGGAAGGTTTTTTTATGTTAAGCTTCAAGATAGCCTTTATATTCTCCTCTTTCATCATCATCAAGAGACTGGTTAATTCTTCTTCACTTTCTGCTATCAGAATGGTATCTTCCGCATACCTGAGATTATTGATAATTCTCCCAGCAACTTTAATTCCAGCTTTTGCTTTGTCCAGTCTGGCATTTTGCATGATTTACTCTGCATGTAAGTTAAATAAATAAGTTGACAATATATAGCCTTTTCATACTGTTTTCTCCATCTTAAACCAACCAGTTGTTCCATATTCAGTTCTGTTATGTCTTGCCCCACATTCAGGTTCTTCAGGAGAAAGTAATCTGATACTCCCATCTCTTTGAGAACTTGCCACATTTAGTTGTGATCCGTGTCATTATCTTTTTAAATATTGTTCTTAAGTTTTTAAGGATACATGTTATGTCTGAGTGATTATAGGTAATAGCTATAGTTCAGTCTAAATTATAGTGAGTTCAGTGCACTTTGTTAGTTAATTTTCCCCAGATATTTTGAGGTCTGCATGGAACTATTGTGAAAAAATATACTCTTCCAAATTTTTTGACAAAAAGTGTGAACAATTATCATGACTGACACATAAAAGTATATTCAATCGCCATGCTAGGGTAAGAAAAATAGGAGAAAAAGTAGAATTTTCAGGAAATATCAATAAAGTCAAGAATCACACTTCAGTATGACAGAAGTAATCTGAGAGATATTGACGATCTATGTAAAGTCATTGAAAGACAATATCAATATCTAACTGTGATGCGAAGTTGAAAACAATGAACTATTTATCAAAGTCCCCAAAAAGAAACCTGGGGAAACAAATCTGGAAAATAAAAACATTAGAAATTTTAGATTCTATTAATCAGCAATTGGCAGGAAAAAAAATCAATATTAGTAGATTAAGGTTAATGCCAAAAGTCAAAGTAGCTCCAGGAAGAAAATAAATAATTTGCCTAAGGTGGATTTTGAAGGTATTATTATTATCATTGCTACTATCATATTTTGTAATATGGCTAAGAAACATGACATCAGATTCAGAGAAATTTATAATATATGGGATTGTAGAGATCATCTACTTCAACTTCCTCAGTTTATAGATTAGGACACTGAGGCTTGGTGAGGTTAACTGAGTTGATCATAACCAGCTGGCTAATTGCATAGCTCTAATGAAGCAAAGATCTGTACGCTCTTTTTCTTCTTCTTTTACAAACTCCTTTTAAAAATTATTGATTTATTTGTTTTTATGTCACCTACATTTCCTAGCATATTTTCCACCCCTTTGTAAAAAATATATTTTGACTCTATATGCCAGTACTTGAGGGAGAAGAGGGAACATCTCCACTGTACAGATTGAGTCTTCTTTGTGACAAAGAAAGAAAGTTAAAATATCTAATCTAACAACATCTCTACCTTTCTGTCCTGCTAGTCCAATACCTCTCTTGATGAGAAGAGAGATCTGTTCTTCTGAGCCTTCCTTCTTTTTTTCTTTTCATTTTTAATGTCATAGTCAATGCCTAGACTATTATTTTAGAGGAGGAGGTTCTGGTAAATTTTTCTGCATCAGTTCTTACAAATTTCCCATTTTTTTCCTCTGGATTCCTTATATTTGTCATTACTTACAGGATAAAAATATTACATTACTTTCACATACTAAAGGGTTTTTTTTAACTATTCTCCAGTTGATGAGTACCCACTTTATCTTTAGTTATTTGCTTATATAACAATTGTTATGTACTGTGTAATTATTAGACCTTTGATTCTGTATTGACTTTCTGTAGATAAGTGCCTAGCTTTGAGATTATTAGATCAAAGGGCATTAACAATTTAGTGACTTTTCTTGAATAATGTCAAAATGGTATACAGAATAGCTAGATCAATTCACAGTTCCATAATCAATGTGTTATTCTATATCTTTTCTCATAGCTGCCTGTAATGCTAATGAAATTAAAGATCTTCCCCCACCCATTAATGATCCATAAAGAAGATCTTTAATTTGATTAAGGGAGATTTTAGGAAGGTCCACAGCTTTTGTTAAATGAGACACTAGTTCTTAAGGGTCGTGATGCCCTCTGGCTCTGAAAAGTGTATAAATACTCTGAGGTGAGGTTTTACTTTGGGGCTTACTCATTGGAAATGATTGTTTGGCCAGATGAGACTCTGGATAGCTGCTAAGGAGCCCCCTGGCTTTAAAAATTCAGATGTTGGTGCTTCTCTCTCTGATAGCTATGTATGTATGGTCAGAAAGTTGGAATGGTGTGTTGATCTATGATACATATATATATATATATATATATATATATATATATATATATATATATATATATATTACTTATGGTCAAGCAGCTGATTGTTATTGCTTTGTATTTTCTCTGAAGTTCAGGGTGCTGACTTTTCCCCCTGAACTAAGTGAATAATTTATATGTGTTTGATTCAAGTGATTGTTGACCCCTCAAAAGTTGCCTTTCCTTTTAGAAAAGCAAATCAAAGAACCTGTGATAGCAGGTCAGGGTGTGTCAGGGTGTGTCAGGGTGCTTGCTTTTACAGTGCCTCTAGCACTGACTATTCTTGGGTTTTCACAGAGATGTATGTTGTGTATTAATCTTTGTTAATTTTCATGATAAAAGGTGAAAACTCAATTATTTAAATTTAATTTAATTTGTAATTCTCTTTAAAAAAGAAAATTTACATCCTTTGTCATTTATTATTGAGCAATGACTTTTGGTGTTGTTATATATTTGTGTCAATTCCTTATGTATCTTTCATGGGACTAATGATAGAAACTGAATATTGGTATAGAAAACTCCTAGATGAGGGAACAATATCAGTGCATTTCAGGGACCTTATAATCATAGTTTCCTAGAGCAGTGAGAAGCTAAGTCACTTGCCTAGATTCACATAGGTATTGTATCAGAAGACCCAGGTCTTCCCGACTCTGAGAACTACCTACTTCCCTTCTCTGGGCCTCACTTTTTCTCATTGTTTAAAATGAGGAAGTAGGAGTAAATGATCATTGTCCTTTGCAGCTTCAAATCTATGATCCTGGAAGGAATCTTGGTAGCCATTTAGTCTTACCCCTCCCCCCCACCCCTGCACCTTATTTTATAGATGAAAATCACAGAATCCTGGGATAATAGATTTAGAAGAGAATTTGGAATCTAAGTAAGAACACCATGGCTTGCAGTGTTCATTCATTTCCTTTGAAATATTAAACACAACTTCCTTATAATGTTTTATATATAACAGAATGGATCCTCAGATAGAGAAGTGGTTTGTCCTCTTTCATATTTAAAATAAATAAGATCAGAATAATAGAAAGCATTTCATAAATGTCTCTTGTATAGAGAGCTTTGTGCCAAGCACTAAGAATGTCAGCTCAAGTTCAGTGTTTCTGAGTTAATATAGAATAGTGGAAAAATAACAAAAATTGATCTTGATGTATAATAGGAAGCAGCCTGGTGGAGTGAATAGAGTGTTGGACTTGGAATCAAGAAAACTAAATCAAGATTTAGAATTTGAGTCTCATCTGAGAAATTTACTATCTGGGTAAATTAGGCAAACCTCTTTCAGCCTCAGTTACCTATCTATAAAATGGAAATAATAATTATACCTGCCTCAAAGAATTGTAGTGAGGATCAGTTGAAATAAATTTATTATAAATTGAAATGAAATGTCTTAGGCACATTATGAACATTAAAGTGCCAGATAAGTGTTTGTTATGATGATGATGATGATGTCCTGTTTCTAACACATAATGACTCTGACACCTCTCTAAGACTCTAAATTGCAAAAAAGGAGGTGACTTGAATTGATAGGGGGAGCTTGCTCATCCAGATATTCCCTAAATTAATGAAATCACAGGTTCAGTCCTTATTCCTATCTATTATTAACAAAATGCAGATGGAGGAGATATAAAAAAATAAATTCCATTCTAAGTAACTATAAAATGCATCAATATTTGAAAATTAGCCCACTAAGACATACTGAAAACTTATATGAATATAAAAACATTTAATAGAATATATTCAAATACAAAATAGTCTTACATTTACAGAAAAAAAGGAACATTTAAACAATTGGAAAGATATTCACTGTCCATGGTTGGACCATCAGCAAGCATTTAATAACTGCCTTCTGTGTGTCCCAGTACTGTGCTTAAATATAGGGGTAGGTAGTCTATAGGTACTCAGTGTAATATTGAAAGATTATGATTGTTGGAGTCAAAAACCTCTGACAATTCCTATCTTTCTGACCCTGGGTTAGTCTTCCCATTAGTTTCTTGATCTATGAAATTGAAGGAGGGCTGAACTAGATGGCCTTTGAGGTCCTTCCACCTCCAGATCTATAATTCTATAATGTACAAAGTGATCAAGTCAATACAATAGAAATGATATTAATTTATAAATTTAGTATCACAGGTTTCTATCAAGCATAGTGAAATTACTTGAATTCTAACATCACAGTCTCTGAAGAACTTACAAAGAAGAAAGAAATAGTAATAAAGGAAACAAATGTGGAGAAGGCAGCCAAATTAGATTAAGTTTCCAGAGAATAGATTGGTGCTGGAGGCAATACCATAATAAGGACTTGGAAGGATCAGTATACAAGGTATCTAGAGGAGAAGGAGGAGGAGGAGGAGATGATACCAAAGAAGGATAAGACATTTACCCAGAAGTTGTAGTTTAGTCAGATTCAAGTTTGGAAGAGTTTGACCTCTCCTCAGGATATTGGTCTCCCCATTCTCACAATCATTAACTCATAGGCCTCATTTCTGAAGTCCCAGAGAAAGTTGCTAAATATAGTAATACTTATGGCTCAAAAATCTATGGGGGGATCCTGAAAGACAGGGAATTTTGAAAAGAGAGGTATCTAGTACATCATATAAATCAAGTAAGGAATGTCATTTGTTCTTGCACAGGCAACAATGCTAATTCTTGAAAAGTCCTGTGACAATATATGCATATACAAAATCATTTTAAAAGAACTTTGTAACTTAGCTAGCAACTACATGTATAGTTAGCTAGGAAGACTATAGGCCTCATCAGAACATAATGAAGTGACTCATTTTGTTACATTTACCTCTGTACTGGATATTGTTGGATCGTGTAAATTTCCATACAAAACAACAAATATTTCACAAGTTCCTATTGCCTCTAGAGCATAGTATTATTTACTATACCTAGTTTAGATAAAGTGAAGTTTCTGCCCTCAAGAAGTTTATAGACTATTAGGATTAGAAAATAATCTCACCTAATCTCTAGAAATATGCAACATAATAAGTGAATTTGAGAATTACACAAAGAGATGTTATTCGAGATTCAAACTAAAGATTGTTACTAAATTGGGTAATCAAGGAAAGCAGAATTTGAAATAGCTTATAAAGCAGAAATTCTTAACTTTTTATGGTGTGGACCCTTTGACCCTTTGGGCAGTCTGGTGAAGCCTAAGCACTCCATGTCTTGAGTAAATATTTGAAGGAAATGTTAACTTTAAGATTTCAGTTCAAAGTTAGTGAAAATAAAAATCTAATATTTTCCCCATCTAAGTTCATGGACCTTTTGAACTCTATTCACAGACTCCTTAGGGCCTATAGATCCAATGCTAAAATGCTATCACTTTTAAAGGATGGGTGCCTTTTGACAAACAATAAAATCAACTCTATTATTTGTTGCTCCAAGGAGCACGTGTTTGCCTCCCTTCCATTTAGCAGCAACTTCCTTCCATCTGGTTTCATGCTTCTGTCAACATTAGTATGATCAAAGTTCTTGAGTACTATGTCCCTTTTTAGTCATTAGACTGAAAGTTTCACATCAAAGGTATCGTCATTTAAGTTGATGTCTACAGATGGAACTGATTGTTAGCATCCTCTGCTACCATGCTACCATGTCTTTCCTAAGGGAAAAGAATTCTTAATGCAACTTGAGAGAGATTAGGGATTTCAGGGTACAGTAAAAGAGCATCAGCTGTTTCCATTAATTGCCCCTTAGGTTGCCAGGGGAAGAGACCCTGCTGGAGGTTCTAGGCTGACCCCCAGTCACAACTTTGATCTCAGAGAGAAGGGGGTAGATCCTATTGTTGGGGCACAGAGTTCCCAGGTCTGCCTGAGCTTGGGAAAGAGGGAACGTTTCCAAGACCATTATTTCCAACTCTGGACAACAGCAGATGCTTTTCAATGAGATCGCTGACTTACGGGGAGGTGGAGCACAACAGAACAGAGAATAAGAAAGATGATAACTTGAGGGGAAAATACTCACCGTATGAGAAGAACAATCAAGATGCATAGAAACAGGTCAAGTCCCCTGGGATTCCTGGTAAAATAGAACTTGCTTTGATTTGATAAGATTCTTATCAGAGTCAAGCAGGATCAGACCTTAACAAAAAGGAGTGAGAATCCTGGATACTTTGGGCAGGTCAAAGTTCAGGGACTGCTGCTGATTTATGCTGGGCCAGTTGATATTAAAACTCATCGCTGTAAGGAAAACAAGACTTCAGGTTATTGCTTCAAGCTTCAAACAGGGGATTTGGACTTAACTGGCTTCTTCCATTAGTGATCCAGTAGGCTACTGATGTCCTTACAGAGGTCTAAGGGCCAGCTTATATTTTTACTTGCTTTGTGCACTTCGGTGAATTTATCACTTAGGGCTTGGCCTTGTGCTACCGCCCCCTCAGACATCAGATGCTATCATAAGAACTGTACTTGAAACTTTGTTGTATGGTGGAAGCTTCTTAAACCGTGCTGGTTTAGCCTTTGAAATATCAGGGTCACCTTCATGCCAATGAGGCATCAGAGTAAGACTTAAATGGACTTGAAAAGGAATTTATTCCAAATTTCCTGTTTTTACTTGCAAAGCTTTAGAGTAATTGAATAAAAAATAGCATGGTCAAGATAATGTGTACTTGGAATGGAAGTCACTTTCTCAACAGGAATAATGTAAAAGAATATACATCATTCTGACCCTTTGGGGGCAATTTTGAAAACATAGGTACTGCTAAAGACCTTCACTTTTTCATTATAATCTCTGACTTTTTGTTCTGGCTCTCTCCCATGATTGAAATGCTCTCCTTCCTCCATGGTGCCTACTGATTTCCCCAGATTCCTTTAAATCCCAACTAAAATTTCTTCTTTTACTGGAAGCCTTCCTTAACCCCTTTGTAATTCTAATGCCTTCCCTCAGTTAATTGCTCCTTATTTATCCTGTATATAGCTTGTTTTGTATATATTAATTTGCACATTGTCTCTTTCATTAGATTGTTAGTCTTTTTTTGTTTGTTTGTTTGTTTTGGAGGCAATTGGAGTAAATCAACTTGCCCAGGGTCACACAGTAAGTGTCTGGGGCTGGATTTGAACTCAAGTCCTCTTGACTCCAGGGCCAGTGCTGTATCCTCTGTACCACGTAGATACCCAGACTGTTAGCTTCTTGAGCGTGGAATGATTTTGGTTTTTTTTGGATGTCCAGCATTTAACATAATGCCTGGCACATAGTAGGAGCTTTATAAATAGTAATTAATTAATTAATTAAGTGTTCAATGTAGAGTTTGCTTAACCTTTTGGACATTGGTCAAAAAGTCAACCTTCTCAATCTGTTATTCTTTATAAAATTGGTCATTTCTCACCTAAAAACTGGAGTCAGGGTTGGATTGTATGACCACTGAGGTTTCTTTTAGATCTAGTTCAATCAATCAACCTGATTGATAGGAAAGGGAACAGAGACAGAAGAGAAAGAATTAAGCTCAAGGACTCAGGGTTTCAAGAGGAAGTTTTGAGCAATGTATAGAAAAAATAGCTGGGTGATATGGAACTCTGAATGTGGCTGGCATTCAGGCAAAAAGAATGAGGCAATAACTGCAGAAAAATAAGCATGTATGAGGAGTAATGTCTTCATCCTAATAAATAAAACTTCTTTAGTTGGAGATGCATACTAAATAGGATAGACTTGAGTATATTTATGTCCCTCTAATATAGAAGAATGCTGACCTGGGAGGCAGGGCATTAACTCACATTCTTCCCCTGTATTTTTTGTGAAACATTGGGCAAGTCATTTCCCCTCTGTGCTTCATTTACTTCTCTTTAAAATTCTGGGTCAAATGATGTTTGGGGTCCTTTCTGACTTCTGAAATTCTATAACGATTCCAAGGTCTTTCCCAGCTTTTGAAGCCTATGATTTCTGTGACCTTGGGATATATTTTGTATCTGCTAGGTAATGACTATGATAGAGCTCTTACCCTGAGTTAGTTATTTATCTTTGTAAATGTCTAGGTTCTGAAGAAATTACTTAGAAAGTAGATATGACTCATACTTCTTAAATTTCTTAGTAACAGTGACCTGATCTTCCTCCATCAAAGCATAATATAGAGAATTCTGAACAAATACTTCCAATAGACTAAATTCAGTTGAGACACAGTAAATTGAAAATATTTTCAGACACTAACCACTTTTCATTCTTTTCTTTAGTTATTGGAGTAACATTGTATAAGCAGTCTTATTGCCAAGGTCCCACTATCCCTGCTGCAGGTACTCCCAAGAAAATTGAGGGAGGTTCCAGTTTGAAACTGTGAATGACATAGTGACTAGAGTCACCAATGCCCAAATTTTCAGCATTTTCTGTGGCCAGGACATTTTAAAGAATAACCCAGCACATATGACTTCTACAGGGACACATAAAAAAAGGGCCTGCACATCCCTCTTAAGTGCATAGCTCCTGAGAAAACAACTTTAGAGGAGTATCTAACTCACAGTGTTATAGCATTTAGAGTCTTCTCATTTAGATATGATAAAATTGAGGTCAAAAGTTCATAACACGTGTGACTTGTTCATAGTCATATGAACAATGAAGTAGTAGAATCGGTGTATGATTAGTAATTATATGTAATTTTTAATATACTGTTGTTTTTGTATGTTTATAATTATATGTTATTATGAAAGGTAGTATATGGAATAATGGATAGATGGTTGACCTCAAAATCAAGGAGATGGGTTCAGTTCTCAAATCCAAGAAATACAGCTAATCTGCATTCTCAGTGAGACTTTTGTATACCAAGGAATCCATGGGTCCCCCACTCACCCCACCCCCAATGTGTATGTGTGTGTATGTGTGTGTGTGTGTGTGAGTGTGTGTGAGTCCTATCTGTGTGGTCAAGAAATATGTGTCACCCAAATTGGTCAATATTTGGTTATGTCTTCCGGCCCAAGTTGATTCACTTCCTCCTCCCAGCTACTCTATGCATCTTCCTATCCAATGTCCTTCCATAGACTGACCATAATTATGCATTATTTTTAGCCAAGTAAAAGCCTTTGCAAAAGAGTGATATCCCTTGATGTTTCTTTAATTCCAGGTTAGCCTAAGGAGGAGGATAAAGACATTGGCCGCCAAGATGGTAATCACTAGTGGTAATGAAGAAGACAGAGGCAGCCAAGAAAAGGAAAACAAAGAAGAAAGTATCCTAGCCATGCTAGGAATTATTGGGACCATCCTAAACCTCATTGTCATCATTTTTGTGTATATTTACACAACTTTGTGAAGGGCAGAGCAGGGAGGGAATCTTTCTGCTGAGACTTCACAGACTCCTGCAAGGAAAGAAATTGGCTATTAAGTGAAGTCTAAGCCACATAGCTGTCCACATCCTGCAAGATCAGATGGCCCTTTGAACTCTTCAAACAGATTATCAACAAAATACACCAATCTGCACATAGCAGACACAAAAGCACAATGAATTCAGTAAAACTTGTCTGAGCAGCATCAAGAAAAACTTCTGTGTGAGGATGGGCCATAGCAGAAGTCTTGTGGGACTAATGGTGTCAAACAGAATAGTTCACTAACAAAGCAGAAAAAAAGAAGAACATATCCAACATATGACTATGTGAACACAGATTGTATCCTCTCAAAAATCAACATTGTCTTCATCAAACTTTTTGAGCTTCTTTGCCCCATAACTGAAGAGCCCATATAGTGAGGATAAATTTGGAGCAATTCTTTATCAACAATCCCATTAATACCATGTGTCTCAGTCTTTGATACTGAGAGGAGGGGGGAAAATTTTATTTTTCTTTTTTTCATTGGCCTGACATGTATCAGTTCATGCCAGTGTTTACAAATCTCTATTTTTAATAAATGTGTTATTTTTTTTTAGCATGGACCAAATATCTGGAGAGGTTCCCTTGGATGTCCAAAGCTTGATTTGATTTTCTGAAAAGATCCCTTGATGATAAGTGTCCCTTCCTCTAAAAGTTATGACTATTTATTGCCTCTTTAATCTTTTACTTCTGTTCCAAACCACTTTTAAACAGTATCAACCTCAGCCTTGGTTAGTGCATGACTTCAGATGAAACTGTCTATGGTAAAGTTTTTTGTGGAACTGTCAGAAATATCAAAATATCATGGGCATGCAGACTTGAGATGCATGCTGTCTTGACTGAGGATTATGCATGAACAAGGCTTGTGTCAATCAGAGACAAACATTGAAGATTGGTTGGAGAGACATGATTGTTTGGAGATCTTTAATTGAACATTTTTTTTAAAAAGAGAGAGTACCCACATAGAATATCCAATTCTTAATAATTTACAATTCCATCATTGCAAAAATCAGTTTAACATATCATGATTTAAATTACAAATGTATTGAGATAAGTCAGTCAGATGTATCAGGAAAATATATGAAAAAATGGCAAAAGGTTATAGGTAAAATTTTAAATAAAGGTAGTCAGCCAGAACCTGCCAATAATCTCCCTGAGAGGTCTCTGCGCACCATGGGGCATATATTAACCCACTCAGGGGACCATTTACATAAATGACTCCTCCATTGCATTAAATGGTACCCACTAATGCCCTAACATACACTTGTAAAATGCCTGATTTCACACCCCAAAAGCTTGTTCTCGAACAGAATTTAGGTGTATTTACACTAATTAATCAATCTCTCCTAGTATTTAAATACTTTCCTAAGAATGACACCTCACCCTCACCTAAGTTTTTGACCTTCCATGTCAGTGAAATTGGCAATCACTTACACAGTCAAAGTTTTAGGGAGCAAAGAAGTCCTCCTGCCCAAAAATAACTCATCTAGCACATGGGACATACCTGCTATTTTACCATAAGAGATGTTTTTTTTTTCCTTTGGATTCTTTCCCAGCTAGATTTTTTCTTAATGCAAATGCTCTTGGAATTTTGACACATGGAAAGGATTGAAGTAAATAATCACTCACTCTAAGACTGTGATTCAGTCTTCAATTAATTCATACTAAGGTGTTAGTGGCTTTTCTTGTAACAAGTGCCTGGGTGATATAAAACAAACAAAAAAAGACAAAAACCAAACAAATAGCAACAATAACAAAAAATCCAGCCTCCAGTTAGTAGTAGAGGAAAAGACTCAGAAAGGGGATGTGACAGGTTTAAAAAACAAACTTCACTTCACAGTTTTACCAAGGGCTGACTCTCCCCACCCCAAAATTCCAACCCAAATCCAGGGAATATTACAGATGTTGAAAGAATAGCATGAAAATCAGCAGCAGTATCCATAAAGAGCGATTAGGAATAGTACTGAATGAGAAGAGAAGGGACATGTAATATGATTATGGAAAGTCTATGTAAAAATGCTGAATAGCAAACTACAGTAAAAATAAATAAATAAAGGTGCAATGGGAAAAAATAACAATGATGCATATCACGATTTTTTTTTCAACACAACTCTCATGAGATATTTTGAAGCCAGATCAGCTGTATTAGGGCTGCTGTAGAAGAAAATCACATCTCAAATGGGGAGGGGGATGGGTTTGGACTAGATAACCTCTAAGGATCTTTGCTATTGATTTAATAATGATTTTCAGTTTCAACACACGTTCTCAGATGGGTTCCAGTTTTCCTTTTTCTCTTGAAATGTCAACTATTAACTGAGTGTGAACCTTTTTTTCCTAAGTGGAAGAGATGAGGCATCTTTCTGTTCACCTTAGTCAGAATAGGAAGAATTTAAGTCTCAATGAGCTTCAGTTGTTTTTTTGTTTGTTTTAGTTTTTTTTAACCAGGAAAGTACTACTTCTTTGTGAAGAGCCTATGATAAGGAGTTTGTTTGTCCTACCTGGAGTGCTGACCAGTTACAAGGGAATACTCAGAATTCCGTTTTCTATAACAATTGATCATATTTATGGTGATTTCCATTTCATAAAGCACTTTCTTCCCAGCCACCCTTTGAGGGTATAAATCTCATTATTTCCATTCAACAGATAAAGATATTGACATTTATAGAGGAAAAGTAAGTTCTCCAACATTTCACTAATATTAGAAAAGCGACTAGAGTCCTTGGTCTCTTTCTATATGAAGTTTTGTCTCCACCCTTCATACACATATATTTTTACATCATATCCTTAACTAGTAATATTTAATGCAAACCAGCCACCCTGGCTGACATTTCTCTTCTTAAGAAACTTGTTTATTTTTATTAACAACTTGCATTTTAATTACATTTTTGAAGACCTATAGAGCATTTTCCTCACAATACTTCTGGCAGGTAAGTAGTGGAAGTATTTCTATCATCTTTATTTTACAGATGAAGAAGTTGAGGCCCAGAAAAGGTAAGTGACTTCTCTAGGGTCATGTATCAAGCTCATGCTGGGGCCCTTTCTCCCTAAAGGTAATGCTTGTTTCCCACCATATTATACAACTTTGCCTCTAGTCTAGGCTAGGGAGGAGCCTGGACTTTTCATTTACCCAGTACAGCACATGAGAGATTTTTTCACCATGGGCATCCTTTGGGGAGTTGGGAGCTTGCTACTTATTATTAAATCCAGGGATAGCTCTCCTTCTATCTCCACCTTGAAGTCAAAGCAGGTTTAAAGGGACAAGCTACCCATGAAAAAATAGCTATGGGCTACGATGGCCACATGTGCTGAAGTTTCACTAATTATTTAGAATGTCTCACATCAGTGTCATTAGACACAGATACAAGTGTAGGTATATCTATGAAACTTCTCTGTTCACTTTAATGGACTAGTTATGCTATGCTCAAATACAAACCATAGTTTATAAAAAAAAAAACTGCACCAAAAATCATGAATATCTTTAGATCTCTGTCTTATTTTTGTGAATAGGGTACTCCAGTCATTCCATGATCCTTCAACTGGTAGACTGAAGAAACAGTCATACTCACCTCAAGGACTTATCAGATGCCTGTGGAAAGCAGTGTTGATCAGTTGAAAGAACACAGGATGAAGTTAGAAGGTCCTAGCAAGGCCTTTTACCACTAGGAGTGTTACTGTTGCTGGAATTTCCTCTTATATACAATGCACCAGAAGTATAAGTAATTCTTTCAATAATTCTCAATACATTCCATCATTTGATTTCAGCCTATGGCTTCAAACCCTTCACTTCTTCCCAAATTAATAAACCAGGGTGTTTTTCCACTCAGTTTATGCCTTGGATTGGTTAACTAATTGGTCCAATGGGATGCCTAGGAATTGTTTCTACTTGTCTTAGTCTTGTGATTGATTTTATTCCCTGTAACTCAAAGAGGTATAAATACCCTGATATATTCAAAGAAAGTTTTCAGGGCTTAGAGCATCTCATTAGTTGCATTAGTTAGAGTTGGGCTGGGATCTAACCCTTTTACACTTTCATCATCATCATCACCATCACATTGTAGGAAATAAGTCAAAAACAGGTAAGAAAGAGGTTATGTGGCTACTACTGGAGCTATACCTGCCCTTAAAGGATTCTTTTCTCATCCTACTCTATTCTCAAATAAAAGGATGGTAGTATAACTAGAACTATCAAAAGAATCCACTTAGCACCCTTCATGTCTTTCCACCTGCTTAAGAACATCCCATGTACTTCCTCTTCTATAAAATAAAAATCCATTTTTTTCTCCAAAGTCTTTTATAATACAGCCCCAAGCAGCTTTTCCTGACTTTATCTCCTTTTATGTTGCAGCCAAAAAGAGCTACTCATCACATTCTAAGCATGTCTCCTACCTTCCTGCTACTGTGCCTTTCTTTTCTCTGCTCCTTTACAGGAACTATCCCTCCTACTGATTTCCCCTACTGATTGAATACAACCCAGTTCAAAGCCAGGGTTTGTTAGTAAAAGAAGCATAAAATTCAGAATCAGATTGAATCTGGAAACAAAAATTCTAAGTTTGAAATCTAGCTCCTGTACTCACTTCCTATGTGGTTTTGAGTAACTCACCTCACCTCACCTCTCTAGCTTCATTTTCGTCCTCTGTAAAGAAAGAAGTTGGAGTAGACCTCTAGAGATTTGGTTCTGAATTCTATAATCCTGTTTAATGATCCCTCCTTCATGAAAGCTCCAATGATACTCCCAGGGAATGCCATAACACTTTTAGACAGTCAGAAAATAATTGGTTCAGGGCAAAAGCATTTAATGAAATAGCATAAGAAAAGTTACAATAGAACATTCTCTCCATAAATTCAGGAAAAACTCCCACATACATATCTGCCATCAGTGGGGAGAGTGTACAGGAGTAGAAATCACTCATGAGGTGTGCACACATAGGAAACAACTATGGTCAGGACACATATATGTAGCAACAACACATATATCTGACATTGCAGGATCATCTATGTCTTTAATTATATTAATATTACTATTAATACTCCCTTCTCATTAGACCTGACTTCTTTCGAGTATGACATCCCCACTGGGAGAATCACTCTATTGTCTCGATGGGTCTCATGATGACTCTTGGTAAATGCTGAACACATGCTCTCACCTAGGCATTGCTCTGCTGATATCAGCACCAGTCAGCTGAAAACTTTAGTCATAGCTTCTGAAGACAGCTAACAAAAAGAAAAGAGCCAAAAACCAAATAGCCTCTAGGCTGAGATTGGTTTTTCTTTTAAACCTCCAGGTATTTTAGAGCTCTTGGTTGAAGATAACTATCTAACTTAGGGTTTGAGATTCCCAAGCTCCTTTCTGGATTAGTATATAAATAAATTTGAGATAGAACAAAAGATCATCTAAGGAGGCAAGGTCATTGTTTTCTACCTACTTAGCCTATTTTGACTTTATTAAGCATATCTATTGTCAGCAGTGACTCCCTCTTGCTTAGATGCTGTGTTTTTGGCCAAGCACCAAATCTCACTGTCTCCTTAAAAGTAAAATGAGGATGTTTCACAGTATTTTTGTGAGGAAAGTACTTGTAAACCATAAAGTTCTATAGAAAAATAAAATAAAATTGCTATATCATTTCCTAGTATATATCATCTTCTAGTCCTTTTATGACCTTAACATATTTTATTTTAATTCTCGCCTTTGTATCTATCTTATTATCTGACTCAGTTACAAATTCCAGGAGTTCATGGTCTATATCTTATTTATCTTTGTATCCCCATCGTCTAGCATAGTTCTCTATGTCAGGTAACTAATGGATGACTGCTGAATATCAATGACCTATATGCCACAGAGGCCCAGTGTATGATAATTTTCAAGAAGATAAAGATTTTAGCTAGTTCACCACAGCAAATCAATATACTCTACAAACAGGCTTTTGTGTCTCTCAGAGAAAGCTCTCAACCTTCAGTTCACAAAATCAGGTTAGTTAGTCCTCTATCAGCACCAGGGGTATATCTGGGCAAAATCAGATCGTAGAAAAGTAGTATGTGAATATTACTTCTTTATCCCTAGACTAGTGAGAATTGATTGTCTGGAGACGGAAGCTTTCATCTGTTTCTAATTCTTGGAGGTTTAGAAAGAGAATAACAGAGCTCTTGGAGAAAACAAGACAACTTTATGGAATGTGAGATGGAAAATGGAAGGTGTGACTAGAGAGATTTGAAATGGTCACATAGAAATAGTGAGCAGGGTATAGTTTTTCCAACCTTTTGAGAAAGAGTAGTAAAGAGCAGAAGCCAGTAGAGGTAATCAGAGTAGAGTAGTGCAAGATGAATTGCTAGTGTGTGATACTGAGATGAGTAGAAATTATGGACATCTATCACTAAGGAACTTCATTATAGTCCACAGCATTATAGCATTATAATTCACATTATACCTCCTCATTGCCTAATCTAGCCCTCTATTGGGAACAAGAGCTAGCTACCGAGAATTGTAGTTTTGTAGCTTAAAGAAGAAACTGGAAGATCCTAAGATATAGGAGATGCAGAAATATGGGAGCTCAGTGAAGAGGGTTGCAGGGTATAGATACATATGACCAGGGAGAGCACATTAAAAATGAAAGGTGAGCTTTATCTAGTTTGCTGATCAACTTAAGGAGTGATCTATCTGAACTTGCTACATGCCTGAATGTTCTTGCTTATAGTATATCTGGGACCCGGTGAATTTATCTATTCTTCACTCTCATCTACTTCCCCTACCTTGTAAACCAACAGCACTTTGAAGTTCCTTGTTTCTCTTAGCTCTATTTATTTGCTGATTACACTTTTACAATGGGTTTTATCTCTGGGTAAAATTAGCTAACTAGAAGAATGGGTAAGAGAAAGAAATTGAGTGACTAGTGGAGATTTTCTAGAGGGCAGTTAGGCCAATCTCTTCTATGTGACTAAGGAGGGTTCTGAACTTTCTAAGTTCCAGAAATATTTGACATAACTAGATTCCCAAAATTAGCAAAGGGAAAGGTCAAATGAGAACCCATGAAACCAATTGCCCTGGACCTTAAAGAAAAAAAAAATTACAAGTCTTTATTAAGCTCTTTGATGACACAAAGGGGAACTTCCCTTGTTTCTTTAACAACTTCCTGATTTCACAGCTCCGCCCATAATCTCTCTTCTCTTAGTGACTAAGGCCCAAGTATTGAAGTTTTATATGTATGCTTTGCCTTCAATTTTATGCTATTAAAAATAATTAATTTTTAAGTTTAGCATATCAGTTCTTTGAAGCAACATTAAGGGGAGTAACCAGGTCCCTGGAAGAAAAAAAGGATTTAAACTACTATTTTTCCACCTCTGACACTGGCTAGAAGTTGATACTCTAAGAGAAAGAAATTATTTATTAATTTCCTCTGAACTTGTTAGTGGACTGAGACTCAAATGCTATTTTCTTTAAATGAGCTTTATGTACCATATCAATATCCTTGAGTATGTGGAATCACTTAAATATTGGTAAATAAAATAACTAGGAAAATGACTAATTTTACAAGAAAAAATTCATTTGCTAGAAATTCAGGAATACATAGTGACATTGAAACATCATAAAACATTCACTGGTCAAAGGAATTTATACTAAGAGGGGAAGAGGGACATTGCTGAATAATAAAAAATAGTGCCAATATGTTCTACTTCACACTGTAAGTAGTACTGCTTACAACTTAAGTATAGTTATTCCTGTACTAGCATTAATAATACAAGGTATGGGGAATGCTTTACAATTATAAGACAATACATGAAAATATAATATCGAAAGCATTTTTATATCCACTTAGCACATATAATATGATTTGCACACTTTAACCCCTGTTCCTCAGTATTACTACTCCTATATTTTAAGTGCTTATATCTTCCTCTTTGTAATGTATTTTCAAGCAAATATGAATTTAAAAAATAATCAGAAAATAAAACAATATTATGAGTTTTTATAAAATGATGGAAGTTCATTCAAAAGAAACAAAAAAAGTGCTGGTTAAGATTAGCAACATGGCTCAATGTCTCTGAGGTTGCAAGGGTTGCATTTTTTCTTTCTATTCTCAGATAGAGAAGTGATTATCAGCATAAGCATCCTGCTTTTCTGTTGTAATATTAACCTCTAGAGGGAAAAGAGTCTTTAAAGTGATACCCTTGACTCAAGGTTGAAGGTTCTAAATTCAACATCAGTGTTGGTCATCTGGATCTAGGATACCTGTTGTAGATCTTTGCCAGAAAGATTCTGTATGATTTCTGTTTTCAATGGCCTGGAATAGAGATTCTGGTCCTTAACACTAAACATTCGTGTTTCATAGAAAATGAAAACTCATAATATACAAAGGCATAATGGTAGTCTCTTATTTCATTATTCTCTAGTATTTCCAAATATTATAGGACTATTATATAGTGCATGTAGGGGGATTTAGAGAATGCCAATAATTCTATAATTTGTGTCATAGCATTGAGAAAATAATAAAAACTAAATATTATACTTACAAAGTTATAATTCAAAGATTCAATAATCTCCATTTAGATTATATGTTAATTCAATAATACATGTGAACAAATAAAAAAGGAGTTGTATTTTGAAGTATCTAAAAATAGATACTTTGATAATATGAATGCCATAAATGCTATGACTGAAAGTAATTTTTTTTCAACCTCAAGGTGTATAACCAGCTAAGTGGTATTAGACTTGAAGTCAAGTAGTCCTCAGTTCAGTTTTGGCCTCAGACTCTTACTGGCTATATATCTCTGGGCAAATCATTTAACCTTCCTCAGTTTCTTCATCTGTAAAATCTGGTTAATAATAATATATACCTCCCAGGGTTATTGTGAGAGTCAAATGGATTAATATTTGGAAAGTGTTCTTCAAATCCTAAAACACTATCTAATGCTAGCTACGAATATTAAGGATAAATTGAGGCCCATATTTCTATTTCCTTATAATCTTTACCTGAGGCACCTGCAGTATAAATACTGTGCACTTCCTTTCTTACTGCTAGGAAAAGGCAACACTAGAGAACTGTTACTTTCATACAGATTACAAAGCATACAAGTAATGTAGAGAGTCTACAATATAACATAAAGATCAAAGATTGCAATAGAAATTAATCACAGAAATAGAAGTCAATTTAAAATTCTTTTCTCTACATAATTAATCTAATGTGTCTTAAGGAATCTTGGGCATTTGCAATTTGGTCAGGGATATAGGTATACAATATCTTGCTAAGAAAGGCACATTATTTTATATGTCAACACATGATGTAGTTAGTATTCTTGCCAATATAAAAAAATTAAACAACAAATCACAATTTTTTTTAAATACCAGACAAGCAATGGTCTGAGGGAAGCATTAGCTTAATAGATTCTAGTTCCACTTCTTTTATTCTAAAGCAAGGTAAATAATTTCTTTTAGAACAAAGGTCCCACAAAGGGAACTGTATTTCAATGTCATTCTGAGTATAAAATTTCATTTATCTAAGAATCTGTAGATTTGAGATATACATGCAATAAGTCAGTATACCCTTGAAGCAAAGAAAGGATCTTTTTTACTGACCTTTCATCTTCTGCTTTTCCCTAGTCTCTTATTGGCAAGTTCTCTTTCCTGTAATGAGCTTTGTGCCAAGCCACCCTCATAATTCACAATTAGTAGAGGCAATATGAAGTCTCTATTCATCAGGTCACAACTTTTGAAGACCTATCAAAATGAGTAACAACTGCCAACTTCTGGTGATTCTGAGCACAAATGATTCTGTCAAAAGGAACCCCCAAAATGCTACCAACCATTATGAAATCTTGGGCAAGAAACTAAAGACCAAGGAGGCAGAGGTTTGGTTTTTCTTCCTGTTTTCCATGGAAGCTAAGTGCTGCAGAAAAGAAAAATTAACTTGAGAAATGGACGGCTGCTAAGAAGGTAGTATATGAGAATGAGATTCATACTTCTGGACCTCAGTTTAAAATATAGTAAATACAAATTTTCTGGTCAGAAAGGAAATGGTGTCTAACAAATGTTATAAAGAATGCATTTGAGAGACTAATGTGACAAAAAAAACATGGAAGATTAGATGTTTTCTCCAGTCTTCATTAATTATCAAAAAAGGGAATATTTTGATATCGATAGAGCAACTAGTTATTCTCACACAATAAGAAAGTAAAAAGTTCAAGAAGATAACAGTCTTATGAATTAAAAATACTATAAACTTTACCACTCACTTAGCACCATCTTTAGCCATCAGTCTCTACTATCCATTTCATCAGGGCACACAAAATAACCTGTGCATTTGTGTTTCGGAATCTAAACAAGAATTCCCTCTTTCTTCAATCTCTACCTATACATTTCCCACCCCACGCTTTCCTCTGACCTCCTGTTGTCAAGTATTGAATCTCTGGAGAAAATTTATTATGGTCCCTAGGTGGTCTCAAGGTGGCAGAAACTTTAGCCAAAATATATGCTCTGCCCTAGATCAAACCTGCAAAAAATATAGCAGATAATGATTTAACCCAACCAGAAAATGAAATGGAGGGAAGTGGAATCAGTGAATGAGTCAGGAGTGGACCTTGAGTAGATGGGGTCAGAATTCAGTTGGATCCAGTTCTGTACCTCTCTGACCAAAAGCTACTTGGGACACGGACAATGACTGGTGAAAAGAAAACATCCCAAGGAGGAGCCAAGATAGCAGAGTAAAGGCACAGACTCATCTGAGCTGTCTCTCAAACCCCTTCAAATACCTTTCAAATGACTCTAAACAAATTCTAGAGTAGCAGAACCCATAAAGAGGAGTGAAAAAAATTTCCTGCACAAGACAACTTGGAAAGTTGACAGGAAAAATCTGTTGAACCAGAGTGAGAGAGGAATGCAGGCCATTTAGAGGCAATGAGCAGCACAAACTTCGGCCCCAGCAAACCAGGAGCATGAATCAGGGTGACTTATTCACTGGTGGCAGTGACTGTTTCCAGACCTCTCAGCCCACAGATACCAAGAACAACTTAGAAGGAGAACAAGACAGTACTGTCCCACCTGGGTAAAAGTTGACCACAGCCCAGTTCAGGCCATGTCAGTGCATGCTTGACCACAGCAAACCAAGAGAAGGCTATGCAGGTGACTGAAGCTGTCACAGTGGCTGCTTCCAGAACTCCCAACCAACAGACAGTAAAAGGAGCAAATAACTAGTAAGAAAGAGAATACAAGGGTCTTTTTGCTAGCATTGAGGCAGGACTTTGTTGCTTTGCATATCCTTGGAACCAGGTCACAGTCCTGGGTGGCAGTCCCAGGGCAAGGAGGACCACTAGCATAGCAGTGCATGTGGTCACAGGGGAGGCAGGACCCTCCTCACAGAAAAGAGTCTTTGTGGTCACTCACAGACTACAGCACAGACCAGAAGAGGAATAAAAACCTCTCCTTATCTCATGCCACTTGGAAGAACAGAAAACTTATAAGTCCTTAGAAGTATCTCTGAAAACAGTTGCACAAAACCCTTGAAGTTGGGTCAGTGTGTCCTCCACCCTGGAAGCAGAGCCCTACTTTAACAAAGAGTTAAAAGTCAAGTAATAGACTGGGAAAATGGGCAAATGGAAAAAAAAACCCTCTGACTCTGGAAAATTATTATGCTGAGAAGGAAGAACAAAATACCCTAAGAAGATAGCAAAGTCAAAGCTCCTACATATAAAAGCTTCAAAGAAAGACATGAACTGGTCTCAGACCATGGAAAAGTTCAAAAAGGATTTTGAAAATCAAGTAAGGGAGACAGAGGAAAAACTGGGAAGAGAAATGACCATGATGCAAGAAAATCATGAAAAATATGTCAACAGCTTGGTAAAGGATGGACAAAACAAATACTGAAGAAAACAACACCTTAAATAACACTACTCCAAATGGTAAAAGATGTCCAAAAAGTCAATGACAAGAAGGATGTCTTAAAAAACAGAACTACCAAGTGGAAATAGAGTCACGAAACTCAGTAAAGGAAATGATTCCTTAAAAATCAGTATGGAGCAAATGGAAACTAATGATTTCACAAGAAATCAAGAAACAATAAAACAAAACCAAAAGAATGAGAGAATAGAAGAAACTGTAAAATATCTCGCTGAAAAAAGAACTGACCTAAAAACAGAACCAGGAGAGAAAATTTAAAAATCATTGGAGTACCTGAAAGTCATGATCAAAAGAAGAGCCTAGACACTGTCTTTCAAGAAATGATCAAGGAAAACTACCCTGATATTCTAGAACTAGAGGGTAAAATAGAAATCAAAAGAATCCATAAATCATCTACTAAAAGAGATCCCAAAATGAATACTGCCAGGAATATCATAGCCAAAGACCAGACCTCTTAGATCAAGGGAAAAATATTGCAAGCAGTCAGAAAGAAACAATTCAAGTATCATGGAGCCACAGTGAAGATAACACAAGATTTAGCATCTTCTACATTAAAAGATTGAAGGACTTGGAATGTGATATTTTGGAGGGCATATGAGCTAGGATTACAACCAAGAATCTACTACCCAGTAAAACTGAGTTAAATACTTCAAGAGGAAAAAATAGACATTGCATGAGATAGAGAACTTGCAAGCATTCTTAGTTAAAAGATCAGAGTTAAATAGAAAGTTTGACTATCAAATGCAAGGCTCAAGAGAAGCATAAATAAGTAAAAAGGAAAGAGAAATCATAAGGGACTTAAGGTTAAAATGTTTACATTCCTACATGGGAAGACAATATTTGTAATTCATAAGACTTTTCTCATTATTAGAATAGTTAGAAGGAGTACACATAGAGGGTACAGGTGTGAGTTGAATATGAAAGGATGATATCTAAAAAATAAAATTAAGAAGTGAGAGGGAAGAATGTACTGGGAGAAAGAGAAAAGAGAAAAAGAATGGGATAAATTATCTCAAATAAAAGAGGCAAGAAAAATCTTTTACAGTGGAGGGGAAGAGGGAAGAGATAAAGGGAAGTGAGTTAGTCTTACTGTCATCAGAGTTCCCTCAAAGAATGAATAACATACACACTCAATTGGTATAGAAATCTATCTTATAGGAAAGTAGGAGGGGAAGGGGATAAGAGAAGGGTTGTGCTGATAGAAGGCAGGACAGATTGGGGGATGGGGGAGTCAGAAGCAAACACTGTTGGGAGGGGTATGGTGAAAGGAGAGAAAGAATAGAATAAATGGGTGGGAACATGAAAGAGGGAAATGCAATTGGAAATAATAACTGAAAAAAATTTTGAAGCAGATTTCTCTGTTAAAGGCCTCATTTGTCAAACATATAAAGAAATGAGTCAAATTTATAAAATTAAGAGCCATTCTCCAATTGATAAATCATCAAAGATATGAACAGTTTTCAGATGAAATAGTCAAAATTATCTTATAAGCTTGTGAAAAAATGCTCTCACACAATTCTGAGATACTACTTCGTACCTCTTAGATTGACTAATAGGACAGAATGAGTAAATGATAAATATTGGAAGGGATGTGGGAAAAATGAAACATTAATGCATTATTGATGGAGTTGTGAACTGATTCAAACATTCTGTAGATCAATTTGGAACTATGCCCAACGGGCTATAAAACCACACATACCCTTTGACCTACCAATACCACTTCTAGGTCTCTATTCCAAAAGAGATTAAAAAAAAAACCCAAAAAGGAATAGGACCTGTACATACAAAAATATTTATAGCAGCTCTTCTAGGGGCAAAGAATTAGAAATTGAAGGGGTGCCCACCAACTGGGGAATTGTTGAACAAGTTGTGCTATGTGATTATGATGAAATACTTTTGCACTATAAGAAATGATGAGCAGGATACTCTCAGAAAAACCTGGAAAAACTTGTATGGGCTGATTGAAGTGAAATGTACTGTGTGCAAAGTAATAGCAATATTGTAAGATTTAGATTTTGCTATTCTCAACAATATAATGATCCAAGATAATTTAAAGGACTTAAAATGAAAAATATTATCTATCCCCAGAGAATAAAATTGATGATGTTTCAGTACACATTGAGGAATAACTTTTTTACTTTCTTTTGTTTTCTTCTGTTTTCTTTCACAACATAACTACTGAGGATGTGTTTTCCATGACTACACATGTATAACGTATGTCAAGGTGATTGTCTTCTCAACAGTGGGGGCGAGGAGGAAGGAAGTGAGACAGTTTGGAATTCAAGGTTTTCAAAGATAATGTTGAAAAATGTTTTTGCATGTAACTTGGGGAAAATAAAATACTAAATTAAAAAAGGAAATAGAGAAATGAAAAGAAAATGACCCAATGTGGGCAGAAACTGAGACAGTTTTGAGATCCAATCCCAAGATGAAACCAAAGGGAAAGGGAAGAGAGTCAAAAACTTGGCAACAGGAGGGAATAAGAAGGGGAAAGACACTGAAGTCACCAAAGATCTCAAAAGCTATAAAACTCAAGCAAAAACCTTGAGTAAAAATAGATAAAGAGAGAAGATCTGGAACCAGTGAATTCACATTGGAGCATAATATAGCTACACGAAGATTTTCCAGAACAGTTCAAGATAGAAATCAGAGCCTTGAGAAAAGTTAGTAAAGAGTAAATGACAGAATTGATGCTCTGCACAGCAGAAACAATTAGCAGGATAGAAAAACTTAAATTCCTGTAACTGCATCTCTCTAAAAAGTAAGAGAGAACAGATTGAGAGTGCAAAATATTCTGAAGTAGGAGCTTAGCTGAAAGAAGAGGAGCAAAAATCAACAATATTAAAAAAACAAATGATCTCTATATAAGAAAAACACATTCCTAGAAAAGACTGGAAGAACATAAGTAAAAAATACAGCCAATTCTGTTTACAATGCTTGCTTTGAAAACGTGAATTTGTTCCAAGTATAATTGGAACACAACGTAAATTTCAGTTTGCTTTTATACACTTCCTTCCCCAAGAAAGAGCGAGAATGCTACAGCCCTGCTGAGAACCACTTTCCCAAGCAAACTTCGAGTCTTTGTCTAAGAAAAGTGTGATGTTTGTTGTATACCTTATGATGCAGTAGAAGCTGAAGACTGAGGAGAACTGTTCTACTGTGATGGGGTCACTGACTCCTAAGGCCTGGAAATGTAGGAAGAAGGGAAAAGGTCGCTCACTATCCAAGGTTGCCATTGCTACCTACCTTTATTTATTTTGATATTTGTGTATTGCTTAACCATTGTGTGTGTGTGTGTGTATATATAAATGTGTTATCATTTTGATTAGTTTCTTATACATTTTGTCTCTTACTTATGAAGCTTGTGAACATCATACCCCAAACTTCATTTTTCCTATAAGCCTTGTGATTTTTATTTCATAATTCTGAATAGCTCTGTGGGGGGACGGCCAGTATCCACGAGTGGTTCAGTGAAGCGGTGACGAAGAAAAGACTATGATCAGGTGAAGAGTGTAAAGGACACTCTCATTTACTAATCTGAGAGCAGGGGTTTAAATAGACTTTTACAGGCAAGCAAACAGGGTTATTCTCATGAGAGCATTTTTAGTTTACTTCTGTACTTACTGGTCTAGTTCCTCTGTCAATACAACCTTGGGGGATGCAGGCAGGGTCAGGATGTTCTCATCCTTGCACATCAGGAGTACAAGTCTCAAGTAAAATCTGAACAGTACTTCACATTCTGGACTCTATGAGTACCGGTCCTCTACATCTTCCCCTTTTTTCTTTTTTTTTTTTCTAATATAAATTTATTTATTTAACTTTTTACATTCATTTTCACAAAATTTTGGGTTCCAAATTTTCTCCCCATTTGTTCCCTCCCCCCACCCCAATACGCCAAGCATTATAATTTTACCTATCACCAGTCTGCCCTCTCTTCTATCATCCTGTCCTCTTGTCCCCATCTTCTCTTTTGTCCTGTAGGGCCAGATGACTTTCTATTCTCCATTAACTATATTTCTTATTTCCTAGTAGCAAGAACAATACTCAACATTGTTCCTAAAACTTTGAGTTGCAAATTCTCCCCATCCCACCCTCCCCACCCGTTCCCTTTGGGAAGGCAGGCAATAAAATATAGGCCATATCTGTGTGGTTTTGCAAATGACTTCGATAACAGTCGTGTTGTGTAAGACTAACTGTATTTCCCTCCATCCTATCCTGCCCCCCATTGTTTCTATTCTCTCTTTTGATCCTGTCCCTCCCCCGGAGTGTTGACTTCAAATTGCTCTCTTTTCCCATTGCCCTCCCTTCCCTCATCCCTCCCTCCCTGCTTATCTCCTTCTCCCCCACTTTCCTGTACTGTAAGATAGGTTTTCATACCAAAATGAGTGTGCATTTTACTCCTTCCTTTAGTCGAATTTGATGAGGGTAAACTTCATGTTTTTTTTCTCAGCTCTCCTCTTTTTCCCTCCACTAAAAAGTCTCCTGCTTGCCTCTTGAATGAGATATAATTTACCCCATTCCATTTCACTCTCTCCTCCCACTACATTTCTCTCTCACCATTTACCTTAATTTCATTTAAGATATGGTCCCATCCTAATCAATTCACTCTGTGCTCTCTGTCTCTGTGTGTGCATGCATGTGTGTATGTATGTGTGCATGCACGCATGTACGTGTGTGTGTGTGTGTGTGTGTGTGTGTGTGTGTGTGTGTAGTCCCACCAACTACCCAGATACTGAAAAGTTTTAAGAGTTACAAATATTGTCTTTCCATGTAGGAATGTAAACAGTTCACTTTTGGTAAGTCCCTTATGACTTCTCTTTGCTGTTTACTTTTTCATGCTTCTTCTCATTCTTGTGTTTGAAAGTCACATTTTCTTTTCAGCTCTGTCTTTTCATCAAGAATGCTTGAAAGTCCTCAATTTCATTGAAAGACCATATTTTCCCCTGAGTATTATACTCAGTTTTGCTGGGTAGGTGATTCTTGGTTTGAGTCCTAGTTCCTTTGACTTCTGGAATATCCTATTCCACACCCTTCCATCCCTTAATGTAGAAGCTGCTAGATCTTGTGTTATCCTGTTTGTATTTCCACAATACTGTAATTGTTTCTTTCTAGCTGCTTGCAATATTTTCTCCTTGACCTGGGAATTCTGGAATTTGGCCACAATGTTCCTAGGAGTTTCTCTTTTGGGATCTCTTTCAGGTGGTGATCGATGGATTCCTTCAATAATTATTTTGCCCTCTGGTTGTAGAATATCAGGGCAGTTTTCCTTGAAAATTTCATGAAAGATGATGTCTAGGCTCTTTTTTTGATCATGGCTTTCAGATAGTCCCATAATTTTTAAATTGTCTCTCCTGGATCTAATTTCCAGGTCAGTTGTTTTTCCCATGAGATATTTCACATTCTCTTCCATTTTTTCATTCTTTTGGTTTTGTTTTATGATTTCTTGGTTTCTCAGAAAGTCATTAGACTCCATCTGTTCCATTCTAATTTTGAGAGAACTGTTTTCTTCAGTGAGCTTTTGAACCTCTTTTTCCATTTGGCTAATTCTTCTTTTGACAGCATTCTTCTCCTCATTGGCTTTTTGAACCTCTTTTGCCAAATGATTGAGCCTATTTTTCAAGGAATTATTTTCTTCAGCATTTTTTTAGGTCTCCTTTAGCAAGGTATTGACCTATTTTTCATGCTTTTCTTGCATCTCTCTCATTTCTCTTCCCAGTTTTTCCTCCACCTGTCTAACTTGATTTTCAAAATCCTTTTTGAGCTCTTCCATGGCCTGAGCCCACTGGACATCCACCTGGGATGTCTGGAATAGAGAGGCCCTGACCTCCACGTCCTTCCCTAATGGCAGTGCCATTCGTCATCAGAAATGAAAGGAGGAAGGAACATCTCTTCCCCAATAAAGTAGCTCTCTATGGTCTTAATTTGCTTCCTTTTTCTGGGCATTTTCCCAGCCAGTTACTTGACTTCTGCGATTCCTGTCCACCCCCGCCTAGATGTGCCCAGCTAGTGCTTGGGGTCTGAGATTCAAATGCTGCTTCCCAGTCTCAGGGCTATCCACAGCGGGAGCCGCTGCTATTCAATGTGAGCTTAAGATCTGGTGCTTGGGTGGGGGCAGGGCCTCCTCCCAGGCTCAGTTCCCTCAGGGGCTTTATGCAGAGGCCTTTGGTAATGGAGCTGCTGCCTGCTCGGGGAGCCGCCTGGCCGCCCCGGCTGCCTCTGCTGCTGCCCCTGCCTCTGCCTCCTGATGGGGCCCGAGTCACGGAGACACCCTGCTCCTCTCTTGGCCAGCCCAGAAGTCTCTCGCACTGACCTGTAGTGCCTGTGCGTGGAGGGACCTTCTCGGCCGCTGGAGGTTCTGTCCCTGAAGCCTGCTCAGATCTGCTCCTGTGGGACCATGGAGCCAGGGCAGCTCAGGGGTGGGCTCCCCTTTCCGTGGTGCGACGGACCCCTTGGTACGGCTTTCCTGGGCTCTCTGGAATGGAAATCTCCTTTTCTGCATTGGAGCGCAGCTTGCACTCATCCAGAATTTCTGGGGAGTTCTTTGTACAGGAAATTTTGGGGCTGTGGATTCGGAGCTAGCATACATGAGTCTTTCTATTCCACCATCTTGGCCCCTTTTTTCTTTTTAAATAATTTTAGGGGGGCAGAGCCAAGATGGCGGAGTAGAAGGATGCATGTTTACGAGCTCCGAAACCAAAAGCCCATAGAATTAATGTAAAAAGAGTCCCCCATAACTTCTGGGTCAATACAAGGTGTGCAGAAGCAGAGTGGAAGAGATTTCTGTTCCAGGGAGCCCTGGAGACCCGTCCCCAGGGTCCGGCGCCCCTGAAAGGTGGACCCCACCCCCAGTGCTTCCCTGGCCGTGGCCCCAGAGAAGTTGACCTGAGCAGGCTTCAGAGATGGAAGCTCCGGCAGCCGGGAAAGTCCCTCCGCCCACAGAAGCTACAGGTCAGTGAGAGAGAAGGCCGGGCTGGAGGAGAGGGGAAGCAGGGCATCTCTGTGACTCGGGCCCCCTTGGGAGGAAGTGGTGGCGGCAGAGACGGGGGCAGGAAGCGGTGGAGGCAGAGGTGTGGGCGGCGGCTGAGGCGGCAGCGGCCCAGGTCTCAGGAATCCCCAAACAGCAGGCAGGATCTTCATTACGGAAGATTCCCACATAAAACCTGATGGAGCTGAGCCTGGGAGACAGCCCTGCCCCCACCCCGCTCTATTACTGAAGGCTTCTGCTCAAAGCCCCCAAGGGAACTGAGATTGGGAGGCGGGGCCCCCCACCCCGCCCCCACCCGTTCCATTCCTGAAAGTCTCTGCATAAAGCCCCTGAGGGATCAGAGTCTCGGAGGCGGCCCTGCCCCGACCCCAGCACCTGAACGAAAGCCCATTTAAATCTCAGAGGCCAAGCACTAGCTGGGCGGATCCAGGCGGGGGTGGAAAGGAATCTCAGAAGTCAAGTAACTGGCTGGGAAAATGCCTAGAAAAGGGAAGAAAAATAAGACTTTAGAGAGTTTTTTCCAACAAATGCAAATGATTCCGACCTTCGGATCTGATGACAAGGACGTATCCTTGCCACCAGGGAAAGACGTGGAGGGTGGGGCCTCAGTACCCCAGACATCCCAGGGGGGTGGCGGGTGGGCTCAGGCCCTGGAAGAGCTCAAAAAGGATTTTGAAAAGCAAGTTAGACAGATGGAGGAAAAACTGAGAAGAGAAATGTCAGAGATGCAACAAAAGTATGAAAAACGAGTCAATACCTTGGTAAAGGAGACCCAAAAAAATGCTGAGGAAATTAACACCTTGAAAAATAGGCTCACTCAATTGGCAAAGGAGGTTCAAAAAGCCAATGAGGAGAAGAATGCTTTCAAAAGCAGAATGAGCCAAATGGAAAAAGAGGCTCAAAAGCTCACTGAATTTAATAGTTCTCTCAAAATTAGAATGGAACAGATGGAGTCTAATGACTTTATGAGAAACCAAGAAATCATCAAAGAAAACCAAAAGAACGAAAAAATGGAAGAGAATGTGAAATATCTCATGGGAAAAACAACTGACCTGGAAAAGAGATCCAGGAGAGACAATTTAAAAATTATGGGACTACCTGAACTCATGATCAAAAAAAGAGCCTAGACATCATCTTCCATGAAATTATCAAGGAAAACTGCCCTGACATTCTACAACCAGAGGGCAAAATAAGTATTGAAAGAATCCATCGATCACCACCTGAAAGAGATCCCAAAAGAGAAACTCCTAGGAACATTGTGGCCAAATTCCAGAACTCCCAGCTCAAGGAAAAAATCTTGCAAGCAGCTAGAAAGAAACAATTCCAGTACTGCGGAAATACAATCAGGATAACCCAAGATCTAGCAGCTTCTACCTTAAGGGATGGAAGGGTGTGGAATAGGATATTCCAGAAGTCAAAGGAACTAGGACTCAAACCAAGAATCACCTACCCAGCAAAACTGAGTATAATACTCAGGGGAAAATATGGTCTTTCAATGAAATTGAGGACTTTCAAGCATTCTTGATGAAAAGACAGAGCTGAAAAGAAAATGTGACTTTCAAACACAAGAATGAGAAGAAGCATGAAAAAGTAAACAGCAAAGAGAAGTCATAAGGGACTTACCAAAAGTGAACTGTTTACATTCCTACATGGAAAGACAATATTTGTAACTCTTAAAACTTTTCAGTATCTGGGTAGTTGGTGGGACCACACATACACATGTACACGCATGCACGCACATACACACATGCACACACATACAGAGATAGAGAGCACAGATTGAACTGAATAGGATGGGACCATACCTTAAAAGAAACTAAGGTAAATGGTGAGAGAGAAATGTAAGGGGAGGAAAGAGAGGGAAAGGGAAGGGGGTAACTATATGTCATTTAAGAGGCAGGTAGGAGTTTTTCTTAGTGGAGGGAAAAAGAGGAGAGCTGAGGAAAAAAAAAACAAACAAACAAGAAGTTTATCCTCATCACATTTGACTAAACGAAGGAGTGAAATGCACACTCATTTTGGTATGAAAACCTATCTTACAGTATAAGAAAGTGGGGGAGAAGGAGATATTGCAGGGGAGGGGATGATGGAGGGGAGGGCAAAGGGAGGAGGGAGCAATTTGAAGTCAACACTTGAGGAGGGACAGGATCAAGAGACAGAAGAGAAACAATGAGGGGCAGGTTAGGAGGGATGGTAATCCAGTTAGTCTTACACAACACGACTATCAGGGAGGTCATTTGCAAAACTACACAGATAGGAGGGCCTATATTGAATTGCCTGCCTTCCCAAAGGGAATGGGTGGTGAGGGAGGGATGGGGAGAATTTGGAACTCGAAGTTTTAGGAACAACTGTTTAATATTGTTGTTGTAACTAGGAAAGAAGACATACAGTTAATGAGGAATAGAAAGTCATCTGGCCCTACAGGAGAAAAGAGAAGATGGAGACAAGAGAAGGGAGGGATGACAGAAGAGAGGGCAGATTGGAAATAGGGAAAATTAGATTGCTTGGGGTATTGGGGTGGGGGGAGGGGATAAAAAGGGAGAAAATTTGGAACCCAAAAATTTGTGAAAATGAATGTAAAAAATTAAATAAATAAATAAATAAATAAAATTAAGAAAAAAAAATTAATTTTAGTCTCCATGTAGGGTAGGGATGATCACAACCAGGAGGTATATCGTTACTGCTGTAGGAACAAAGTGGAATATAAGAGCTTCAATATTCTGCATGGGATTAAGCCATTTTACAAAATTCACTATTGAATTAACAATTTCTTGAGGATCAATATCTCGAATATAACTATTAGCAACATCATCTATAATAATTTCCAGTTCTTCAATTTGCCATGTCATGCTATGATTAGGTCAAGTCCCTCTAAGTTTTGCTCTAATCTGATCCCATGTTACATTAGAAGTTTGATTATTGTACAAGTATGGAGTTACACATATTTCCTCATATCTATAATTACATTGCATAAGTATCCTCTTTTCCAAACTTTTCAAATAATCCCCTACAAATAACAAAGATAATTCTAACATACCTAGTTCTAACTGGATTTCTTTATCTAACTCCACTTGTTCTTTTAATGCTTTAGATGTATTTTGAGCAAGGTGATTTATGTAAGATACAGTATGTGTTGATTGCTATAATACTGTAACAGCTGTAGTGAAAGAAGCAATAAGGGTAACAGCAGCTAATATGTCAAGAATCATTATAGCTACAAATCTCTTTTTTTGTCACCCCCTCCCCTTTGTTTTATTTTGATTTCAGTTTGGAGCAGATCCAATGTCTGCTCCCCTTGAGTTTGATATCAAGTATGATTTACTTTAACAGGGAACATAGCATGTATGGATTGTCATACAATCATTAGAAATGTCCCTGCTATAGCAGAACTGTCTATATCTGAACAACATAATGCAAGAAATAATACCAGAAAAGTGTTTGAATAGAGAAAGCAGACTGCTTTGAGGTGGGGAAACAAAACCTATGTTTTCAATGTCAAGAAACACAATGGTTAAATTTAACAATTACAATAACAAACAATGAATTCTTCAAGCAACGAAGAAAATCTTCAAGTAAAATGAAAAAAAAATTATGCAAGATCATTCTGTGACCTCCAGAAACTTTGGAAAGGAAAAGAATAATACATACCCCCAAAGCAAGGGCATTCAAGATACAGTCCAAAGTATGATAAGTCAGACCACACCAAGGCGTATATGCTAAACACATACTATATATCCTGCAAATCTGAGTCTAAACATCTGAGAAAAAGGAGAGAGAAAGTAAAAGATATAGGGTAATGTGTATTGCACCAGTACTGTCAAACCCAAATAGAAGCTTGTCCTTCAGTTTATATATTGACTTCTAAAACATCTGTGATGTATGTATTGTTTATGGTCAGACAGTTGGAAGCCCTGTTTTTTGGTTGATCTTTGTTTCTCTGTTCGTATTTTCTCTGAAGTTCAAGATGCTCACTCCCCCCACCCAAACTAAGTGAATGATAGATATGTTTGATTAAAGTTATTGTTGACCCCTCAAAAGTTGCTTTCCTTTTTAGAAAAGTAGATCTAAGAAGCTGTGCAACAGATCTTCCTCTGTATGTCAGGGTCCTTGCTGTTACACTATCACAGAGCAGGTGCTTACTAAGTGCTTGTTGATGGTGATAATGATAACATTAAAAACTAGTGTGCCTAGTAGAGTATGGCTGCATCTACTCCTTTTCCACTAAAAGCTCTTCTTGATCCCATACTCAAGTATGTATTTCAAGGCCTAATTGGACTGGGTTCATTCCTGGAAACTGGAGGATGTGGGCTTCCTTTTGTCACACTCATTAGCTCATTACAAATCATGGAAACAATTGGTTGAAGTTTAGGTTATGGTCCAGGTCTAGGGTGTTCCTAAAGGGGAGGAATAGAAAGGGTACTTAGTATACAATATGAATCAGATATAGACAGACATTCATTTCCTAACCATAATAGAATGGCTTAACATAAAATCCAATGACACATTGATAAAAAAAAAAATATTTCCATGAAGTAAACTACAATTCTAACCTCTGTTATACTCTGCCAAGAGGTTGATGCCATCTGAACATGACTCTTTTTTTGTGTGTAAGTTGATTGTGTATTTCACATTTTTCCTGTATTCTGTACTTCCTTACTTTCTCTCATGTTTTTTGCAAATCCAGGCCAAGATTTGTGACCAGTAGTTATCATCTCCAAGAGTACTCCCAAAAATTTATTTTAAAAGTTAGACTCCTTCCCCTTCAGACTATCAACTCTAACTAAAGACATTATTTCTGAGCCTCCTGAACTCAAAAGATGATGAATGAATAAATATCTTAGAGATAATTTTAAGATAAGATAAAAGCATTTAATAAGTTCTTACTATTACCAAATTATTATGCTAAGTACTGGAAATATAAATAGAAAAGTTCTCATAGATTTCACATTTTTAATAGGGAGAAATAACATATAAAAGAAAGGAATTGGAGTCGCTCACCTTTGAGTCCATTGCATCGATGGATTTTCCAGCTCAGTAACCAATGAGAAGAATGTTCTTATAGCCCAAGAGTCATTTTGGCACTGAGTCATGCACATGTGGCCATTTGGAAGCAGAAGGAGCAATTCTGTACATGTTCAGCGCAATTCCAGCTACATAGGCGTAGCCACACATGCATCTTAGGTTTTTTAAAGTCAGATTTCAAAGAACTAAGAAGAAAGATAGGCAAGTGCTTCAGAAAAATTCAGCCCACTGTGGATGGGAGATGCTCAAGAATGAAATTCTGAAGTTCCAGAGGGAAACAGCTTCCATGAGGAAAAATAATGCATTATGTCTTAAGAGACTGATATAAATGCATAAGGACCTCACCAACCAAATTAGCACAAATTTTTTTTAGAGTATAGAAGATGGAAAGAGTTCAGTGAACAAATTGAGTATCAGGAAAGACTTCTATAAGCAGATACAAAGTGAAGTGAGCAAAACCAGAACACTGTACACAGTAAGAAAATGTTGTGAAGATAACAAACTGAAAGAATTAGTTACTCTGATTAGTATGATAATTCTTAACAATCCCAAAGGACTCATGATGAAAAATGCTATCTGACTGTAGAGAGAGAGCTGATGAATTCTGAGCACAAATTGAAGCATTTTTTCCACTTTATTTTTCTTGCTTTTTTTTTTGCAACATGAATAATACAGGAATGTGTTTGTGTGACATAGATTCAATGAGTACTATATTTCCTGACTTCTTAATGGGTGGAAGACAGGGGTAGGAGTGGGGAGAAAACTTGGAACTGAAAATAAAAAAAAGATAATTAACACAGGAAAACAAGTGCAAGATTGAGCCAGGCTCTGCAAAAATAGGAATGCCATATCTCAGAATGAGCTGAGGCTGTTGAGGAAAGTTAAGGACAAGAAAAAGAGGTAAACTTTTTAAAGTGATGTGGGGGGAAAAATGAGGTTTAAATAAGGAACGGGAATTTTTTTCCCAAGACTGATGATAGCTGAAAACAAAGACAGAGCAGAGATGCTGAATTCCTATTTTGTTTATATTATCTGTCAAAGAAAATTGTCTTTGCACTGAAAATGACAGAACAAAAATGATTAATGGATGCTAAAGATAAATGAAGAGAAAGCAGAAGAGCAACTAATTTCCCTTGATAAATTCAAATCACTTGATCTAAAAGAACTTCCTTCTCAGGTACTGAAAGAACTGGCAGACATGCTTACTGACCTCAGAACCAGTGACATTTGAAAGATCGTTGAAAATGAAATTGGAGAAAGATTACTAGTTTGATTTTTTTCTAAGGAAAAACAGAATCTGTAATCCATAAGCCTTGACTTTGAAATTTGGGGAAATTCAAGAAGGGATCATTAATGAGATTACTGGTGAATATATGCATGGGTAAGTGGTGATTACAAAGAAGCAGCATAGTTTCATCAAGAGCAATTCATATAAATCTAATGTCATTTCCTTTTTCCAGAATTTCTAGACTAGTACATGAGGGAAGTATATTTTATCTTGATCCTCACAAAACTCTTCATGAGGTGTCTTGGCAGTTCTTGTGGAGAAAATGGAAGGATGTGGAACAGATTACAATTAAATGAATTTGGAATTGATATGATAGCCAGACTCAACAAACAATTGTTAATTGTTCAGTATAAATGTGGCAGGAAGTCTTCAATGGAGTATCACTGTGATCTGTGTGTAATTATTTGTCATTTAACATTTTTATTAATGATTCAATCATCAGATTTTAAGATGTCACAAACTGGAAAGGGTAACTAACATGATGGATGACACAGTGAGGTCCCACAAAATAGCACCTACCTAAAGAGGTTGTTGTGAAGATCAAATGAGTTAATATATAAAAAGCGCTTTGCAATGCTTAAAGCAGTAAATATATAAATGCTAGCCATTGTTGTTCACAAGCTAGAGTATTCTCACATATCTAGTAAGATAAAATTTAATAGGGATAAATGTGAAGTCTTGCACCTGGGTTAAAAAATCCACTTTAAGGAGTAGAAAGACACACATATGCTGGCTCTCCCCACACAGCCCATAGAATATCTGTAGAGAGGGACTCTTAACAAATTTTGGAGCACCAGAAGTAGTGAACAACAGAGTGGAAGAGATTTCCAGCCCAGGGTGACCTGAAAGGCCTGTGGGAAATGTCTCTTGAAGTGGACGCGGAGCAGAGCCCAGCCTTGGGCACTTGACTTGAGAACAGCCCTTGGTGGCAGAATCTCCAGTTGCAATAGTTTGCAGATCCCTAAACCCACAGGTGCCAAGGGCCAGTGACAGGGTTTTTCAGCTGGCCAGGAAGGGAGAAGGACCTCCCCATAGCTCCAGCCACAGGCAGTGGCCACAGAGGCCACAATGGGCAGGCGAGAGCAGTTCCCACAGCAGCCCCTACAGCAACCAGCATCCATTGTTGGATCGTAAAATCTCTGGGGGCACTGAGTAGCTGATTCTACCTCAGCCCTGTGTAGAGGCCCTGAGGGAGCTGATCTTTATTTTTTTTTTTTTTTGGTTTTTTTGAGTTTTTTTTAATAAAAATTTATTTATTTAACATTTTACATTCATTTTCACAAAATTTTCGGTTCCAAATTTTCGCCCCATTTATCCCCTCCCCCCACCCCAATACACTGAGCAATCTAATTTTCCCTATCTCCAATCTGCCCTCTCTTCTATCATCCCTCCCTTCTCTTGTTCCCATCTTCTCTTTTGTCCTGTAGGGCCAGATGACTTTCTATTCCTCATTAACTGTATGTCTTACTTCCTAGTAGCAACAACAATACTAAACAGTTGTTCCTAAAACTTTGAGTTCCAAATTCTCCCTATCCCTCCCTCCCCACCCATTCCCTTTGGGAAGGCAAGCAATTCAATATAGGCCCTATCTGTATAGTTTTGCAAATGACTTCCATAATAGTCATGCTGTGTAAGACTAACTGAATTACCCTCCATCTTATCCTGCCCCTCATTGTTTCTATTCTGTCTTTTGATCCTGTCCCTCCCCGAGTATTGACTTCAAATTGTTCCCTCCTCCCATTGCCCTCCCTTCCATCATCCCCCCCCTTGCTTATCTCCTTCTCCCCCACTTTCCTGTACTGTAAGATAGGTTTTCATACCAAAATGAGTGTGCATTTTATTCCTTCCTTTAGTCAAATGTGATGAGGGTAAACTTCTTGTTTTTTTCTCAGCTGTCCTCTTTTTCCCTCCACTAAAAGTCTCCTGCTTGCCTCTTAAATGACATATAATTTACCCCATTCCATTTCACCCTCTTTCCTCCCCCTACCTTTCTCTCTCACCATTTACCTTAATTTCTTTTAAGATATGGTCCCATCCTATTCAATTCACTCTGGACTCTCTGTCTCTGTATGTGCATGCATGTGTGTATGTGTGTGTGCATGCACACGTGTACGTGTGTGTGTGTGTGTGTGATCCCACCAACTACCCAGATACTGAAAAGTTTTAAGAGTTACAAATATTGTCTTTCCATGTAGGAATGTAAACAGTTCACTTTTGGTAAGTCCCTTATGACTTCTCTTTGCTGTTTACTTTTTCATGCTTCTTCTCATTCTTGTGTTTGAAAGTCACATTTTCTTTTCAGCTCTGGTCTTTTCATCAAGAATGCTTGAAAGTCCTCTGTTTCATTGAAAGACCATATTTTCCCCTGAGTATTATACTCAGTTTTGCTGGGTAGGTGATTCTTGGTTTGACTCCTAGTTCCTCTGACTTCTGGAATATCCTATTCCACACCCTTCCATCCCTTAATGTAGAAGCTGCTAGATCTTGTGTTATCCTGATTGTATTTCCACAATACTGGAATTGTTTCTTTCTAGCTGATTGCAACATTTTCTCCTTGACCTGGAAGTTCTGGAATTTAGCCACAATGTTCCTAGGAGTTTCTCTTTTTGGATCTCTTTCAGGTGGTGATCGATGGATTCTTTCAATACTTATTTTGCCCTCTGGTTGTAGAATGTCAGGGCAGTTTTCCTCAATAATTTCATGAAAGATGATATCTAGGCTCTTTTTTTGATCATGACTTTCAGGTAGTCCCATAATTTTTAAATTGTCTCTCCTGGATCTCTTTTCCAGGTCAGTTGTTTTTCCCATGAGATATTTCACATTGTTTTCCATTTTTTCATTCTTTTAGTTTTGTTTGGTGATTTCTTGGTTTCTCAGAAAGTCATTAGACTCCATATGTTCCATTCTAATTTTGAGAGAACTATTCTCTTCAGTGAGCTTTTGAACCTCTTTTTCCATTTGGCTAATTCTGCTTATGAAAGCATTCTTCTCCTCATTGGCTTTTTGAACCTCTTTTGCCAATTGAGTGAGCCTATTTTTCAAGGTGTTATTTTCTTCAGCATTTTTTTGGGTCTCCTTTAGCAAGGTATTGACCCATTTTTCATACGTTTCTTGCATCTCTCTCATTTCTCTTCCCAGTTTTTCCTCCACCTGTCTAACTTGCTTTTCAAAATCCTTTTTGAGCTCTCCCAAGGTCTGAGCCCACTGGACATCCACCTGGAGTGTCTGGGATACAGAGGCCCCACCCTCCATGTCTTTCCCTGATGGTAAGAATATTTCCTCGTCATCAGAATTGAAAGGCAGGAACATTTGCACCTGCTCAAAGAAGCTCTCTATAGTCTTATTTTTTTCTTCCCTTTTCTGGCCATTTTCCCAGCAAGTTCCTTGACTTCTGAGATTCCTGTCCACCCATGCCTAGATCTGCCCAGCTAGTGCTTGGGGTCTGAGATTCAAATGGGCTTTCCAAGGAGGCTGTGGCTGCTATTCAATGTGAGCTTAAGTTCTGGTGCTCAGGTGAGGGCAAGGCCGCCTCCCAGGCTCAGCTCCCTCAGGGGCTTTATGCAGAGACCTGAACTTATGCCTGCCTGCTCGAGGAGTCCCAGGCCGCCACCACTGCCTCTGCCGCTGCCCCTGCCTCTGCTTCCACCACTTCCTGCCCCTGCCTCTGCCTCCACCGCTTCCTCCCGAGGGGGCCCGAGTCACGGAGACACCCCGCTTCCCCCTCGGCCAGCCCAGAAGTCTCTCTCACTGACCTGTAGCATCTGTGGGCAGAGGGACCTTCCTGGCCTCTGTAGATTCCATCCCTGAAGCCTGCTTGGATCTGCTCCTCTCAGCCACGCAGCCAGGGCAGGTCATGGGTGGACTCCACTTTTCAGGGCGTGATGGACCCTGGGGATGGCTCTCCAGGGCTCTCTGGAACAGAAATCTCTTCCACTGTGTTTCTGCACACCCTGCAGTGATCCAGAACTTGTGGGGAGCTCTTCTTACATTAAATCCATGGGATGTGGGTTCGGAGCTAGCATATGTGAGTCTTTCTACTCCACCATCTTGACTCCACCCCCCCGGGAGCTGATCTTTAACTCACACTGAATTGTGGCCCTGCCCATGCAGCTTACCTGATTCTCAGCCCCCAGGGCTGGCTTGGTAGAACTAGAGGCCAGGAGGCTGTGGAGAGGAAACTCTGCTGAGATTCTGGGCACAAAAATCTCTTCCTGCTCCCAGACCAGTGTAAAGGCTTGATTGTGCCACCCTGGAGGAACTGAGATCTTACAGATTCCAAGAGAATACCCTACTCTTGACAAAGGACCCAAAAACCAAGTAACTGGGTGAGAAAATGCCCAAAAAAAGGGGAAAGAATAATTTAAACAAATAAAATAAAACTATAGAAGGTTACTTTCTTGGTGAACAGATATCTTCTCCCATCCTTTTGGATGAGGAAGAACAATGCTTACCATCAGGGAAAGACATAAAAGCCAAGGCTTCTGTATCCCAAAGATCGAAAATAAGTATTCAATGGTCTCAGGCCATGGAAGAGCTCAAAAAGGATTTTGAAAATCAAGTAAGAGAGGTGGAGGAAAAACTGGGAAGAGAAATGAGATTCAGAAAAGCATGAAAAGTAGGTCAACACTTTGCTAAAGGAAACCCAAAAGAATACTGAACAAAATAACACCTTTAAAAATAGGCTAACTCCCTTGGCAAAAGAGGTTCAAAAAGTCAATGAGGAGAAGAATGTTTTATAAACCAGAATTAGCTAAATGGAAAAGGAGGTTCAAAAGCTCACTGAAGAGAATAGTTCTCTCAAAATTAGAATGGAACAGATGGAGTCTAATGACTTTATGAGAAACCAAGAAATCACCAAACAAAACCAAAAGAATGAAAAAGTGGAAGAGAATGTGAAATATCTCATGGGAAAAACAACTGACCTGGAAAATAGATCCAGGAGAGACAATTTAAAAATTGTGGGACTACCTGAAAGCCATGATCAAAAAAAGAGCCTAGGCATCATTTTTCACAAAATTATCAAGGAAAACTGCCCTGATATTCCAGAACCACGGGGCAAAATAAATATTGAAAGAATCCACTGATCACCTCCTGAAAGAGATCCAAAAAAAGAAACTCCTAGGAATATTGTGGCCAAATTCCAGAACTCCCAGGTCAAGAAGAAAATATTGCAAGAAGTTAGAAAGAAACAATTCAAGTATTATGGAAATACAGTCAGGATAACACAAGATCTAGCAGCTTCCATATTAAGGGGTCAAAGGGTGTGGAATATGATATTCCAGAAGTCAAAGTAACTAGGACTAAAACCGAGAATCACCTGTGCAACCAAACTGAGTATAATACTTCTGGGGAAAAAATGGTCTTTCAATGAAATAGAGAACTTTCAAGCATTCTTGATGAAAAGACCAGAGCTGAAAAGAAAATGTGACTTTCAAACACAAGAATGAGAAGCATGAAAAAGTAAACAGCAAGGAGAAGTCATAAGGGACTTACCAAAAGTGAACTGTTTACATTCCTACATGGAAGGACAATATCTGTAACTCTTGAAGCTTTTTTCAGTATCTGGGTAGTTGGTGGGATTACACACACACATACACATACACACGTACACGCACACACACTCAGAGAGAGAGAGAGAGAGAGAGAGAGACAGAGAGCACAGGGTGAATTGAATGGGATAGGATCACATCTTAAAAAAATGAAATTAAAGGGTGAGAGAGAAATATATTGGTAGGAGAAAGGGAGAAATGGAATGGGACAAATTATCTCTCATAAAAGAGGCAAGTAAAAGACTTTTCAGTGGAGGGAAAAAGGGGTGAGGTGAAAGAAAAAACATGAAGCTTACTCTCATCACATTTGACTAAAGGAAGGAATAAAATGCACACTCATTTTGGTATCAAAACCTATCTTACAATACAGGGAAGTGGGGGAGAAGGGGATAATCAGGGTGGGGGGGATGTTGGAACGGATTGCAGTGGGAGGAGGGAACAATTAGAAGTCAATACTCTTGGGGAGGGACAGGATTAAAAGAGAGAATGGATGAAATGGGGGGCAGGGTAAGATGGAGGGAAATATAGTTAGCCTTACACAACATGACTATTTTGGAAGTAATTTGCAAAACTACACAGATATGGCCTATATTGAATTGTTCCCTTCCCAATGGGGATGGGTGGGGAGGGAGGGAGGGAGGAAGAGAAGTTGGAACTCAAAGTTTTAGGAACAACTGTTGAGTATTGTTCTTGCATACTACTAGGAAATAAGAAATATAGGTAATGGGGTATAGAAAGTTATCCGGCCCTACAGGACAAAAGAGAAGATGGCGACAAGGGAAGGGAGGAATGTTAGAAGGGAGTGCAGATTGGTGACAGGGGGTAATTAAAATGCTTGGCATTTTGGGGTGGGGGAGGGGAGAAATGGGGAGAAAATTTGAAACTCAAAATTTTGTGGAAATGAATGTTGAAAACTTAAATAAATTTAAATACAAAAAAAATTAAAAATGCATTTTGCAGGTAAAACATGGCAGCAGGGGGGAGGGTATGATTAGAATAGTTTATTTGAAAGAGTGTCTAGAGGTTTTAGTGGACTACAAGCCCAAAGTAAACCAGAAAAGTTATGTAGGAGTCCAACAAAAGTTAATGTGAAAGGGAACTGTTTCAAGAAAGGCACGTTGCTTCTAGGAATAGGGAGGTAGAAGTCCCATTGTACTATGCCCTTGTCAGACCTTATCTGAAGTAGTATGTTCAATTCTTGACACTACGGCTTAAGAAAGATATTGATAAGTTGGAAAATATCCAGGACAATAGAAAGGTGAAGAGGTTTACATAGTTTTAAAGTTTTAACCATGTTTCTTTTTAGGGTTTCTTTTTCTGAGACTATTATTGCTACACCTACTATTTTTTTATCCCCTGAAGCATAGCTACTTTTTTCCTACCTGTCATTTAAACTCTAGGGTAATATTTATGTTTCAAGTATGTTTTTCTTTATAAGCCTTATTTTTGGATTCTACTTTCTAAATCATTCTAGTACCTGCCTCTATTTTATGATAAAAGGGAGATTGGGAAAGAAAAGTAATGAAAGCAATACAAGCAATCCATAATTTAAGTGTTCTGAGCCCATTCTTCGGCTTCACATCTCTTTATCCATTCTAGGACTCCAATCACTAGTTTTACACTTTCTCTCCTTTAAATCCCCTTTTTATTACCTACTTTCCACAGCTGAAGTTTCTTTGGTTTGTGATTATTCCTCATTAACACCACACTCCACCTTAAATCCTACTCTGCCTTCTCCACATCCATGCTCCTTTCTCTGTTGAATTTAATTAATTTCTGTATCAAACTCATGTGTATTTGTGTTCCCATGAGTCCATGCACACACAAAGTGCATGTGAAATCAACCATCCTTTGCCTGCTTCAGTTAGATGGGATGCTCATTTCTCCCAGTTCTGGGCTTTTATACACTCTTTTGGAACAGTAAGAAATTGTGAGAAAATTTCTTTTCTTTTCTTCACCTTTTTCCCAGTGATATATCCCTCCTTTTTTATTTTTTCCCCCTCCATTAAAATTGATCAAACAGAACAAAACTATTGCAAACCCTGAGTTTATTTCCTCTGTGATTTTTGAAAGGAGGCAACACTTGTTGCTTCTGCCCACTATTAAAATGTAAAGATCCGATCATCATCTAGCTCAGTACAATTTCTAAAATGTATATAAGTCTTTAGGTTACTTTTATCTCCTGTGCTTGTGTTTCAAAGGTTTTATCTAGCTCGGGTCTTCATCAGGAATTCCCAAAATTCTACTATTCAAAGTTCTTATTTTTTTCTTAAGTAAAATATACTTAGTTTTTAAGGATAATCTATTATACGTTGTAAGCTTTTATCTTTTCCCAGTTGATATATCATATTTGAAGATTTCTTCTCATTTATAGTAGCTGCTACATAGTGTAGCATGTGATACTATGATTCTTTAGTATGTAAACTGTATCTGGTTATTTGTAGTGTGTACGTACATACATATACACATACATGCATACCTACATACACACGTATACATATATTTTCTTTCATCTGGAAACTTTAGATTTTTCCTGGATATGTTTAGGTTGTTTTGTTTTTCCCAGAGGTGACTTGTGGATTCTTTCTGTTTTATCTTTGCTTCCTTGTTTCAATAAACCTAGAGAAAAAAAAAGTTTGAAAAGTGTTCTATAGGTGGAACCAAGATGGCAGAGTAGAAGGATGAACCTGTTCTAGCTCCCCCTCGAAAATCCATAAAATATCTGTAAAAAATACCTCTAAACAAATTCTAGAACAGCAGAAGCCACAAATTGATGAACTGAAACTGATTTCCGGCCTGGAAGGCCAACAGGAAAGATCGATCACAGGGGGCTTGGAGCAGAGCACAGCCCAGCCAGGGTCATGTTGCATGGACAGGACTGGAGCAGGCTTCAGAGTGTGGAATCATGGATAGCAGCTGTAATTCCCAGATTTCTCAATCCACAAACTCCGAAGACAGCTTCAAAAGTGACTATGAAAGTTCTTTCAACTGGATGAGAAGGGAGCAGAATCAGTCCCCAGCCCTCGTCCCATGGTGGTGGCAGCCATTGCAGCAGCAATGACCACTTTTGGAGCCCTCGACCTAACCTAAAGATTTTCGGGGATTTGAGCAGCTGATCTGAGTCTCAGTCCTGAGTGTTGGTCCTGAGGTGAGGAGGAGCACTGACTGGTGTTGGGGAGCTGGTGGTGGCTGTGGAGAAGGAGCCCTACTAGCAGTTCCAGGGCAGAATCTGTTGCTCAAAGACCAGAGCACAGGCCAGGAGAGGAGTAAACTCCTCTCCCTTTATTGTGTCACCTTGGAGGAACTGAGGACTTACAGCTCCCTAGAGTATACCCTCCACTTGACAAAGGATTGAAAAGTCAAGTAACTGATTGGAAAAATGCCTCCAAAATGGCAAAAATAAGACTGTAGAAGGTTACTTTCTTGGTAAAAAGGTATTTTTCTTCCATCCTTTTGGATGAAGATGAATAAAGCGTAACATCAGAGGAAGACGTAAAAGTCAAGGCTCCTATATCCCAAACCTCTAAAACATATATGCAATAGTCCCAGGCCATGGAAGGGCTCAAAAGGAGTTTTGAAAATCAGATAAGAGAGATGAAGGAAAAGTTGGGAAGAGAAATGAAAGTGATGCAAAAAATCGTGAAAATCGAGTCAACAGCTTGCTAAAGGAGACCCAAAAAATGCTGAAGAAAATAACACCTTCAGAAAAAAAAGACTAACCCAAATGACAAAAAAGGTCCAAAAAACCAATGAGAAGAAGAATACTTTAAAAAGAAGAACTGGCCAAATGGAAAAGGAGGTTCAAAAGCTCACTGAAGAAAATACTTCTTTAAAAATCAATAGACTTAGAAATTATTCTTTACTAATCTCTGGAAATAGGGTATATGTATTTTGTTTTCTTTTCTTTTTTGGTTAGGTCATAATGTTTAGAGTATCTAATGAATCTTAAATTATCTTTCCTCTGTCTGTTTACCAAGTCAGGTGTTTGTTTTTATATAGTATATACCTCATATGGTCTTCTAATTTTATATTTTGGCTTTGTTCTAATATTTTCTGATGTCTTATTAAATCACTGAGTTCTGTTTGTTTTATTCAATCACATTTATCCTCTTGTCATTGTTTTTGTTTTCTTCAAGAGGTACTTCCTTTCCATAGTTTTGGGTGGATGGTTGGATCCTGGTTTCTGATGCAACTCCTTTTCTGTAGCCCTGACCTGTTACAGGGAAAGAAGTCTAGACCTGGGATCAGGCTCTGCCCTTTGCCTTAGTCTATATCTTCTACTTCAGTGTCATTGTAGAACAATACAGTTTTAAGTCTCTGTCCTATTTCCCTCCCCTCATTTTTTCACAGTCACTCACCAAGAATCAGTTTTGTTCCTTTTTGTTGTTCTGACAACTTCTGATCAGATATCAGTGATCGTTTCAGGCTTCTTGAAGAATCCCAGAATAACTCTCCTCCATATCCAGTTCCTTGAAATTTACCTGACCCTGAACCTCAAAGTATCAGAGACTGACCACTTTCCAGCCTTCTAGAGTGCCCTCTCCCCAAGTGTTTTGCCTGGAGAATGTGCCTCCTATCTCCTCCTATTATAGTGACATATTATAAGCTGACTTTTTTTTCTGCTGAGGCTTTGCAATGACAGGTATAAGATGTAGTTGGCTTCAGCCCTCCTGGAATTCTCCTGAAAAGAGTGCCCAAAGACTTCTATTTCCTTGTTCCCTTTGCAACCAGACAGAAGAGTTTATTTATGTTTTTCTTTTGTTTTATTGATCACAGCTTCATTTTATGCCCCTTTTCTTCTTTGCTGGGGAATTTCTGAGAAGAGCAAGGTTCAACTGAAATGTTTTCATGTTTACTGGAAACTGATCAGTTGTTTTTTTCAACAATGCTTCTCTTTTGCTTGACTTGGACAGCAAAAGAATTTTTGCATCCAATCAATCCAAATTCACATCAAAGATATTTGCCTGCTGCTGAAGGACAGGTAAAGTATTCTGATGGGGGCCAGGGAGATGGTGTGCAATTCATTGAGTCAAAGTAAAGAATGAAAATCTTCAACTAAGTACCAATATAGAATTGAATTTATACTATGGGAAAGGTTTACACTACTGAAAGCATATCAACTGAGAGAAACCAGATTCAGTTGGGCTCACTCTTTCATCTGTCACTATGTCTGCATAATTAACTGGAAGCATTTCTTTATGATTGACACATTGACAGTGATCCATCAGCTTAAGTTTGCTTCATTTCTGAGGGAGTAAAAGATAACTGAAGAGTAATTCTAGAAGGAATGGCTTGTTTGTTCTTCATCCGCTGATTGTTTACTAAACGATTCCCTACATTTGCTATGCTTAACCCTTACACTCTACAAGTAACATAATGACAGAATTTGGAAAGTATAGTACAGGTCAGTTAGTTGCTGGTTGTTTTTCTTTTTTGTTTCATAATGTTTTCTGAATATAACAAACTAGAGCTAAGACATTAGCTGGCCAAATGGAAGGGGTCCTAAGGCACTTAAGATTTTGGGCACTATATTTTTTCCCCAATCTTGAAGAGATGAAACCAACATAGATAAGCCCTGGGGGGGGGTGGAGCTTTCCCTTTACATCAGAAATTTTTGGGGACATCTCAAGAGGGAGAGGAGAGAAAGAGAAGAGGGTAAAGAAGAGAGAAGGAAGAAGTGGTCCGGACTTTCCACCAAATGTTGGAACATTAACATTAATACCATGGTGGTATTCACTTCTTCAAAGCCAGGTTTGAAGAAACTATTGGAAACTATGAACTCTCCATAAACATGCAGTAGAGAGGTCTATGACTTTTAATCATGAGTGTTCACTTCTATATCTAAATCACTAAGGGAAAAATTAATAGTACTAACGCCCTATATCTCTTGCCTTATTCTGGTTGAATATGATGAACATGCATTTCTAATTGTGTCCCTTAAAATATTCTGTTAATAACTTCATTCAATTAATCTAATCTTATTTCCCATAAACACATAGAGATGACCCTGTCCATATGTTTCTTGGAGCACTTTTGATGGAGGCATGAAGATGTGAGATAGCTGTGAGAGTCAAACAGGAGAAACTGATCTTTCCCAATTCAAAGCTAGGATCTCAACCCCAGTTCCATTGTTAGAGAGGCTTTTCTAAGGCAATAATTACAACTCATGTCATAACTACATTTCCAAAAGCAGAATTATCATGAAATTAGGCCCTTTTAATCTGCCTCTTCAACAAAGGGAACTAGAGCTACATGGGACTAGGAGGCTATCTGACAACCAATACTTAATTGACATTGTCCCATTTTGTCCTTAAGGCTATCATGAGAGACTTTTCCACACATATGACTGACGTCAAGACCTACTGCATCCATGGCATTTTAACAATCTCATAATCTTATCAAAGACAGAAATGAGATTTGTTTGGCATGACCTGTTATTGATGCAAACATGCTGTCTCATCTTAAGTGCTCATGAAACATCCCTTTAATAATGTTTATACCACCTATGATACAAGTCTTTTGTTATTCCATTTTTTATCAACTATTTTAGTTGATAAAATTATAGAAACTTACATTGTCAATAATCCCTAACCCAAATCTTTCATCCATTTCTCAGTAAACAAATATAAGAACGGTCATTATTCTGACACAGTTAAGCTTAGATAACCATGCCTGAGAAGGGAAAAACTCCAAGAATAAATGTGAGATTCAGAGTATCAGTGATGTACAGGATCTCTCCACATGAGTATCTCATGAATTCATCCAACTCAATATCTTCCAAAATAAGTTTACTGTCTTTCTAAATCTGCTCGAATTTTTCACTTCACTACATCTCTCCATAGTACTACCATTCATCCCATCACCCTTCATCTCTGTTTCTACACATAATAAGGTAAGCAATTAGTAAAATCCAGCCTCTCCTACCAACTCCTTTCCTGGTCTTATAGGTATTTTTTGCAAGCACCTTTCCAAATCTCCAGGTTCCCGCTCTTCTAACCTTGCTTCCCAGTTTTCACAGAGTCCAGTGCTTTTAGCCCATTCCCTTGCTAGTGAGGAATATGGTAAATTCTCCCATCCTGGGCTATTAATGCTTCCTCTAAACCATTTCTGGCTCCAAATTGAGATTTTTTTTTTTTACTTTGCAATCCTGTTTGTGATGCCAAATGTATCACCAAGGCGATATTCACAGCACTGCTGGTGACTATGAATATATCTTTGAGGTTATAGCTGATTCTTCCATCTCTTTTACCTCTCATAGCCAATCTTTTACTATTTCCTATTGTTTCCACCACAGTTGCATCTCTTATACTTTTTCTCTCATATTGATTTCTACCAGCAAAATCTTTCTCTCATTGTCACTCACCTGAATTATTTCATTAGCCTCCTAAAAGATCCTTATCTTCCTTCTTTCTATAATATTTCATTGTGAGACCATCAGATTTGGAGTCAGTTTGGGGTTTTCATCCTCATTCCATTACCTGTATGATGTTTGGTAAGTGATTTAACCACTTTTGGTCTCAGTTTCCCCATCTGTAAAATGAAGAAATAGAACTAGATGATTTCTAAGATCTTTTCCAACTCTAAACCCTGTGCATCTTCTTCTGATTCATCTTTTACTCAGCTACCAGACAGGTCTACCTTATTCATTCTAGAAATCCTTCAATAAAATTTTGTTGCTTACTCATTATGTAACACTGATCAAGTGACCTAGCTTCCCTGAATATCTTGCTCATCTACAAAAAGGGATAATGATCATTATTCCTTTAATAATTATTCAGTAACAATGCCATTGTGAGTAAAGTACTATATAAACCCTAAATCAATACGTACATATGAATTTTATTACTACTATTATTATTATATCTATATATTATATGCTAACATATCACTACATACTATATGTGATATATTGTGATTCCTATATTGTTACTAATTATTTTTATCAAATGAAACTCAAACTCCTTAACCTGATAGCTAAAGCCCTCCATAATCTGTTCTACTCTACTTTTCTAACCATGGCTCATACCCACAGATGTTTTATATTTTCCTCTCTCTTTCCCTTTATTCATACATTTTTCTTTAACTAGAATGCTTTCTCCCATTGCCAATACTACCCCAAAGTTCTGCTATTGGAGAGACATTCAAGAGACTACATGGCATAGAGGAACATAGATTTGAAGAGAGAAAATCTGGATCTTCTGCTCTGCCACTTACCCTGTGTTTAATCTGGTGTATATAACTTTATCTCTCTGAAGTTAAATTTTCAATGCAGCTAGGTGTTGCAGTGGTTTGAGCAAAGAGCCTGGAACTGAGAAGGCTAAGTTCAAAACCATACATTTACTCGCTATATGATCCTTGGCAAGTCATGTAATCTCTTTTGTCTCAGTTCTTTCATCTGTAAAATTGTGGTAATAATAGCACCTACCTTATGGAGTTGTGGTAAGAATCAAGTGAGATATTTGTAATTAGTAGGTACTTAGTAAATTATTTTCTTCCTTCCTTTTTTCTTCTTTTCTTCCTTCCTTCTTTCCTTTCTCCCTCTCTGAACCTTTGTTTCTTCATAAGTACAAGGAGGGAGCAGTGTACTGTAACAGCAATTTTAATTGAAAGATCTTTCTCATTAATTAATAGGCCCATATAATCTGCTTAGGTCACCTGGAAGCTGGGTCACATGTGGTGGGAGGAGTTTGCTGAAGAGGTGGAACAGGAAAGGTGGAGTGGAACCAGGAAGAAGTGAGTGAGTAGGGTCAGGTCAGAGGGGATAAAACACAGTGTGACAATTTATAGTGAGAAGGCCCTGAATGAGGGAGGGGAGGTTAGAGAATGACTTTGCACTCTGCAGTGATCATGTTTATTAACTTCTTGGTCACCATGATGGATTTTGCTTTCTGGTTCTGGGATTTGGCTTTCTGGTGCTTAAATAAATGTTTTTCTTCTGCCTTCTATATGGATAGTCTTCTACATTTTATGATTGAGAACTATGCTGGCATATTCATAGTCACCAGCAGTGCTGTGAATATTGCCTTGGCGATACATTTGGCATCACAAACAGGATTGCAAAGTAAAAAAAAAAAATCTCTATTTGGAGCCAGAAATGGTTTAGAGGAAGCATTAATAGCCCAGGATGGGAGAATTTACCATATTCCTCACTAGCAAGGGAATGGGCTAAAAGCACTGGACTCTGTGAAAACTGGGAAGCAAGGTTAGAAGAGCGGGAACCTGGAGATTTGGAAAAGTGCTTGCAAAAAATACCTATAAGACCAGGAAAGGAGTTGGTAGGAGAGGCTGGATTTTACTAATGGCTTACCTTATTATGTGTAGAAACAGAGATGAATTGATTAAGGAAAAAATTCAGATGGAAAAAGAGTTAGGTAGTTTGCAGGGGAATTCTCATCTTTCTGCCTCTTCTTCACAAGAGCAGTCTGGGGGTGGGAGGGTCTCAGACAGAAGGAAAGGCTGTTCATTTAGCTCAGAATAAGCTGTAGGCTAACAAAAGAAATGCACATCTGACCTTTGTACAGACCTAGGCTCATTGTCACAGTGACAAAAGAAGTGAAATAATTTTAGAGGAAGAGGTTTCTCAGTCAGAAGCATGCCCAATAGTGAGGCAGAAACAGGAGAACCAAGAAGGTAACTCAGTGCTTAGGGAAATAATTGAGAATTTTATTCAGTAGGAGGTCACAAAAATTTTTAGTCAGTTCACCCAAAGGAGGGGAGAAACTTTAATGTCTTGGAAGATATTAAAGAAGATTCTTGAAAGAATCAGTGATGACAGAGCTGGAGGAATAGCTATAGATCCCATTAACTGCCTGAAATTTATAGCTATTAGTCAGAATCCTTTTGTATACTAAACTTTTAGAGATTACAGTATGCAAGGAGGTAATAATACAACTCATCTGTTAGCTTTGGCTGCAGAAGGCTGCAGGAGGCAGTATCCTACTGACTCTATGTGGCCTAGTGGAGACAGACCCTGGTATTCACTTAGGGACTGTATAAGAAAGTTAAATGGGGAGATAATGAAGACTGCCATAATGATCAGAAATGCAGATGCATACTATGATACTCCCTTTGCAGTTTGCCATAGGAATATAATAGTGAAGACAGCTCCTCCA
>JAJHZJ010000197.1:10159176-10224946 GCA_023548195.1 Bettongia penicillata ogilbyi
CTTCAAAAAAAAAAAGGACTAACCCAAATGACAAAAAAGGTCCAAAAAAGCCAATGAGAAGAAGAATACTTTAAAAAGAAGAACTGGTCAAATGGAAAAGGAGGTTCAAAAGCTCACTGAAGAAAATACTTCTTTAAAAATCAATAGACCTAGAAATTATTCTTTACTAATCTCTGGAAATAGGGTATATGTATTTTGTTTTGTTTTCATTTTTGGTTAGGTCATAATGTTTAGAGTATCTAATGAATCTTAAATTATCTTTCCTCTGTTTGTTTACCAAGTCAGGTGTTTGTTTTTTTATAGTATATACCTCATATGGTCTTCTAATTTTATATTTTGGCTTTGTTCTAATATTTTCTGATGTCTTATTAAATCACTGAGTTCTGTTTGTTTTATTCAATCACATTTATCCTCTTGTCATTGTTTTTGTTTGCTTCAAGAGGTACTTCCTTTCCATAGTTTTGGGTGGATGGTTGGATTCTGGTTTCTGATGCAACTCCTTTTCTGTAGCCTTGACCTGTTACAGGGAAAAAAGTCTAGACCTGGGATCAGGCTCTGCCCTTTATCTTCTACTTCAGTGTCATTGTAGAACAATACAGTTTTAAGTCTCTGTCCTATTTCCCTCCCCTCATTTTTTCACAGTCACTCACCAAGAATCAGTTTTGTTCCTTTTTGTTGTTCTGACAACTTCTGATCAGATATCAGTGATGGTTTCAGGCTTCTTGAAGAATCCCAGAATAACTCTCCTCCATATCCAGTTCCTTGATCCCCTGACCCTGAACCTCAAAGTATCAGAGACTGACCACTTTCCAGCCTTCTAGAGTGCCCTCTCCCCAAGTGTTTTGCCTGGAGAATGTGCCTCCTATCTCCTCCTATTATAGTGACATATTATAAGCTGACTTTTTTTTTCTTCTGAGGCTTTGAAATGACAGGTATAAGATGTAGTTGGCTTCAGCCCTCCTGGAATTCTCCTGAAAAGAGTGCCCAAAGACTTCTATTTCCTTGTTTCCCTTTGCAACCAGACAGAAGAGTTTATTTATGTTTTTCTTTTGTTTTATTGATCACAGCTTCATTTTATGCCCCTTTTCTTCTTTGCTGTGGAATTTCTGAGAAGAGCAAGGTTCAACTGAAATGTTTTCATGTTTACTGGAAACTGATCAGTTGTTTTTTTCAACAATGCTTCTCTTTTGCTTGACTTGGACAGCAAAAGAATTTTCCCATCCAATCAATCCAAATTCACATCAAAGATATTTGCCTGCTGCTGAAGGACAGGTTAAGTATTCTGATGGGGGCCAGGGAGATGGTGTGCAATTCACTGAGTCAAAGTAAAGAATGAAAATCTTCAACTAAGTACCAAAATAGAATTGAATTTATACTATGGGAAAGGTTTACACTACTGAAAGCATATCATTGAGAGAAACCAGATTCAGTTGGGCTCAAATACTCTTTCATCTGTCACTATGTCTGCATAATTAACTGGAAGCATTTCTTTATGATTGACACATTGACAGTGATCCATCAGCTTAAGTTTGCTTCATTTCTGAGGGAGTAAAAGATAACTGAAGAGTAATTCTAGAAGGAATGGCTTGTTTGTTCTTCATCCGCTGATTGTTTACTAAACGATTCCCTATATTTGCTATGCTTAACCCTTACACTCTACCTACAAGTAACATAATGACAGAATTTGTAAAGTATAGTACAGGTCGGTTAGTTGCTGGTTGTTTTTCTTTTTTGTTTCATAATGTTTTCTGAATATAACAAACTAGAGCTAAGACATTAGCTGGCCAAATGGAAGGGGTCCTAAGGCACTTAAGATTTTGGGCACTATATTTTTTCCCCAATCTTGAAGAGATGAAACCAACATAGATAAGCCCTGGGGGGGTGGAGCTTTCCCTTTACATCAGAAATTTTTAGGGACATCTCAAGAGGGAGAGGAGAGAAAGAGAAGAGGGTAAAGAAGAGAGAAGGAAGAAGTGGTCAGGACTTTTCACCAAATGTTGGAACATTAACATTAATACCATGGTGGTATTCGCTTTTCAAAGCCAGGCTTGAAGAAACTATTGGAAACTATGAACTCTCCATAAACATGCAGTAGAGAGGTCTATGACTTTTAATCATGAGTGTTCACTTCTATATTTAAATCACTAAGGGAAAAATTAATAGTACTAACCCCCTGTGTCTCTTGCCTTATTCTGGTTGAATATGATGAACATGCATTTCTAATTGTGTCCCTTAAAATATTCTGTTAATAACTTCATTCAATTAATCTAATCTTATTTCCCATAAACACATAGAGATGACCCTGTCCATATGTTTCTTGGAGCACTTTTGATGGAGGCATGAAGATGTGAGACAGCTGTGAGAGTCAAACAGGAGAAACTGATCTTTCTCAATTCAAAGCTAGGATCTCAACCCCAGTTCCATTGTTAGAGAGGCTTTTCTAGGGCAATAATTACAACTCATGTCATAACTACATGACATGACATAACAGAATTATCATGAAATTAGGCCCTTTTAATCTGCCTCTTCAACAAAGGGAACTAGAGCTACATGGGACTAGGAGGCTATCTGACAACCAATACCTAATTGACATTGTCCCATTTTGTCCTTAAGGATACCATGAGAGACTTTTCCACACATATGACTGACGTCAAGACCTACTGCATCCATGGCATTTTAACAATCTCATAATCTTATCAAAGACAGAAATGAGATTTGTTTGGCATGACCTGTATTGATGCAAACATGCTGTCTCATCTTAAGTACTCATGAAACATCCCTTTAATAATGTTTATACTACCTATGATACAAGTCTTTTGTTATTCCATTTTTTATCAACTAGAAAATTATAGAAACTTACATTGTCAATAATCCTTAACCCAAATCTTTCATCCATTTCTCAGTAAACAAATATAAGAATGGTCATTATTCTGACACAGTTAAGCTTAGATAACCATGCCTGAGAAGGAAAAAACTCCAAGAATAAATGTGAGATTCAGAGTATCAGTGATGTACAGGATCTCTCCATATGAGTATCTCATGAATTCATCCAACTCAATATCTTCCAAAATAAGTTTACTGTCTTTCTAAATCTGCTCAAATTTTTCACTTCACTACATCTCTCCATAGTACTACCATTCATCCCATCACCCTTCATCTCTGTTTCTACACATAATAAGGTAAGCCATTAGTAAAATCCAGCCTCTCCTACCAACTCCTTTCCTGGTCTTATAGGTATTTTTTGCAAGCACCTTTCCAAATCTCCAGGTTCCCACTCTTCTAACCTTGCTTCCCAGTTTTCACAGAGTCCAGTGTTTTTAGCCCATTCCCTTGCTAGTGAGGAATATGGTAAATTCTCCCATCCTGGGCTATTAATGCTTCCTCTAAACCATTTCTGGCTCCAAATAGAGATTTTTTTTTACTTTGCAATCCTGTTTGTGACGCCAAATATATCGCCAAGGCAATATTCACAGCACTGCTGGTGACTATGAATATATCTTTGAGGTTATAACTGATTCTTCCATCTCTTTTACCTCTCACAGTCAATCTTTTACTATTTCCTATTGTTTCCACCACAGTTGCATCTCTTATACTTTTTCTCTCATATTGACTTCTACCAGCAAAATTTTTCTCTCATTGTCACTCACCTGAATTATTTCATTAGCCTCCTAAAAGATCCTTCTCTTCCTTCTTTCTATAATATTTCATTGTGAGACCATCAGATTTGGAGTCAGTTTGGGGTTTTCATCCTCGTTCTATTACCTGTAGGATGTTTGGTAAGTGATTTAACCACTTTTGGTCTCAGTTTCCCCATCTGTAAAATGAAGAAATAGAACTAGATGATTTCTAAGATCTTTTGCAGCTCTAAACCCTGTGCATCTTCTTCTGATTCATCTTTTACTCAGCTACCAGACAGGTATACCTTATGCATTCTAGAAATCCTTCAATAAAATTTTGTTGCTTACTCATTATGTAACACTGATCAAGTGACCTAGCTTCCCTGAATATCTTGCTCATCTACAAAAAGGGATAATGATCATTATCCCTTTAATAATTATTCAGTAACAATGCCATTGTGAGTAAAGTACTATATAAACCCTAAATCAATACGTACATATGAATTTTATTACTACTATTATTATTATATCTATATATTATATGCTAACATATCACTACATACTATATGTGATATATTGTTATTCCTATATTGTTACTAATTATTTTTATCAAATGAAATTCAAACTCCTTAACCTGATAGCTAAAGCCCTCCATAATCTGTTTACTCTACTTTTCTAACCATGGCTCATACCCACAGATGTTTTATATTTTCCTCTCTCTTTCCCTTTAGTCATACATTTTTCTTTAACTAGAATGCTTTCTCCCATTGCCAATACCGCCCCAAAGTTCTGCTATTGGAGAGACATTCAAGAGACTGTATGGCATAGAGGAACATGTATAGGATTTGAAGAGAGAAAATCTGGATCTTCTGCTCTGCCACTTACCCCATGTTTAATCTGGTGTATATAACTTTATCTCTCTGAAGTTAAATTTTTAATGCAGCTAGGTGTCACAGTGGTTTGAGCAAGGAGCCTGGAACTAAGAAGGCTAAGTTCAAAACCATACATTTACTCACTATATGATCCTTGGCAAGTCATGTAATCTCTTTTGTCTCAGTTCATTCATCTGTAAAATTGTGGTAATAATAGCACCTACCTTATGGGGTTGTGGTAAGAATCACGTGAGATATTTGTAATTAGTAAGTACTTAGTAAATTATTTTCTTCCTTCCTTTTTTCTTCTTTTCTTCCTTCCTTCCTTCTTTCCTTCCTTCCTTCCTCCCTCTCTGAACCTTTGTTTCTTCATAAGTACAAGGAGGGAGCAATGTACTGTAACAGCAATTTAAATGGAAAGATCTTTCTCATTAATTAATAGCCCCATATAATCTGCTTAGATCACCTGGAAGCCTGGGTCACATGTGGTGGGAGGAGTTTGCTGAAGAGGTGGAACAGGAAAGGTGGAGTGGAACCAGGAAGAAGTGAGTGAGTGGGGTCGGGTCAGAGGGGATAAAACACAGTGTGACAATTGATAGTGAGAAGGCCCTGAATGAGGGAGGGGAGGTTAGAGAATGACTTTGCACTCTGCAGTGATCATGTTTATTAACTTCTTGGTCACCATGATGGATTTTGCTTTCTGGTTCTGGGATTTGGCTTTCTGGTGCTTAAATAAATGTTTTTCTTCTGCCTTCTATATGGATAGTCTTCTATATTTTGTGATTGAGAACTATGCTGGCATATTCAGAGTCACCAGCAGTGCTGTGAATATTGCCTTGGTGATACATTTGGCATCACAAACAGGATTGCAAAGTAAAAAAAAAAAATCTCTATTTGGAGCCAGAAATGGTTTAGAGGAAGCATTAATAGCCCAGGATGGGAGAATTTACCATATTCCTCACTAGCAAGGGAATGGGCTAAAAGTACTGGACTCTGTGAAAACTGGGAAGCGAAGAGCGGGAACCTGGAGATTTGGAAAGGTGCTTGCAAAAAATACCTATAAGACCAGGAAAGGAGTTGGTAGGAGAGGCTGGATTTTACTAATGGCTTACCTTATTATGTGTAGAAACAGAGATGAACTAATTAAGGAAAAAATTCAGATGGAAAAAGAGTTAGGTAGTTTGCAGGGGAATTCTCATCTTTCTGCCTCTTCTTCACAAGAGCAGTCGGCGGGGGGGGGGGGGGTCTCAGACAGAAGGAAAGGCTGTTCATTTAGCTCAGAAGAAGCTGTAGACTAACAAAAGAAATGCACATCTGACCTTTGTACAGACCTAGGCTCATTGCCACAGTGACAAAAGAAGTGAAATAATTTTAGAGGAAGAGGTTTCTCAGTCAGAAGCATGCCCAATAGTGAGGCAGAAACAGGAGAACCAAGAAGGTAACTCAGCGTTTAGGGAAATAATTGAGAATTTTACTCAGCAGGAGGTCACAAAAATTTTGAGTCAGTTCACCCAAAGGAGGGGAGAAACTTTAATATCTTGGAAGATATTAAAGAAGATTCTTGAAAGAATCAGTGATGACAGAGCTGGAGGAATAGCTATAGATCCCATTAACTGCCTGAAATTTATAGCTATTAGTCAGAATCCTTTTGTATACTAAACTTTTAGAGATTACAGTATGCAAGGAGGTAATAATACAACTCATCTGTTAGCTTTGGCTGCAGAAGGCTGCAGGAGGCAGTATCCTACTGACTCTATGTGGCCTAGTGGAGACAGACCCTGGTATTCACTTAGGGACTGTATAAGAAAGTTAAATGGGGAGGTAATGAAGACTGCCATAATGATCAGAAATGCAGATGCATACTATGATACTCCCTTTGCAGTTTGCCATAGGAATATAATAGTGAAGACAGCTCCTCCAACTTACAAGCATTTGATTTTGACTCTAATAATTGGGAAAATAGGGTACCCTCTTTCAGAGGTGCTGGACAAGATTTCACAGTAGGTGACTTAGGAGACTGGGAAAAAGACATTACTAGAGAGAGAAAAGTAAATACCCAGCGGACTCAAAATCAGAATAAATTGACAAGGAGAGAATTGTGTACTGCTATATTGAGATCAGGGGTAGATTTTAGAAGCAAGAGATGGTATTCCAACTAATGAGCTATACAGAAAGTACGGAGAAAAGGGATTTGATACAAGACAAAACAGAGAAGTAAGAAGTGCCCCTACAGATCCTGCTGAACCCTTGTGTCCAAGTTTGTTACACCTTCAGGAGAACAGGAAGTTGCCCAAACCCCAGCTCAGATTAGTATTAGCAGCTCAAGGAATATATATACTGACTGGAGTGATAGATTCTAATTATTGAGGAGAAATTATTGTAACAAACACTCCATAATTTACTAGTTAGTAAATGGACTCATACAATTTTGTGAAAATGATAGAATAGTTCAAGTGATTATTATTCTTTGTGAAACAAAACCACTTATGAAAACTTACCCTCCTTCTGAAATCACTAACAGAGGAACTGAAGGATTTGGTTCTACTGAGAGAATAAAATTGGGAGCTAATGCATGGGTAAAATGGAAACCAGATGACATTTCAAAAGCTGTGGAAATTAGAGCATATGGGAAAGATAATACAGTAACTATTATTTATTCAGGAGAAGATTACCAAATTATACCCTTAACTCATATATCCTACCATGAATGAGGCTGTGATAGTGAATTTATGAACTCCAGAGTCACAGCTGACCCTACATCTACCCTGCTTCTGGTTATTGTTTCCTTGAGGTTTTTTTTGTTGTTGTTTTTTGGCTTTTCATCTGTTAAACTTGTTTGCTAGACTTGTTTCCTATAGGCTTAGAACTCTCCACCTGCAAATGCCTGATCACTTAAACTGGATATAGCTGCCTGTCCACGATGGTGATGTGTCATCTCTGGACCTAAAGTTGACCAAACTTCAGATGCCAGCTGAAGAACTGATCTCTCAAATGGGACCACTTGAAGCAGGGACAGCTCTGCATCCAATCTCACGAGGAAGCAGTTGTGGAAGAAGAGACCTTTGCCCCTTACCCCAATATTTTAGACCCCACTTTTGAGGGGGAATGATGGGGTGTTTGTAATGCCAGTTGCCCCACCAACCTATGTAATGAATATAAAAGATCTTGGGGCTGATTGTAATAGTAATTTAAATGAAAAATCTTTCTCATTAATTAATAGACCCATATTATCTGCTTAAATCACCTGGAAGTTTGGGTCACATGTGATGGGAGGAGTTTGCTGAAGAGGTGGAACAGGAAAGGTATAGTGGAACCAGAAGAAATTGAATAGGGTCAGGTCAGAGAGGATAAAACACAGGCCAATTGACACAGGCCAACTAACATAGTGTGACAGTTGATAATGACAAGGCCCTGACAGAAGGAGGGGAAGTTTGAGAATGGTTTTGTCCTCTGCAATGACCATGTTTATTAACTTCTTGGTCACTATGATGGATGTTGCTTTATGGTTCTGAGATTTGGCTTTCTGGTGCTTAAATAAATGCTTTTCTTCTGCCTTCTATAAATAGAGTCTTTTATATTTTGCAATTAAGAACTATGTTGGCACATTCATAGTCAATACCAGTGCTGTGAATGTTGCCTTGGCAATACATGTACTAGATGACTTCTAAGTTTCTTTCTAGTTCTGAGTTTATGTTCTCATGGTTTTGTTATCTGTGACTTTTATATAGTTTTTCAAACTTAATTCAAATGCAGGAAACCTTTCTTAAACCCCCTACTCTTTTTCAGAGTTCAAAGAGCATGTTGTGCCATTCTTATCCATTTTTTTTGATATCTAATTACATATTGAAATTTTTTTGTGTATATTTCTTAATCTCATACTAGATTTTACATTCTAAATTTGAAAACTATGTACCTCCTTCTCTGCTTATCACAATGCTCTCTACACAAAAGTTGTTTAATACAATTTGCTAAAGTCCAAATTCATTCTGAGTATCCATAGGTTAACAAGCTTCAAGTATCAGAATGACTTGGGTTTTTCTCTGATAAAAGAATAGAAAGCAAGAAGTGACTCACTAGTGAATTTGAAATCAGTTACTTTGTTCCTCTAACCCCTTCTGTTAATGTGATAGAATACATATTGATGTTTTGTTAATATTTTCCTTCTGTAACTTTTTGGGAACAACTTTGGACTAGAATAACAGAGGAAGGATTTAGAGCTAGCAGAGACCTCAGAAGTTCAAGTCTCTCATTTTACAAATGAGAAAACTGAGTAACTTACTATCATTTTCTCTTGACAGAAGAAACATAACACAAAATATAATATTCTAGTAGAAATCTTTAAATTGAAGTTTTCAGAAATGAATGGATGAATCATAAATTAACTCATATTTTGTACCTAGATTTTTCTGAAGGGAATCTTGGAAAGACTGAACAAACAAATTCAAGAAGTAGATATTCTAGACAAATTAAGAATTATTCCACAACAATGTAGATTCATCTGGCAGTAACATATTTATTTGTTATAGGTTTTCGTTTTTCCTTTCTGTCCCTGGTCTAATTTTAAGAATGAAATGAGAGAGAAAATAGCAAAACTGATGCAATTGAAAGGGCCATTGTGGTATTTTTAAACACACAAGAGAGAGTAAAAGGAAGTGCAGAGGAGGCACAGAAAAGTGGGTCAGATTTGAATATAACATGTAGAATTAATTCTGTACTTTTAAAATATAGGTGATGTGAAATTTATGGTGTCAAATAGAGTCCTCTTTCAATGTTCTGCTGTGTGTATGAAAATGTTTTGTTGATACTTAATTTCAAATTTAAAAATAAAGTTTAAAAATGATGTTTTATCAAGAAAAAAAGAAACTTCCCCAACTTTAAGAGATTTCTAACTTCAGAGGTTATATGTACACTACAATCATGTGAACAATTAGATATCTAAGGAATTTAGGGAAACCGGAAAGGAAACAAGCATTTGTTAAATGCCTACTAGGTTCTAGGTACCATGCTAAACACTTTGTAAATATTATCTCATTTGAGCCTCACAACAATCATGGGAGGTAGATACTAATATTGTCTCATTTTACAGTTGAGGAAACTAAGGCTGAGAAAGGTTACATGACTTGGTCAGACATCTAGTATATGTCTGAGGTCAGATTTGAACTGAGGTCTTCCTGACTTAAGGCTTGTTACTTTATCCACTGAACCACCTAACTGCCTCTAGAAGCCATCTAATCCCACCTCCCATTCAATACAAAAATCTTCTTTACAATTTCATTTACAAATGATCACAGGTGCTCATTTAACAGTTTCTAATGATATGGAGTTTATTAAATTAATTTATTCATTCTTTCACTTTTTTTTAAGTACACTGCTTTGAAAGGTATTTCATAGTCATCCCTCACCCCCAACACTCACAACACCAATTTAAGACACTTTGCTCTGGAGAATAAGAGTCAGACTTTTTGAAATAATTGGAACATAGCTGGGTGGAACCAAGATGGTGGAGTCAGAGCAACTACTCACCTAAATTCTTAGACAAACTCCTTCAGATACCTCTAAAAAGAGAATCTGACCAAAATTTGGAGGTGCAGAATTCAATGAGGAGACAGATTGTTGCAGATTTACAGCCCAGGACAGAATAGAAGGTTGATGAAAAGGATCTGTTCTGAGGGGGTGAGCCCACAGAACACAGTGCAGAGCATCCAGCATGGCCAAACAGGAAAGTCCCAGGGTGGACTGAGGCAGCAGCAGCATGGCAAAATCTCAAGCAAAATACCCCAGGATGAGAGCCCAGCAGAACTGAGCAAGTGAGAGCCATGGAGCCCCAGGTATCTGCAGCAGCTGCTCCTAAGACTATCAGCCTGCAGATTAAATGTCTGTAAGTCACCTACTGGAACTTCTGGGAGTCAAAAAGGTGAAGAGATTGGTAAATGCTCTCTTCCCCTCCCTTTGTTCACCTTCCAAGAACCATAAAACATTTTCCCCGAAAAATCCTGAAGCAGTGGGATCAGCAGAAGGGACAAACAATCTCATAGCATGCCAGGGTAGGAAAATCACTAAGGATTATTCTGCTTACTATAACAGAGGGCCAGAGCTGTCCCACACTGCCCCACCTTGTAAGGGAATTACCAACCTCCAGCCTCTTGGATGGCGTTCACTAGTCACGACTCAGGTAAACTGAAGGGAGACTGGTAAGGTATAAACAAGATGGCGCTGAGAGGAAGGGTTCTGCCCCTGTTTGCTCAAGGCTATTTCCTGGAATTTGGGAGAACAAAGAAAGCTCAAGATGTTTTGCTAACTAGGGGCTATGTGGCAGTCCTGGTAAAAAGTATAGGGATTTCCTTATTAGGGAAAACTATTAGCTGATAGGTTCACTAAGGGCTCTAGTATAGGGAAAGAGATAAAAGCACTGCTTGCTGTTACAATAAACGGAGTTGCTCACTATCTTGTCTCCAGCCTCAGTCATTACTTACAGCTTGCTCCACCAAGGCCAACAGGCACTGCTGTCCAGATAAGGCCTGTTGGTCTGAGGGCTCAGGCCCAGACACCCTAACACCACCTCAGTGAAGCAGGAGGAGATTCAGGGCTCCAGGGGAGCAACTACTAACACCAGGATCCGAGGCATGCCTCAGTATTCCAGGGGAAACGGGAAGACACTAGAGCAGGCAGGATCACTAACTACCGACAGTGCCTTTGCTCTAGCTCAGGTGAGGAGATCTCCTATTACCAGACCACCCTTCCCCCACACTTAACAAGCTAGCTCCAAGGCTAATAAGGAAACAAAAAAGAAATTCACCTGGCCTCTGCTTTCTCACACCAGTCAGCCCGACACCAGATTTTTTAGCTTCTAGCTAAAAGAACCAGAGGCTACACTATACAAAGCATCATCATCATCATGAGTAACAAGCAAAGTAGGAAGGAACAGACCATAGAATCTTTCATTGGGGACAAGGAACAAAACATGAATACCAAAGAGGTCAATATTGAGACTGTACTCCCATTTGAAACTTCAGAAGGGACTATGAATTGGTTGCATGCACAAAGAGCACTCTTGGAAGAGCTGAAGAAGGAAATAGAAGAAAAACTGGTCAATGATTTTAAAAGTATGAAAAAAGAATTCACCAAAGAGAACAGCTCTTTAAAAAGGAAAATTGAATAAATGGAAAAGGAAGCACACAAACAAACTGGGAAAATTGGACAAATGGAAAAGGAAGTACAAAAACTAAATGGAGAAAATAATTTCTCAAAAGGAGTAATTGGAGTGATGGAAAAAAGAGATGCAAAAGTTAACTGAAGAAAACAATTTGATAAAAGTTAGAATTGGGCAAGTAGAAGCTAATGAATGTATGAGACATGAAGAATCAGTCAAAAAGAATCTAAAGATTGAAAAGATAGAAGACAATGTAAAATATCTAATTGGAAAAAGAACTGACCTGAAAAATAGATCCAGGAGAGAAAATATAAGAATTATTGGTCTATCAGAAAGAGTCTGGATAATATCTTCCAAGAAATCATCAAGGAAAACTGCCCAGAAGTCCTAGATCCAGGGGGCAAAACAATTATCAAAGGAATCCACCATTCACCTCCCAAAAGGGATCCCAAATGAAAAATATCAAACAATATTGTTGCCAAATGAAAAATATCAAACAATATTATTGCCAAATTTCAGAACTATCAAGTGAAGGAGAAAATACTACAGGCAGCCAGAAAGAAACCATTCAAATATCGAGGAGCTACAGTCAGAATCATACAGGATCTCACAGCTTTTACATTAAAAGAATGAAGGAATTGGAATATGACATCCCGTAAGGCAAAGGAGCTTGGATGACAACGAAGGATCAATTACCCAGCAAAGTTCAGCATAGCATTACAGGCAAGGAGATGGACATTGAATGACATAAGGGATTTCCAAACCTTCCTGGCAAAAAGGACAGAACTAAATAGAAAATTCAGTCTTCAAACACAGGTCTCAAGAGAGGCATAAAAGGGAAAAGAGGGGAAAAGAAAAACTTGTTACTCAATATGGGCAAACTGTTTACCTCCACATAAGGGAAGATGACACTTGGTAATCTTGAGAATTGTATATCTATTATGAAATACAAAGGGATATACATAAATAGAGGGAGCAAGAATAAAGTAAATGATATGATGATAAAAATGTGATTTAAGGATGTAAAGGGACTGTAACAGGAGTTGTGAAAACAAGGGAGTGGAAAATGGTAAATTTTATCACAGGAACACACAAAAAACTATATTACAGTAGAGGGAAAGAGGGGAGAGAGATGAGTATTATTTGAGAGGTACTCTCATCTGATTTAGTTCAAGGAGGGAACAACAAACTTAATTAAGTATATAAATCTAACTAGCTCTACAGGAAATAGGAGGGGAAGGGGAAAGAAAAGGGAGAGGAAGTTAAAAGGGAGGCAAAGAAGTAGTAAGGATAAAGGGGAGTAAAAGGGAGTAGGGCTAAAAGAAGGAAGGGAAGATTGCATGAGGTGGTGGTCAAAAATTAAAACACTATTGTGGAGAGGAAGGGAGAACTAAAAGCACAAATGGTGGGAAAGAGGATGGAGGGAAAGACATAGATGGTAATCATAGCTGTGAATGTGAATGGGATGAACTCTCCCATGAAATGGAGAAGGATAGCAGAATGGATTAAGAGCCATAATCCAACAATACGTTGTTTACAAGAAATACATTTGATATGGGGGCATACACACAGGGTAAAGGTAAAAGGTTTAAATAGAATATATCGTGCTTCAGCTGATGTAAAAAAGGCAGGAATAGCAATGCTAATCGTAGATAAAGCAAGGGCAGAAATAGATCTAATCAAAAGTGATAAGGAAGGAAACTACATCCTGCTAAAAGGCACCATAAACAGTGAGGCATTATCATTACTAAACATATATGCTCCAAGTGGTATAGCATCCAGATTCTTAGAGGAGAAATTAAGGGAGTTGCTGGAAGAAATAGACAGCAAAATGATACTACCAGGGGACCTCAACTTCAGCCTCTCTGAACTTAATTAAAATAACCTTAACAGAACAAGAAAGAAGTTAATGAGGTGAATAAAACTCTGGTTATGGTAGCTATGGTAGATCTCTGGAGAAAACTGAATGGGGATTGAAAGAAATATACCTTTTTCTCACAGTACATGGCACATATAAAAAAATTGATAGTGTACTTGAGCATAAAAACCTCACAATCCAGTCAATGCATCCTTCTCGGATCATAATGAAATAAAATTATATGTAATAAAAGGCCATGGAAAGATAAATCAAAAATTAATTGTAAACTAAATAATCTACTCCTAAAGAATGAGTGGGTTAAACAAAAAATCATAGAAATAATCAACAACTTCATTCAAGAGAATGGCAATAATGAGACAAACTACCAAACTTTATGTAATACTACAAAAGCAGTTCTTAAGGGAAACTTTATATCTTTGAATGCCTACATGAATAAAACAGAGAAAGAAGAGACCAATGACTTGGGCATGCAACTGGAAAAGCTCAAAAAGGAAGAAATTGAAAATCTCCAAGCAAATACTAAATTAGAAATACTGAAAACCAAAGAAGAGATTAACAAAATTGAAATTAAGAAAACTATTGAACTAGTAAATAAAACTAAGAGATGATTTTATGAAAAAAAACAATGAAATTGATAAACCTTTGTTCAATTCGATAAAAAAAAAGAAGAAAAACAAATTAACAATATAAAAAATGAAAGGAGTGAACTCACCTCCAATGAGTAGAAAATTAAAACAGTTATTAGAAATAACTTTGCCCAACTTTATGCCCTTAAATTCAACAGTCTAAATGAGATGGATGATTATTATAAAAAATATAAATTACCCAGATTAACAGAAGAGGAAGTTGAATACTTAAATAACCCCATTTCAGAAAAAGAGATTGAACAAGTCATCAATGAGGTCCCCAGGAAAAATCTCCAGGGCCAGATGGATTTACAAGTGAATTCTGTGAAACATTTAAAAAACAGTTAATTTTCATACTGTGTAGACCATTTGGGAAAACTGGGGAAGAAGGAGTCCTTCAAAATTCTTTTAATGATACAAATATGGTTTTGATACCTAAACCAGGAGAAGCCAAAACAGAGAAAGAAAATTATAGACCATTTCTCTAATGAATATAGATGCAAAAATTTTAAATAAGATTTTAGCAAAAAGAATACAGCAACTTATCAAGAGAATAATACATTATGATCAGGTAGGATTTATACCAGGAAAGCAGGGCTAGTTCAATATTAGGAAAACTATTAGTATTATTGATCATATCAACAACAAACCCAACAGAAGCCACATGATTATCTCAATAGATGCAGAGAACGCTTTTGACATAATACAACACCCATTCCTACTAAAAACACTGGAGAGCATAGGAAAAAATGGAACTTTCCATCAAATAATAAGCAGCATCTACCAAAAACTATCAGCTAGCATTATATGCAATGGAGATAAGCCAGATGTGCTTCTGTTAAGGTCAGGGGTGAAACAAGCATGTCCATTATCACCACTATTATTCAATATGGTGCTAGAAATGTTAGCTGGAGCAATAAGAGAAGAAAAAAATTGAAGGAATTAGAATAGGCAAAAAGAAACTAAGTTGTCAGTCTTTGCAGATGATACGATGATGTACTCAGAGAATCCCAGAGATTCAAGTACAAAACTACTTGAAATAATAAACAACATTGACAAAGTTGCAGGTTACACAATAAACCCACGCAAATATTCTGCATTTCTGTATATTACTAGCGGAGTCTAATAGCAAGAATAGAAAGAGAAATCCCATTTAAAGTTAAGGTAGAGACTATAAAATATTTGGAAGTTTACCTGTCAAAAGAAATCAAGGGACTATATGAACACAATTGCAAAAAACTTTTTGAACAAATAAAGTCAGATCTAAGTAAGCAGAAAAGCATCAGTTGCTCATGGGTAGGCCGAGCCAATATAATAAAAATGACAGTTCTACCTAAATTAATTTACTTCTTTATCGCCATACCAATCAGAGTATCAGATAATTATTTCCTAGAGCTGGAAAAAATAATATCAAAATTCATCTGGAAGAACAAAAGTTCTGAAATATCAAGGGAACTAATGAGAAGAAATGCTAGGGAAGTTGGCCTAGCTCTACCAGATCTCAAATTGTATTATAAAGCAGCAATTATCAAGACCACTTGGTACTGGCTAAGAAACAGAAGAGTAGACTAGTGGAATAGATTAGGTACTAAAGACACAGTAGTCAATAAATATAGCAATCTACTGTTTGATAAACCCAAGGACCCCAGCTTCTGGGATAAAAACTCACAATTCAACAAAAATTCCTGGAAAACTAGATAATAGTGTGGCAGAAACTAGGCATAGACCAATGTCTGGGACCATACAGAAGAATAAATTTCAAATGAGTACATGATCTAGGCATAAAGACTGATACCATAAACAAATTAGTGCAGCAAGGAAGAATGTAATTACCAGATTTATGGAGAAGGGAAGAATTTTTGAGTAAACAAGAAATAGAAAGCATTACCAAGAGTAAAATGGATATTGTTGATTACATTAAACTGTTAAGGTTTTGCACAACCAAACCCAATTCAACAAAGATTAGGATGGAAGCAGAAAACTGGGAAAGAATTTTTGCATCTAATGTCTCTGATAAAGGCCTGATTTCTAAAATATATAGAGAACTGAGTCAAATGTACAAGAATACAAGTCATTCTTCAATTGATAAATGGTCAAAGATATGAACAGATAGTTTTCAGAGGAAGAAATTAAAAATATCTATAGTCATATGAAACAATGTTCTAAATCACTATTGATTAGAGAGATGCAAATCAAAACAACTCTGAGGTACCACACCACACCTATAAGACTAACAAGACAAAACAGGAAGATGATAAATGTTGGAGAAGATGTGGGAGAATTGGAATACTGATTCATTGTTGGTGGAGCTGTGAGCTGATCCAACCATTCAGGAGAACAATTTGGAACTATGCCCAGAGGGCTACAGAAATGTGCATACCCTTTGACCCAGCAATAACTCTTCTAGGACTGTATCCCCAAGAGATCATAAAAATGGGAAATGGTCCCACATGTACAAAAATATTTATAGCAGCTCTCTTTGTGGTGGCCAAAAACTGGAAATCAGGGGAATGCCCATCAATTGGGGAATGGCTGAATAAATTGTGGTATATGAATGTAATGAAATACTATTTTGCTATAAGAAATTATGAACAGAAAGACTTCAGAGAGGCCTGGAAAGACCTATGTGATTTGATGCTGAGTGAAAGGAGCAGAACCAGGAGAACTTTGTACACAGCAACAACCACAGGTTGAGAGGATTTTTTCTGGTGGACTTAGAGCTTCATTGCAATGCAAGGACTTAAAAAATTCCCAGTGGTCTTTTAAGGAAAAATGCCTTTCACCTCCAGAGAAAGAACTATAGAATTCAATTGCAGAATGCAGCAGATCATTTTCTTTTGTATTATATTTTGGTTTATTAGGATTTCTCCTATTCCTTTTAATTCTTCTATGCAACATGGCTATGGTGAAAATGTTTTTGACAGGAATGTATGTGTAGAACCTATATAAAACTGTATACTGTCTTGGGGAAGGAGTTGGAGGGAGGAGTAAGGAGGGGGAGAGAAGGAAAAAATCTAAGTTATATTGCAGTGATTGTAGAACACTGAAAATAAATAAAATAATAAATAAATAATTGGAACATAGTAAGTAATGTGCAGCCCCAGTGTGAACTCTACTTCCACACCAACTATGAACATGGGAGCTTTAGATTCAACTGTAATTACCACCATATTTAACCCAAAACAAGTGCTGAAATACACACTTGGTCAGGGATGCTGATGTCTGTAGGTGTTTAGAATGAGTTATGGGGAAATTAAGTTCTGGATGTCTGTCTCTCTACCAACACACTGCCTCAGGTATTGGATGAGTAGATAAAGTGTATTTTCTAGCAGGGAATTACCTCTTCTTTGTCCAAAACCAGCCCATTAGCCTCCAAGATCAGTTTTCACAATTGGTTATATTGGTATCTGACCACAAGTTTAGCTAAAAGCCAGAGGTCTGCTGTGAATCAGGTTTCTGCTTCCTAGAAGCCACATAATTACTGACCAAATGTGCATACATAGGCAAAGTTATTTGCCAAAGTTATGTCTTTTCTGGACCTCAGTTTCTTCAACTACAAAACAAAGAGATTACATTAGATACAAGGATCTCACAAAATACAAGATGTAGTAGCATAATAGCAATTTAAATAGAAAGATCTTTATCATTCATTAATAAGCTGATGTGATCTCCTTAAATCACCCGGCAGCCTAAGTTACATGTGATGGGAGGTGCTTGCCAAACAGGTGGAACAGGAAGGGTGGAGCAGAACTGGAAGGAAGTGAGTGAACACGATCTAGTCAGGAGAGGATGCAGGCAGGCACAGCAAGGCTCAGGCTCATGAGTGTTTGCTTATGAGAAGGCTCTGGCAGAGAAGGGGAGGCTTTGGAATGACTTTGCCCCCTGTGGTAATCATATTTATTAACTTCTTGGCTACCATGATAGATTTAGCTTTCTGTTCTGGAATTTGGCTTTCTGATGTCTAAGTAAATGTTTTTCTTCTGCCTTCTATATGGAGAGTCTTTTATACTTTGTGATTGAGAACTATGCCAGCATAATCAGTCACCACCAGTGCTGTGAATTTTTCCTTGGTGGTACAAATAGTCATTGATCCCAAAATTCCCTTCATTTTTATCAAAGAAACTTGTCTTTCACTTTTGCTTATCATTGTAGATCTAGAAATTCCTTCTTTTTTCACTCAGTCTTTTAAAGGATGTAATTATCATTAAGATAACTGAAGAAGTTATTAGCTGTTCTGGTTTTAGGTCAGGATGAGAGCTCCAGTATGTATTTATAGTAACAAAGGTTTACTCATTAATTGGAGATCTGCTTGGTATGGGATATCATAATAGTTTTATATGGTGTTGTTACGTTTTTCTCACTCTTCCCAATATGATAATTGCTTTCTGCTTATAGGTTTGGAAGATAAAGCCATTAACTCTAAAACATTCATTGAAGGAAAGGCCTTGGGAGATACTACTCCTTATTTCTCATCTGGCTGCATTACTTTATTCCTTCTCTAACTACTCTGATATGTCCCCATGTCAGGTACCGTCCTTCTTTCCTTGCTTTCCCTTTTTAGCTTTTTGTAGGCTGTCTTCCCCCATTAGATTGTAAGTTGTTTGAAAGCAAAAACTGTATTTCTGTTTTGTATGTGTATCCCTAGTGCTTGGCACAATGCCTTCCACATGGTAGATACTTAATAGATAATAATTCATGTGTACGAAAGTGATGAGGAGTGTTAGGTCACGTAAGACCAGTTTCAGTACAAAGGTCAGTTCTGTTTTTTTTTTTAATAATTACATTTAGTTGTTCCACTTCTTCCTATAGACTCATGGTGGTATGGGCAGAGAAAATGTTGAATCTACAAAGTTGGGTAATTATTTTCCTGTTTCCAAACTTGGATGCCACTGACAGTACTGGTAAACAGAGGAGAGAATGAAATCTAGGACTAAACTCCTTTAAGGTCTTGCAATAACTATAATAAAATCTGTTTTCCACAAAACTGTAATCCAACCTAAATATTAGCAAACAACAAGTACTTATTCAAAAGAATAAGAATCAACATTATAAAAGCCAGCCTATATATTTACAAAAGGTCTTCATGGTAGGAAAATGAGCAATTTGTTTCATCTTTTGTGGGCTTTCCAATCTACCTTCAAGATAGAACAGCTAAAAGCACTACTTTTGGACCTACTAAGGGAAGTTGAGAGCAACAATGTCTCCACATTGTCTCAATTACATTTTTCAACCTCAGTCGTCCCTTGTTCATGGCACATAAGAAGAAATACGACTTTATTGGGGGGTCCTGGAACCAGTACAAAAACTAAAATGTATCTGTTGCAGAGATTTTAAACCTGACATCCATGGACTCTCAATGTGTCCATGGCTAGATTTCAAAGGGGTCTGTGAATCTGGATGGGAAAAATTACGTATTTATTTCAACTTAATGGTTTCTTTCATAATCCTATGTATTTCTTTTTATGTACTTAAAACATTACACTGAGAAGGCACTATAGACTTCATAGACTTCCAAAGGAGTTCATCCAAGACACAAAAAGGGTCTTAATGAAGGAACATTCCTTGCATTAGCTTCTTTGTGCATAGAATATCACAGAAAATTGGTGTATATATACAAATGATTGATTTTATAAGAAAAATTACTTTGGTCTTGTATTTCTACCACTATGGCTTAACTAATATATAGCAAGACTGATAAGGCATTCACTTGTCAGAGGGACATACTGTAAGTGATGAATGTGGTCACTGCTATAATAGAAATAAACACTCAGATCTGGGTCTAAACTTTCAGACATATCTCCCAAAATAAGTAGAAATGAAATTTTCTCAACTCTGATCCTAGGTAAATGTCAGAAAATGATTGTAAATAACAAATTTATAACTCAGCTAGGTGGCATAATGGAGAGAGTACTGAGCCTGAAGTCAGGAAGACTTGCATTCAAATCTGACCTCAGATAATCCCTAGGTGTGGGAATCTGGGCAAATCACTTAACCTCTGTCTGCCTTAGTTACCTTAACTTGATAGTTCTGGAATTTGGCAACAATATTCCTTGGCTTTTTTCAATTTGGAATCTCTTTTAGGAGGTGATCAGTGGATTTTTCAATGACTATTTTACCCTCTGCATCTAGGACCTCAAATCAGTTTTTCTTGAGAATTTCTTGGAAGAGATTGCCCAGGCTCTTTTTTTCACCAGGGCTTTCCAGTAGACCAATAATCCTTAGATTTTCTCTCCTGGATCTAATTTGCAGGTCAATTGTTTTTCCAATGAAATATTTTACATTTCCTTGTATTTTTTCATTCTTTAAATTCTGTTTGACTGATTTTTTTGAAAAAAATGTATAATTTACTTAATTTTCAGTTCTCAGCATTCACTTACACCAAGAATTTGAATTCAGATTTTTCTCCCCAGCTCTCCCCACCTCCCCCAGGACAACATGCACCCCATTCACCCCTTCCTCCAGTCTGTCATCCCTTCTATTACCCACCCTGTTTCCTTCCCCCTTCTCCTTTATTTTCCAGTGGGGCAAAATAGATTTTTACACTCCTTTGCCTGTAGATGTTAATTTATACTTGCATGCTAAAACAATTTTTTAACATTCATTATTAAAGCTTTTAGTTCCATATTCTCTCCCTCCTTCCCCACCCACCCTAATTGGGAAAACAAGCAATTCAATACAGGTCATACATGTGTAAAAATGCAAAGTACTTCCATAATAGTTATATTGTAAAAGACTAACCATATTTCCCTCTGTCCTATCCTGCACTCCATTTATTCCATTCTCTCCCTTGACCTGTTCTCTCATAATAGTGTTTGCTTCTGATTATCCCTTTCCCCAATTTTCGGTCGTTTCTATTATATTCCCTCTCCTATCCCCTTCCGCCTTGCATTCCTGCAGGGTAACGGAATTCTATATTTCAACTGAGTGTTCGTTATTCCCTCTGTAAGCCAAATCTCATGAGAGTAAGGCTCACTTATTTCCTTTCATCTCCTCCCTCTTGCCCATACATTTTAAAAGTTCTTTTATGTGAGATGATTTGCTATATTCTACCCTTTCCTTTCTCTTACTCCTAGTACATTCCATTCAACAGTATATTTTATTCTTTTAGGCATTCTACCTTCAAATTCAGCTTATCCTGGGCCCTCTGTGTGTGTATGTGTGTATATATATATGTGTACATGTATGTGTACACATATATGTACACATACATGCATGTATGTGTGTATTTATGCATATGTATATATATGCACGTGCATGCATACATAAACACATACACCCATGTACATATACATTCCTTCCAACTACTCTAATACTGATAAAGGTCTGGAAATATAGTTAGTCTTACACATGAGTATTATGGAAGTCATTTGCAAAACTACACAGATATAGCCTATATTGAATTGCTTGCCTTCCCAATGGGGATGGGTGGGGAGGGAAAAAGGAAGAGAAGTTGGAACTCAAAGTTTTAGGAACAGCTGCTGAGTATTGTTCTTGCATACAACTGGAAAATAAAAAATACAGAAAGAAAGCTATTTTGCCCTACAGGACAAAAAAGAAGATGGGGACAAGGGAAGGGAGGGATGTTAGAAAGGAGGGTAGATTGGTGATAGAATGCTTGGTGTTTTGGGGATGGGAGGAGGGGAGAGAGGGGGAGAAAATTTGGAACTCAAAGTTTTGTGGAAATGAATGTTGAAAACTTAAATGCTAAAATGAACTAATTAACTAATGACAATGAACTAATATCAATACTATACATAAATGCAACAAATGGTACAACATCCAAATTCTTAAAATGAGTGTTTAATGAATTACAGGAGGAAAGGTCACATATTTCAAATGTAGAGAGAACTGAGCTAAAATTCTAAGAACATAATTTATTCCTTAATTGATAAATGGTTAAAGAATATGAACAAGCAGTTTTCAGACAAAGAAATCAAAGCTATCTAAAGCCATATGAAAAAGTGCTCTAAATTACTATTGATTAGATAAATACAAATTAAAATAACTCTGAAGTAGCACTTCATGCCTATTAGAATGACTAACATGGCAGGAAAGGAAAATGACTAACATTGGAGATGATGTGGGGAAAAAATGGAAGATTAATGCGCTATTGTTGGGGTTGTGAACTGTTCCAACCCTTCTGGAATTGGGAACTATGCCCAAGGGTATATAGAACTGCATACCTTTTGACCCACCAAAGTCACTATTATGTCTGTATCCCAAATATATTTTGAAAGAAAAAAAAGACCTATATGTAAAATAATACTTTTAACACCTTTGTGTTAGTAAAGAATTGAAAACTGAAGGGATGTTCTTCAACTGGGGAATGGCTGAATAAATTGTAGCATATGATTGTGATGGATTATGATTGTGCTTTAAGAAATGATGAGAGAGCTAACAATTTCTGGGATCCAAAATGATGGAGCAAAAAGTAAGTTGCTGTCACTTTACCATATTGACCTCTGAAAGTTCAGAAAAATGTTGTCCTAGCAAACACCCTGAAAGGGCTGCAAAATGACAGGGTACAGTAGATGGATTTAAAAATCACAGTCATTCCCCAATGCAAAATTATGCAGATTCAACAAATGATGTTTTACAATTCTACTAGATCAGCACTAGATCAAAAACCTCAGGTTTGATGTTGCAATGAAATAAGATGCTCATGGAAAATTTAACATTTAACAAAAGGAAATTTACTTAGGTAAATCAAGGGAAGAATATTCAATGAATATAAATATAATAGTCCAAGTCTGATTCAAATTGATCTGGAACCTCAGGGGAGAGAGAAAGAGGGGAATAAGAAAGGGGAAAAGAAATATACACAGAGACAGAGTCAGAGAAAGACAGAAAGAGTAAGAGACAGGACAGAGAGATAAAAGCAAAGAAGAGAGACAGAATCCGAGACACAGAGAGTAACAATTTAAGTAAGTCATATATCTCAAAATAGAGCTCATAAATGGAAATGGGCAAGGAGAACTTATAGGAGTAGACAATAGCAACTGTGCCAGCAAAACTAATTGCAGAGTCAAAGTTGTACATAAAGTGGAAGTGGATAAAATATAGATAAAGGGAGGAAAACAAAAACCCTAACTCTCATGCCAACCTTAATTGTGAATGGATTGAAAAAAAATCCGGTAAAATTAAAGAGAATGGCAAAATGGATAAGAAAGTAATTCAATGTTTGCTACATATACAAAACACACTGAAAATAAAGACACAATGAATAAAAATGAGAAAGTGGAACATAATTTACCTTGTATTGTTATCCCCCCAAATATGAAACTTATTAGAAAAAGAAAAATTAAAAATTTGTAATACCAAGAAAGATATGGTATATGTAAGGAAACCATAAAAATAAAATAATATGAATATTAATGTGTATTCATCAAATGGAATTGATATAAATTCATAGAGGAAAATTTATGCTAAAAGTTATAAATAGCACAAAAATTGTAATTATAATGTTTTCATTTGGATAAATCTAATAAATAGTTGAGAGAAATATAGAACTGAACAGACTGTCAGAGAACTTAGATTTGAAAAACTTAAAGCACCTTCTGAATGGGAACATTGGTGAATATGCATATCTCAGAATAGCACAGTACCTTGAGAAAATTAAAGTATGTACTTGAGAGCAAAGAAGATTTATAAACCAATATAACTCAAATGGATTAGCAATTTCATTAATTTAGGAGTTCCCTCCAGTAATACAGATTGCAAATTATCTATGTCTGTCCATGTGGTGTGATTCTTATACATATCAACCCAAAAGTTTCCCATGTATGCTAAATGTTCTGGAGACTTTCCTCATTCACTCTCCATAGTGCAAAGGAACCAGTAAAGAATTCTGGCTGTGATCTTGATGTGTGGGAGACACGTTGTTGTAAAATAGCCAGTAGAAGAATACTTTATCCTTTGCAGTACAAATATTTTTTGCAAACAACAAACAATAAAGTACAATGGAATTCAATATTTTCTATATCCTTCATTCAATTGAGAAATGATCAAGATGTGGCCCATTGTTTAATATAATTTACAAAGCTTTGCTTATTCTCTACTAATTCCCTCTTCTGGGATACCCTCAATTCCTGTATTAATTAATTCTATAAAAATTGTTATAGATGGAAAAGCTGGCATGTAGGACAATATCTGTTAATATTTTCTTGGATTTCAGAATTAATAAGGTGAAAAATTTCTTTCCACGTATTCATATCTTTCCCTCCTTTAGATACCTTGAAAATCGGATTCTGGTCATTCATCCCCTCAGTCTCTGTTAGTGCCCTGGGGTCGTGATTTTGCGACCTATAAGAGCGAAAAGTCGACAGTGCCGTGAAGGATGAAGCTCGTGAGATTTTTTATGAAGTTGAGTCATGAAACTGTAAACAATGAATTGAAGAATGGAACGCAAGTACATGGAACAATCACAGGTGTGGATGTCAGTATGAATACACATCTTAAAGGTGTGAAAATGACCCTGAAGAACAGAGAGCCTGTACAATTGGAAACACTGAGGAAATAACATTCGGTACTTCATCCTTCCAGACAGCTTACCTCTGGACACTTTACCTGTGGATGTTGAAACAAAGGTGAAATTTAAGAAAAGGGAAACTTGCAGGAAGAAGCTGAGGTCGTGGTAGGGACGAGGACATGGTCATGGCAGAGGAACAGGGGGTCCCAGATGATAACTTCTTCCATGAATACTGTTATGCATTTCCACGAAAGTCAGAAATACAGTACAAGTATTTGTACAGGTTTTGTTTATATCAGTTTTTAATAAACGCAAATGTGGGAGAGAGTTGTCTATTGAATATGTCATCGGTTAAGATTTCAGTACTCTGAAATCTACTCCTTAGCATTAGTATAGTAGCTCCAAATGTAAAACAGTTGAACTATAAGGCCGTTCATAAATGTAGTTTAAATTCTGACTTAACCATACTTTTTTCTAATGTAAAAACATGATTTCATATATGTATATGGAAGATTTTGAATCCCCACTGTAATGCTTTTGTCTTCTTTGGGACCACCTAGAGAAATAAAGAGTTACGTTTGATATATCTAAAACTATATCTAAAACTAAAAAACCCTTTGGATTGTCCAAAATGAACTCTCTTTTTCTTGAATTTCACTCTATAGTGAATAGTATTATAGGGAAGTTTCAAGCTACTGGTATTTTATAAGTGAAGGTCATCTTTTAAATTAAGATTGTCCTTTTTATAATCAAAGTTTTTTATGTTTTCTCCAATATTTTAAAATAAAAGTTCTCAACAGAAAAAAAAAAACCATAGACATCTTGTAAATCATTTCCTTAATGCACTCATAACTTCGTTATCTCCAGTGTGGATCTCCTAAATATTCACTTGATCTAATGAATCCTATCTCCCTTGTCCTACCTACCTGTTCTCATTAATGGCAACTCTACTTCCTCTGTAAGGTCCTCTGTAGAGACTTGAGAGATTGTGATGTTATGTACAAGCATTGTATTGGTTTCATTATCCTTGAGGGGAAAAAATATTGTAATAATTTTTGCAAAACTTTTTCGTGTTTCTTCTATTTATAGTTCTTCTTACATTGTCATCCTTGAATAACCTTGATATGACTTTGTTATTTGGAAATCATAAGAACTTTTTTTTACACTTGCTTTATTCTCCACTGCTTCTTCGTGCTTTATGAGATAATACTGTTCACAATAATCTATCACCTTTCTTCATGAGATTTTATAAATAAATTTATGTACTAATTTGGTGTTGACTTTGGAGGTCATGTCTCTCCATTTTTCAAGTAAGTTGTGTTCCGTGATTTTTTCTGGATTCTTTTTGGCCTCCTTGTAGCAATTAATTTACGTTGCTTTAATTTCTGAGTGAAATTATTATAGTTAGTGCTGCTGTTTTCATGTTGTCCATTTCCCATTTACTATTTTAAGTAGGTTTTTTTAAAATTCAGAGTTGTCATACTAATAATATGTGATATCTTTTTTCATAACTACTGTTTTTGTTAATTCTTATAATAAATTTTGATCTTGATTCTGACAAGCTGTGCACAAACAGCTGACTCAGGGTTAATGTCCATAACCACAATAAATTTTTGCCTGTCTGTAAAACTAATCAGCTTTATTCTTTGTAATATTCTTTCATGCTCACTATATCCACTACCTATTACACTACTGGACCTGTGGTTTGTTTTGAAAAGGGAACTCCCCAGTAAGGAAACTCCCTCAACCAATGCAGATTAGCATCTTTTCAATAAAATATAGTTTCAGAGAGGGATCTAGAGGATTTAGAGGTTAAGAGTTTGACCAGTACCATAGAGCCATAGTGTGTCACAGGTTGAGCTTGAACCCATATGCCTTTGTGACCTCAAAGTTGTTTATACACTATGCATACTGCCTCTCTATGTATTATATATATTAACACAATAAATAAGAATAACTAATCAGGGGGAAGTGAAATAGCTATAAGTATAAATGGAGATTTACTGAAGACATTCTGAATAATGAGTGAACCAAAGAACAAATAATAGGAATAATTAACAGTTATATAAAAGGGAATGAGAATGATGAAATAAAATTTCAATTTTTGGTGATTGCAACCAAATTAATCCTCAGTTGGAGTGTGTGTATGCATACATTAACAAAAAGGATGATAATATGCTAAGTATAGAATTTTTTAAATTATAGAATCAGAGAAGTATCAAAAATGTAAAAGAAATTTGGAAATTAAACTAAAAATAAATAAAATATAAAACAAAATATTGTAGAAATGCTGAACAAACTGAAAGTTGATTCTTTGAAAACATGTATACATTGATAACTTTACCCCAGCTGGAATAAAAGATTAAACTAAAATTTCCAAAACAAAAACAAATATGGTGAATTTGCAATAAACATAAAAGTAAAGAAAATTATCAGAACTTACCACACCCAATTATATATTACCAAACAAAAAGTTTCTAAGAAAATGGATGATTGGCAGCCTCTGCCGCCCCTTTGCCTCTGTGTCCGCTGCCCACCGCTGGTCTGGTTGTGTCCACCAGGAGAGGAAGGCAATGACTGTGCCACCTACTTATGCTGACCTTGGAAAATCTGCCAGGGATGTGTTTACTAAGGGTTATGAATTTGGTTTAATAAAACTGGATCTGAAAACAAAGTCTGAGAATGGGCTGGCATTTACAAGTTCAGGTTCAGCACTGAAACCAGTAAAGTTTCAGGCAGTTTGGAAACAAAATACAAATGGTTTGAATATGACTTGACATTCATAGAAAAATGAAACACAGACGATACATTGGGTACTGAAATTACTGTTGAGGATCAATTTGCGCATGGGCTGAAGCTGACCTTCGATTTGTCCTTCTCACCTAACACAGGGGAAAAAAGTGCTAAGATTAAGTCAGGATATAAGTGGGAACATATCAATCTTGACTGTGACATGGATTTTGATATTTCTGGACCTTCAATAGAAGGAGCTGTGGTACTTGACTATGAGGGCTGCTTGGCAGGCTACCAGATGAATTTTGAAATTTCAAAATCTCAGGTGACCCAGAGCAACTTTGGTGCTGGCTACAAGACCAATGAATTCCAGCTGCACACCAATGTGAATGATGGCACAGAGTTTGGGGGATCTATTTATCAGAAGGTGAACAAGAAGTTGTAAACTGCTGTCAACCTAGCCTGGACAGCTGAAAATAGCAACACTCATTCTGGAATAGCAACCAAATATCAGATTGACCCTGAGGCCTCTTTCTCTGCTAAAGTGAACAATTCTAGCCTGATAGGCTTAGGTTACACTCAGGCTCTAAAACCAGGTATCAAACTGACATTATCAGCTTTGCTGGATGGCAAGAATGTCAATGCTAGTGGCCACAAGCTTGGTCTAGGACTGGAATTTCAAGCATAAAAGAAATTGTACAATCATTTAATTTTAAAATATTTTACAGGATAGCTACCTTCAGAAAGTAGTGTACCCTTTCATGTTGTATGTCTGGGACGCAAGTATTGCTATGTATCAGTCATATTAGATCTCCAAGTTAAAGATGATGCAGCTTTAAAGTGTTATCCTTTCAGAGATACAGAAGAAGTCCAACTCAGAAAAAAAGGTCCTTTTAGCTCCAGGTTTTTGAGGGGATATGTGATGATTCCCACAACAGCTTTCAGAATTCTCTGAGGATTGAAAGGATGCATTGAGCCACCTTTTTTATCTAGAGATAGCTGTTAGTGGAAGACAGTTAGTAAATGTGGACTGATTAAATGAATGAAATTTTAACTTCCTGAGAATTCATGGTCCATTGCAATCGACTTGGCTACATAGCTATCCTAAGTGGGTAGAAAGAGGCTCACTCCTTCATGGAGTGAAAATTTGTCTGAAAAGGGGCCTCTTTTTTTTTAAAGTCAAATCTTCATAAATTGTTCCAGCTTTGATTCGTTTCTTCTGACAAAAGTTGTCGGCAGAGTCCTTTGGGTGTGCACTTTGTACCATTTTGTTGTGGAGCCAGTTTGATGTGACTAAGTCAATAATGCAGTACTTAATTCCCAGTGTCATTGTGGTTCTATGTGCTTTGACTGAGTTACAAATAAAGAGGCTGCGAGGACACAGAACCATAAGCAGGGAAGATTCTGTGTAACTGTGCTCACATAGTGATATCACTTGGTATCAAGTGTGTAGTCTCACACTAACTTTTTTTTTTAGCAATTAATAGATGCATTTTAGAATCTTCCATATTGTGTGGAATTAGAATCCTTCCATTCCAAATACTGTACTTACCACCACTTAAAAATACAACCTGAATAAAATATTGAAACCTCAAAAAAAAAAAAAAGAAAATGGATGATTACCTACAAAACAATTAATACTCATGATAACAGAACAGGAAATTGAAATCCTAAAAAACTCAGCCTCAGAAAAATGAAAAGAACAAATCATCAAGGAGCAAAGAAAGAAAACTACCACCAGCCCACTCTCCAACTCATATAGATGTTTTTAATGATAAATTCTATCAGAAATTTAAAGAGTAATAAATACTTGTACAAAACAAATTATTTTCACTAATTGAAAAATAAGGCATCTATTAAATTCATTTTGTGAACCAAATGTGGTTCTAATACCTAATCCAAGGCATTAGAAATAGAGAAAGTGAATTATAAACCAATTACAATAATGAATAATGATGTAAAAAATATTAATAAAAATGCTTTCAAAGACTATGCTAATATATTCAAAAATTATTCACTAGGTTACTAGTGAATTTGTATCAAGGATGCAACGATGGTTCAACATCAATAATACAATTAAATAATTTAAAAACCATAAATAATCAAAACCATGTTATTCTATCAATGAATGTAGAAAAAGTTTTTTGACAAAACAGAACATTCAACTCTGCCAGCAACTTTACAAAGCATAAATATAAAAAGCCGTTTTACTGTTAATATCAATATATCTAATATTAAATATTATGTGTGCATAAACACACATTTATGTGTAAGAGGAAGTATGACATAATGTATAATAATTTGACATCAGAGCCAGAAAGAGCCTATCTCTTCAGTTCAGATACCGTCTCTAACACATGTGTACTTCTGAGTATTCACCAAACAAAATTTAAATATAATTGGGGTATATTCAACAAAGTAAATAAAAATACTATACAACATATATGATATTACATTTAAAAATTAAGTCAGTATGCATCTCATGGATATCTTTATGTACCAATTGGTGGCCTCATTTCACTTGAGTTTGCCACCACTGTTCAAAACTACTTTCTAAGAGCATGAATTGCAAAAGGTACTAGCCTTCATTAGTGGAGGAATTTTTGTCACCTGAGAGTTCTTTATATGGTGAAATCACAGGTCTAGTGCTTACCCCATCTATTTGTGTATATGCACATATATACATAGATGTATTTTTATATAATCAAAAGCTAGCATTGTCTGCAGTGGAGAGACACAAGAATTTTTTCCAATAGCTTCAAGTAAAGAAAGAATGCCTCTCTTTCTATCGTTATTTAATATAGTTCTAGAAATACTAGCAATAGAATATGAGCTACATCAAGACATAAATATAAGCAAAAAGAGAATAGAGATAGTGGCTTCAATAAAGTAGCAGGATACAAAATTATCCCACAAAACCCAACCTTTTGAAATGCAATAAGATTCATGAAGAAATAATAGAAAGTGAAATCTCTATCAAAATAAGTACTATCAACCTCCAGACTTAGATCTAAGGAAGAAAAACAAATTAGGCTGTATGTGTATTTATTTCTCTCAAGCAGGAGGGCATGTATGCAGAGCTGCAGTTGGAACCGCCCCACAGGAAATACCTGTGGGGCAAAAACAGAGCCATGAAGCAAGGAAGTGCCTGGGACTCAGGATGTCTGTGCAAGTTTAATCCAGTCTCGTGATTACTGACACATCAAGAGGAATTCAGCTTCACTCAGAGAGTGTTACAAAGCATTATTGATGTGTCAGTCCAGATGGGCTCAAATTATCCTCTCCAATTGGCCAGTCCAAGTTTTGGGCCTTTTGAGGATAATGAAGAGCTTAAGCAGGTCTCACATTGCCTCCCTTTTGTCAAAGGGGTGCCAATGGCATTACTTACAGACCAAAGGAAGGTATGAGGTCTTACTCTTCCTCAGAGAGCAAGGGTGTACTAACACCCTTTCCTTAACTGACCAAGGGGTTGCCCTAACTCCACAGTCTCCTGGGGTGGGTCTGCAGACAGATGGGGAATGAACACAGACAGCATTACTTTACTCACCAAGGTAGTGGAGTAATTGTGAGACAAAGCCAATCCCTTTCAGGTCCCAAATAAGATAAAAGTGAGAAGAGTAAGTACTCCAGGAGCAGAAAGAAAGAGGAATCTCAGTAAACTGCCCATTCCTGGTTAAGGGAGGTGAATATGTCATTCCACTAGATCCTTGTGGCCTGATCTCTCAATCTGGTGACATGAATGTGAAGTGCATTTATACTGTACTCTATGTGTTAAGATTCATTAACATTCAAAACAAACCAAAACAAAAGCTAGGACAGTCAAGAGATGTGGACAAACGGAGTAAGGCATTAAGGATCTGGAAAGGGAGGCTCAAGTGGGGAGGGAGTCTTTCTAGCAGCCCTGGTCTGGATTCCTGAGGCAGTTGTCTGCCTCAGATGTAATGTTCTTCAGGCCCTTACAAAGTTGAATGGCAAGGCCTCAAGTGGGTTCCAATATCTACTTGGAGTGGGGGGTCATCTTCTGATGATTCAGGAGTCCATACCCACAAATTTGGCAGCTGTAGGAATAGTCAGAAGGACCTGGTGGGGCCCTTAGAAGACATATGAGTTGACAATTGAGAGAAAACTTCTATCAATCTTTGAATCAGAGTTTCTGGTCAGCATAACATAGGTCCTTGATTAAAGGCTCATACAAATGGCCTGTATGTAAGTAGTGGTGTAAGGTTATTATGTAAAAGGAAATACCTGTGGGAAAAAACCAAAAAATAAAACTAAATATAAGAATAAAACTTAATCATAATTAGCTAAAACATTCTGACTCTTAGAAAGAGAAGAGGAGGAAGTTGGAAAGAATGTCATGAATCTTGAAAGATAATTCTTTGAAACTTGAGATATTATTTTTATTATATTGACTGATAGCGTCTTAATTGATATATTGACTGTAGCGTCTTAAACCAACATCAAAATAATATAAAAATATTTTTGCTAGTTCAGTATAAAAGGTAAAATGGTGAATATTTTAATATAACACAAAATTGTAGAGAAAGATTGAAGAATAATAGAAAACCAGATATAATCCACTGAGTATGAGCAAGAATATAAATTTAAATTAAATTTTGTGATTATGAAAAAATGGAAGCATGCCAACTTTTGAAAACTGACATTGAAAATAAAAACCTATTCTCTAGTGGCCTTAGAAGTTAATTTGGAACTATGAAAATTGTAGAAAGCAGATAATTAAACCACTCTTGACTACAAACTTTAAATTCCAATGTATAAGGAAAAGAAATCTATTCTAAAGTTTACAGTCCTTGATATCAGAAATCCTTTATTGACAATTCTTGGCAAGACCTTCAGCCTTATAAGGCTCTTAATTCCCATAATTACTTGTATTTATTAGCTAATATGAATATTTTCTTATTTACTTCATGGAGCATACTTAATAAAAAGATTAATCAATAATCATTATACCTGTATTTATTAAGTTCCTTACCCCAACCATTGTATTACCAATAGGTTTCCAGACATATAGATGCTATTATAATCCTTATTTTTATATTAATATATGCACATATTTATGGATACATAAAACAATATATTACAATTAATTATATATGCTTGTGGATAGACATACATACATATATATATACACACACATACATGCACACCTACACGCACACATACAATGGCAATCTGACATTTGAAGGGCATGTGCTTCCATAATTAAACTGGTCTGAATGTGTGACCCTGTGTGAGAAGTCTGGAATAATATTAAAACTAGTAAGGTCAGTAATAGACTGAAGAATTATCTTGCTAGTCAAGGCACCAACGACAAATGTGCTGAAATTGGCATTATAAGAGAGGGAAATATAAGTAGGTGAAACTATAAGTGAGAATCAGAGTCACTTGTAAAAAGTTCCTCTAGTAGGTTGTAAAAGTTACCCATTTCAAATATAAGAGAGTCATGTCAAGTCAACAAGCATTCGTTTAGCATGTATTTAGTATATCCTAAAAATGGGTGATATTACCCACTGCAGGATGTTGGAATGATCCAGAGGTGGTAGTAGCTTCAAATGTATTTGTGTGGTGTTAAAAATAAGGGATATGGTTTGGGCGGAGCCAAGATGGCGGAGTAGAAGGACGCACGTTTACGAGCTCCGAAACCAAAAGCCCATAGATTTAATGTAAAAAGAGCCCCCCATAACTTCTGGGTCAATACAAGGTGTGCAGAAGCAGAGGTGAAGAGATTTCCGTTCCAGGGAGCCCTAAAGACCCATCCCCAGAGTCCGGCGCGCCCCGGAAAGTGGACCCCACCCCCAACGCTGCCTTGGCCGCGGCACCAGAGAAGCTGATCTGAGCAGGCTTCAGAGACGGAAGCTCCGGCAGCCGGGAAAGTCCCTCCGCCCACAGAAGCAGGTCAGTGAGAGAGGCCGGGCTGGAGGAGAGGGGGAGCAGGGCGTCTCCGTGACTCGGGCCCCCTTGGGAGGAAGCGGCAGCAGCAGAGACGGGGGCAGGAAGCTGCGAAGGCAGAGGTGTGGGCGGTGGCTGAGGCGGCAGGGGACCGGGACCCAGGAATCCCCCAGCGGCAGGCAGGATCTTCATTACGGAAGATTCCTGCATAGGAACTGACAGAGTTGAGCCTGGGAGACGGCCCTGCCCCCACCCCGCTCTGTTACTGAAGGCTTCTGCTTAAAGCCCCCAGGGGAGCGGGATTTGGGAGGCAGGCCCAGCACCCCACCCCCACCCGCTCCATTCCTGAAAGTCTCTGCATAAAGACCCTGAGGGATCAGAGTCTCGGAGGTGGCCCTGGCCCCACCCCAGCACCTGAACTAAAGCTCACTGATTGACAGCCGGCAGGAGGAAAGCCCATTTAAATCTCAGAGGCCAAGCACTAGCTGGGCGGATCCAGGCGGGGGTGGAAAGGAATCTCAGAAGTCAAGTAACTGGCTGGGAAAATGCCTAGAAAAGGGAAGAAAAATAAGACTTTAGAGAGTTTTTTCCAACAAATGCAAATGATCACGACCTTCAGATCTGATGATGAGGACGTATCCTTGCCATCAAGGAAAGACGTGGAGGGCGGGGCCTCAGTACCCCAGACACCCCAGGGGGGTGGTGGGTGGGCTCAGGCCCTGGAAGAGCTCAAAAAGGATTTTGAAAAGCAAGTTAGACAGGTGGAGGAAAAACTGGGAAGAGAAATGTCAGAGATGCAACAAAAGTATGAAAACCGGGTCAATACCTTGGTAAAGGAGACCCAAAAAAATGCTGAGGAAATTAACACCTTGAAAAATAGGCTCACTCAATTGGCAAAGGAGGTTCAAAAAGCCAATGAGGAGAAGAATGCTTTCAAAAGCAGAATGAGCCAAATGGAAAAAGAGGCTCAAAAGCTCACTGAATTTAATAGTTCTCTCAAAATTAGAATGGAACAGATGGAGTCTAATGACTTTATGAGAAACCAAGAAATCACCAAACAAAACCAAAAGAACGAAAAAATGGAAGAGAATGTGAAATATCTCATGGGAAAAACAACTGACCTGGAAAATAGATCCAGGAGAGACAATTTAAAAATTATGGGACTACCTGAAAGTCATGATCAAAAAAAGAGCCTAGACATCATCTTCCATGAAATTATCAAGGAAAACTGCCCTGACATTCTAGAACCAGAGGGCAAAATAAGTATTGAAAGAATCCATCGATCACCACCTGAAAGAGATCCAAAAAGAGAAACTCCTAGGAACATTGTGGCCAAATTCCAGAACTCCCAGCTCAAGGAAAAAATCTTACAAGCAGCTAGAAAGAAACAATTCCAGTACTGTGGAAATACAATCAGGATAACCCAAGATCTAGCAGCTTCTACATTAAGGGATCGAAGGGTGTGGAATAGGATATTCCAGAAGGCAAAGGAACTAGGACTCAAACCAAGAATCACCTACCCAGCTAAACTGAGTATAATACTTCAAGGGAAAATATGGTCTTTCAATGAAAAAGAGGACTTTCAATCATTCTTGATGAAAAAACCAGAGCTGAAAAGAAAATTTGACTTTCAAACACAAGAATGAGAAGAAGCATGAAAAAGTAAACAGCAAAGAGAAGTCTTAAGGGACTTACCAGAAGTGAACTGTTTACACTCATACAGGGAAAGACAATATTTCTAACTCTTAAAACTTTTCAGTATCTGGGTAATTGGTGGGACCACACACACACATGCACACGCATGCACACACATACACACATGCACACACATACAGAGATAGAGAGCACAGATTGAACTGAATAGGATGGGACCATATCTTAAAAGAAACTAGGGTAAATGGTGAGAGAGAAATGTAGGGGGAGGAAAGAGAGGGAAAGGGAAGGGGGTAACTATATGTCATTTAAGAGGCAGGTAGGAGTCTTTCTTAGTGGAGGGAAAAAGAGGAGAGCTGAGAAAAAAACAAAACAAGAAGTTTACCCTCATCACATTTGACTAAACGAAGGAGTGAAATGCACACTCATTTTGGTATGAAAACCTATCTTACAGTATAAGAAAGTGGGGGAGAAAGAGATATTGCAAGGGGGGGTGATGGAAGGGAGGGCAAAGGGAGGAGGGAGCAATTTGAAGTCAACACTTGGGGAGGGACAGGATCAAAAGACAGAAGAGAAACAATGAGGGGCAGGTTAGGAGGGATGGTAATCCAGTTAGTCTTACACAACACGACTATCAGGGAGGTCATTGGCAGAACTACACAGATATGGCCTATGTTGAATTGCCTGCTGTCCCAAAGAGAATGGGTGGGGAGGGAGGGATGGGGAGAATTTGGAACTCAAAGTTTTAGGAACAACTGTTTAGTATTGTTGTTGCAACTAGGAAAGAAGACATACGGTTAAGGAGGAATAGAAAGTCATCTGGCCCTACAGGAGAAAAGAGAAGATGGAGACAAGAGAAGGGAGAGATGACAGAAGAGAGGGCAGATTGGAGATAGGGAAACTTAGATTGCTTGGGGTATTGGGGTGGGGGGAGGGGATAAAAGGGGAGAAAATTTGGAACCCAAAAATTTGTGAAAATGAATGTAAGAAAATTAAATAAATAAATAAATAATAAAAATGCAGCTTGTTTGAAACTAGGTTTAATATGAATGTATATGTAGAACCTATACCAAATTGCATGCTGTCTTAGAGTGTGGGGTGAGGAAAGATGGGGAGAAAATTTAAAACTCAAAATCTTATGAAAATGAAAACTAAAATAAATATATTTTTAAAAGAATTTTCATGGAAAAAAAAATAAGGGATATGGAGTGGAAGCATAAGGAAAGAAAAGAAGAAGATTTTGAAAAACTTCATACGTTTCATCTGTTGTGTAACAGAGTTAAAGTGGTAGTGATTATATTACTTTCCAAATAAACACTCAACATGTAAGTTATAACTGACTGCCAAGTCTCTTAAAGGGTCTTAACAACCAAGTATTGGCAGACACGCAGTAGAGCATTGTTAAAAGGTCCAATATGCATCAGAAAGAATATGTGTTTGTAATGACTTGTTCACAATATGATACTATATGGTTGCATGATGCAATATTTGGTCATCAAAATTTCAATGCAGGAAAAAAAACCTAGAAATTTATAATAAATTATTAAATTTAAGTTGTATCATTTCAAAAAATATTTTATATTTTTTTCAAATAATGCAAAATTAAAAAAAAAATTAAAGGGTTAAAGAAAGTAGATTTCCAGGGGAGCTCTGAGTAATTTTTTTAAAAAAAAAGAGTGGTGGACCAAGAAAGTTTGGGAACCTCTCTGATCTAAACTATTTTATTTGGTGCTCACATCAACTCTCATAGATTCAATTATATCTATATGAGGATGATTCTGAGAATTTTTTTCTCCAGCCTTAATGTCTCTCCTGACCTCCAGTCTCACATCTCCAACTGCCCAATAGGCACCTCCAACTGAATGTCTTGCAGATATCTTAAATTCAGTAAGCATAAAAATGAGCTCATTACCTTATTCCTCAAACTCTACTTGTTTCCTAATTTCCCTAATCTTGTAGAGGATATGTCCTACCATCCTCCAAGTTACTCAGGCTCACAAACTAGGTTTCATCTTCAAATCATCACTCTCTCTTATCCTCCATATATGATTAAGTGCCAGATCATTTCTACCTTCTCAGCATCTCTTGTATATACCCTTTTCTTTCTTTTGTCACTGCCATCACTCTGATGCAAGACCTTATCATGTAATGCCTGGACTATTGTAACAGTCTTCTGGTTGATCTCTCTGCCTCAGGTTTCTCCCCACACCAGTCAATCCTCCACTCTGCTGTCAAATTCATCTTCCCAAAATAAATCTGACTATGTCATACTCTAGCAGACCCCACCCCAGGTTCCATAAACTCCGGAGGCTCCCTGTCACCTCTAAGATCAAACCCCAAATCCCCTGTCTAGTATTCAAATTGTTCATAACATGACCTCTTCCTACCTTTTCAGTCTTCTTACACCTTACCCCCACATATTCTGCAATCCAGTGACACTGGCCCCTTTAATATTCCTTGCACAAGGCAATCTATTCCCAAACTCTAGGCATTTACATTGGCTGTCTGCTATACCTGGGACTTTTCATCATGTGTGCCTCCTAGTTTTCCTGGTTTCTTTCAAGTTTCAGCTAAAGTCCCACCTTCCAAGAGAAGCCTTTCCTAATCTCCTTTATTGTTAGTGCCTTCTCTGTTGATTATCTCATATTCATCTTGTTAACAGGATTTCCCAAAAGTTTAGGTGCAGTTTTAAGCTATCGTAGATTAAAACTGCATGAAGACTTTGGGGATATCTTTTATATTAAATTTTCCACAATTTATTGTTTGTTTCCTCCACCAGTAAACTGTAAGATCCCTGAAAAGGGATTTATCTTATGATTTTTTATTTTGGCATATTTTGTATAGTGTCTGAGAATTCATAACTGCTTAATGAATAATAGTTTACTAACTGGCTAATAAACTAGTCAGTGATCTTGCTGAACTTTTTAAAAAGTGTTTATTGTAAGGAAGGCTCAGATATGATAGGTGATTTCTCCCATGTTCCCTAATTTGCTTATGATATCAACATTTATGGCTAAATCATGGTTTGGTTATACTGTGAGATATTGGTCCTCATTTCTTCCAGACTTCAGAATAGCTGAGATTGAAATATGTTTAGAAATGGGTGTGATATAAAAGAAGAAGGCATTAATAAAAATGCTAAAAGAGAGGTAAAATTAATAATTTTTTGATTTCCTAAGCAATGATTGAAACAAATGATCAAAAAAGATTTTTTTAAGTGATTGAGTAGTAGAGAAGTTGGAACAACTCTTTCTAAAGGCTTAGAAACTCAAAGGGGGAAAGATATAGCATAAGGACTTAGCAGGGTACATGGATGGATTTTTAAGGACAAATGAGACCTGGGTAAGTTTGTAAGCAGTAAGCAAGAAGCCAGTAGACAGAGACTGAAGATGGGAGAGAAAGAGAGTAAGAATGATTATTTTGACAAGCTTCCAATGAAATAAACAGAGACTAAGATCATGAGAACAAGAGTTAGCCTTGGCCAGGAGTAGGAATACCTTATCCTCTAAAACTGCGTCAAAGGATCATATATGTAGAGTTGGAAGGTACTTCAAAGGTCCTATAATACCACCCTCTCATTTTACAAATAAGGAATCTGAAACTAAGAAAAGTTAAAAGGCTTATCCAAAATTCCACAAGTAGTAAATGGCAGAGAAAGAGTGCAAACCCAAGTCTTCCATCTCAAAATCCAATGTTGTTTTCCCTTTGCACTGAAGAAGAGAACTGGCAAAAAATATAAAGAAATATTGATGAGTGGAAGGAAGAAGATAAGTGAGTTCAGAATGAAAGATCTCAATCTTAGTTAAATAGAACTGAAGGCCATGCACTAGAATAAAGTAAAAGACTGAGATAGAATTGTTAGTGAAGTGACTTGTCCAATGCCACCCATTCAGTACTTTGTGAGATTGGAAGTGAATCTTAGATAATCTGATTCCAAGGCTTTCATTTTTTTTACACTAAACTTATCTCTTATTATATGGGGAATCCTGTGGGGTGACAGTGCCATTCATGGATGCTTAACTTCACTGTCAGGTATGATATGAACATCTTTTATAATAGCTATTTCAAACCAGAGTGTCTATGTGTTTCAGAGGTGCTCAGCTGTCTGTTCTTCCCTCCAACAGTTTTCCAGTACTGAGCTGGCACTTGGACTTGAGCCAGTGACTGGTTCTCCAATATGGGCTTCCTTGTGGAGGGATGCTCAGGCAGTACTTAGTATCTCTATAGATCACTTATGTGTACGGAGACAGAGAAAATCAGGCCAAGTCTAGGGAGAGATGACAAAAGCATTATCCAACTTTGGAAACAGCTGCATCACCAGCTCCTCTAGGGATAATTGACCAGGCTTTGTGAAAGCTGTATAAGACTGGAGTTATACATAGTGGAAATTTCCTGTAAACAAGAGTTGCTTTAGTGGGATTTAGGTGACCTTGAATAAAACACTTGCCCACCTTGGTCTTTTTCTTTTTGTCAAGTAAAGGAATTAGACTAGGTGATTTCTAAGGTCTCTTCTAGTACTGCCATATTATATTCTCATATTCCATATATTTTTAAGTTATTTTAACTCTATTTTATGTTCTATGATTCCATATATAGAATTTCTTCAGACCTGAGATTCTGGCTTATTTATATTTTGTCTTCTACAATAACCACGTCATTTCTTTCAGTAAATAGTTGCTGGTTATCAACACATACACCATATATATAAGTCTGTTTAAAAAGTGTCTGACTCTCCTCACTTTACTGGGAACTAAAAATTTGTGTTGTAATGATTGCAACTGATTTTTCCCATAAGGCTCCCTCTTCAAATACACATGGTTCCTTACCTACTCTCCTACCACCTGTTGCAGAAAAACATTATCTCCTCTCATATTTGTTGATCTTACACCCAGTATACCTCTTTCACCATTTTATATTCAATCTTTCTCTTCAACTACTCTGCTCCTGGATTTCCTGCCTGCTTTTTGCTCAGAGAATCTATTTCCTCTGCTCTGTATAAATATGATAGTATTGAAATGTACTAGACCAGGGAGGGTTTCATGTTCTTTGGCAGACAGTGAGGGTATTTCTCTCCATTCAAAAATAATGCTAAACTGAGGAAGAAGCTGATCAAGTAGTGGCAAAAAGCTTTAGTCAATTCTTATGAGACCTGTCATATTTATAAGGGGGTCCTCTATACCATGAGCGTAGTTCTCAAAGACTGATCTGAGGACCTCTGAAGGTCTCTGGGAGTCTTTCAGAGGGTCTGTGAGGTTCAAACTTTTCACAATAATGGTAATATATTCTAATTTTCAATATGGCAAGTATCAATAGATGTAATATACAAAACAATTGCTCTTTGGAGTCTTCAATAATTTTTAATAGTGTAAAAGAGTCCTGAGAACAAAAAGTTTGAGAGCCAATGCACTACACCACTGCTTCTTAATTTTTTCAGGTTTCTGACTACTTCAACAAGAATAAATAATATTAGTGCCTTACATTTTCATAGCACTTTGTGATTTGCATAGCACTTTCTTCACAACAACCTCTGAAGTCAGCAATGTAAATACATTCCTTGTAATTCTCCTTTTTATGAGAAACAGAATGGTGTGGTAGAAAAAGTGTTAGATTTATAGTTAAAGGACCTGCATTTTTCACCACCACCACCCCCCTTCACACACAAAGTCCTTGTTAAATAAGCATATGCGTGTTCCACAAAGTCCTACTCTGATGTCTGTCACATAGCAGTGGTCCTGATTTCACAAAGGACTACAAGTACTAACAGTTTCTACCCTCTTAGAAAGGCTTCAAGTATGAATCCAGTAATAGATGGAGTCTGCTTTCTGAGAATCAGCCTTGATATAGAAAGACTTATTATTGGTAGCCTGGCCACCTAGTAATAAAAAGTTTTCCACATGAAACTCATAAAACAAAAATTTTAAATGAAATTCAATCTTGTATGACTCCCTTCAGCTTTAGCAGTAACATTGGCAAAGTGATCAGGAAAAAGAGAGATAAAGAGAGATTTCATGAGATGTTTAGCCATCATATATTTCAGTACTAAAGACAAAAATTTGCAAAAATATCACAATGAAAATAATTGCAGCTTCATCATCAACATTGGCCAAGTATAGACAAATCTAGAGAATAAGGAAGTGCCAGGTACTTTCTGTCACTTTCTCCTTCTTCACTCCTGTCTTACATGATGAAATGGCCTTCCTCCTTACCAAGGCTAACCTATCTATATGTTCAAATGATTCTATTCTATCCTATTTCCTCCAACAAATTGTCCCCTCTGTCACCTTGACTCTTACCTAACTTCAATCTCTCTTTGTCTACTCATTTCCTACTGATCACAAACATTCCTCTCTCCCTTATACTAAAAAGCCCTCATAAGCCTTCCATTCCTATAAACTATCATCTCATCTCTCTTCTACTCATTATAGCTAATATCCTTCAGAAGGCCATTGATAATTGCTGACTCCAGTTTCTTTCCTCTCACTCCTTTATTACTACTTACAGGGAGTAGAGTCAAGATGATAGAGAAAAGGCAAGGATTCCCATGAAGTCTCCAAGATTTCCCTCCATACAACTTTAAATAATACCTCAAAGGAGGTTCTGAAACAGCAGAACCCACAAAAGGACAGGGAAAAAAATTTCTAGGCCAAGAAAACTTAGAAGGTTGCTAGGAAAGGGCTGTCACACCAGGGTGAGAGTGAAGATCAGTCCATAACAGTCTGTGCCAGCAAAGACCCTTCCATAGCAAACCAATAGCAGGCATTGGGGGGAGCTGAATCATTTTCAGAAACTTCCAGAGTTCTAAGCCCACAAACAGTAAAGGGGACCAGAGAACAGATGAGAAGGAGATTATAGGAGTTCATTTGCTGGCATTAGGTGCAGAACTCTGTTGCTTTGTCATATCTCAGGGTGAAGGGGAGCACTAACACATCAGGGCTTGTGAACATAAGGAAGCAAAGACTTTGGCCACAGTTCCAGGGTGGAAAAGCATGTTTGTGGTCATTCACAGACATGAACACAGGTCAAGAAAGAAGTAAGCACATATCTTTAGGTTATACCACCTTGGAAGAACTAAAAATTTACAGACTCCCCAGAACTCACTCTGAAAACAGCAGGACAAAAATTCGGAAGCTTAGGACAGTTCCCTGTGCACCCCAGGAACTAAGCGAAACTTCAATATAAAGTTAAGAGTCAAGAAATAAGCTAAGAATGAGTAAACAAAAAGAGCAAAGAACCTGATGGTAGAAAATTACTATGGTGATAGGGAAGATCCAAACATAAACTCCAAAGAAGATAAAAAAAAGTCAAAACTGCTATGTCCAAAGAAAAATGCAAATTGGTTTCAGGTGAAAAAAAAAAAGAATTCCTGGAAGAACTCAAAAAGGATTTTGAAAATCCTATAAGAGAGGTAGAAGAAAAATTGAGAAGAGAAATGAGAGTGATGCAAGAAAATCAAGAAAAAGAGTCAAGAGCTTGGTAAAGAAGATATAAGAAATACCAAAGAAAATAACACCTTAAAAAACAAAATAGGTCAACTGCTAAAAAAGGTACAAAAAGCAGTGAGGATGAGAATACCTTGAATGGTAGAATTGACCAAAGGGGAAAAGACACAAAAATTCATTGAAAAATAAAAGAATTCCTTAAGAAGTAGAACGGGACAAGTGAAAGCCAAAAATTCCATGATACATGAAGAAACAATAGAACAAAACCAAAAGAATAAAAAAATAGAAGAAAATGTGAAATATCTCTTTAGAAAAACAACTTATCTGTAAAAGTAGATCAAGGAGAGATAATTCTAAACTTATTGGACTATTCAAAAACTGTGATTTAAAAGAAGAGCCTAGATATCATCTTTCAAGAAATAATCAAGGAAAACAGCCCTGATTTTCTAGAACCAAATGGTAAAACAGAAATTGAAGAATCAGTCCATCACCCCCTCAAAGAGATACCAAAATGAAAATTACCAGCAACATTATAGCCCAATTTCAGAACCAAATCAAGGAGAAAGTATTATAAGCAGCCAGAAAGAGACAATTTAAATATCATGGAGCCACAGTCAGGATGAACAAGATTTAGCAGTTTCTACATTAACAAACCAAGGAAAATATTCTGGAAAGCAAAGGAGCTAGGATTACTTTCTCCTCCTTGATATTCATTTCTCTCTAGGTTTTAAAGACACTATTTTCTCCTAGTTCTCCTATTAATTTGATCTCTCTGTATACTTTGATGGATCCTCCTCTAGACTATGCCCTCTAATCATAAGTGTCCCTAAGGGTTCAATCCTGGATCCTCTTCTCTATTTTACTTGGTGATTTCATCAACTCCTGTGGGTTTAATTACAGTTTTTATTCTGATGATTCTCAAATTTACCTTTCCTTCCCCAATCTCTTTTGGCATGAAATCTCAAATCTTCAACTGACTTTCAGATATCTTGAACTGTATATTCAGTAAACATCTTGAACTCAATGTCCAAAATAGAATTCATTATTTTCCCCCCTAAGTCTCCCTCATCCTCTTACTTCCCTATTACTGTAGAGTATAATATCATCTTCCCAGTTTCTTAAGTTCACAACCTAGGAGTCATTCTGAATGCCTCACTATCTGTCACCACCCCCCATATCTAAACTCCTGCAAATTCCTGCCTGTTTCACTTTTGCGACACATCCTGTATACTCCCACTTCTCTCCTCTGACTGCCACCACTCTAATATAGGCTCTCATCACTTCACATCTCAATTACATGCAATAGTCCATGAAAGTGGGTCTTTCTGAATCAAATATCTCCCAACTCCAATCCGTTCTCAATTGAGTCACTAATTTTCCTAAAGCACAGATTTCATCATGGCACACATCCCTACCTAATAAACTCTGTGGGCTTTCTATTGCCTCTGGGTGAAAATATAAAACGTTGTTTGGTATTCAATATCATTTTTAATGAAACTCCAATCTACTTTTCCAGTCTCCTTATACATGTGTGTGTGTATATTTTTTTGTCCAGTGAAACTGGCTTTCTCTCTGTTTCATGAATAAAAAACTCAGTCTCTCAACTCTAGGCATTCTCTCTGACTCTTACCCAGATCTGGAATGTTCTCCCTCCTCCACTCCAACTATTGACTTCATTTGCTTCCTTTAGGACTGTATTGGAAAGGAAATGTTCATAGCACTGAGAACTGCAATGAATATGTTGGCATGGCTCTGAATCACAAAGCATAAAAGACTCTCCATATAGAAGGCAGAGGGAAAACATTTATTCAGACACCAGAAAGCCAGATCCATCACAGTAGCCAAGTAGTCAATACACATTAACACCGCTGGGACAAAGGCATTCTCAAGCCTTCCCCCCACCTGCCAGGGCCTTCCCACAAGCGAAAACTCGCAATCATTACTATGCCTGCATCCCCTCTTCTCCATTCCAATTGCTCTCATTGTCTTCCTCCCAGTTCTGCTCTGCTCTTCTGTTCCACCCTTTCAGAAAGTTCCTCCCATGGCATTATTTAGGCTTTCAGGTGACTTAAACAGGTCATATGGGTCTATTAATGAATGGGAAAGATCTTCCTATTTCAATTGCCATTACAAGAACAAAAACTAAAATCCCACCTTATACAGGCAGGCTTTCCTAACTTCTCTTAATTCCAATGCCTTCTTTCTGTTTTTTCTTGTATTTATTTATTTATTTATTTAACTTTTTACAATCATTTTCACAAAATTTTGGGTTCCAAATTTTCTCCCCTTTTAACCCCTCTCCCCACCCCAATACCCCAAGCAATCTAAGTTTCCCTATCTCCAATCTGCCCTCTCTTCTCTCATCCCTCCCTTCTCTTGTCTCCATCTTCTCTTTTCTCCTGTAGGGCCAGATGACTTTCTATTCCTCATTAACTGTATGTCTTCTTTCCTAGTAGCAATAGCAATACTAAACAGTTGTTCCTAAAACTTTGAGTTCCAAATTCTCCCCATCCCTCCCTCCCCACCCATTCCCTTTGGGAAGGCAGGCAACTCAATATAGGCCATATCTGTATAATTTTGCAAATGTCTTCCATGATAGTCGTGTTGTATAAGACTAACTGAATTACCCTCCATCCTACCCTGCCCCTCATTGTTTCTCTTCTGTCTTTTGATCCTGTCCCTTTCCAAGAGTGTTGACTTCAAATTGCTCCCTCCTCCCTTTGCCCTCCCTTCCATCATCCCCCCCTTGCTTATCTCCTTCTCCCCCACTATCCTATACTGTAAGATAGGTTTTCATACCAAAATTAGTGTGCATTTTATTCCTTCCTTTAGTCAAATGTGATGAGAGTAAACTTCATGTTTTTCTCTCAGCTCCCCTCTTTTTCCCTCTACTAAAAAGTTTCCTGCCTGCCTCTTGTATGAGAGATAGTTTTCCCCATTCCATTTCTCCCTCTCTCCTCTCAATACATTTCTCTCTCACCATTTACCTTAATTTTTTAAAGATATGATCCCATCTTATTCAATTCATTCTATGCTCTCTGTCTCTGTGTGTGCATGTGTGTGTGTATGTCTTTGTGTAATCCCACCAACTATCTAGATACTGAAAAGTTTCAAGAGTTACAAATATTGTCTTTCCATGTAGAAATGTAAACAGTTCAACTTTAGTAAGTCCCTTATGACTTCTCTTTGCTGTTTACTTTTCCATGCTTCTTCTCATTCTTGCGTTTGAAAGTCAAATTTTCTTTTCAGTTCTGGACTTTTCATCAAGAATGCTTGAAAGTCCTCCATTTCATTGAAAGACAATTTTTTCCCCTGAAGTATTATACTCAGTTTTGCTGGATAGGTGATTCTTGGTTTTAGTCCTAGTTCCTTTGACTTCAGGAATCTCATATTCCAAGCCCCAGGGCTTTCAGTGGGGGCAGGGCTGCTATTCAATGTAAGATTAAATTCAGGTGCTCAGGTGGGGACAGGAACACCACATAGGGCTCAGTTCCCTCAGGTTTACGTGGAGACCTTCAACAATGGATCTGAGCTCCTGTCTGCTTTGGGAGCATCTGCTGTCATCTGCTGCCTCCACGGCTACCTCCCGAAGGGGCCTGAGTTATGGAGAACCCCGCTCCCCTCTCAGCCAGCCAAACAGGCTCTCTCACTGACCTTTGCACCTGTGGGTGGAGGGAACTGCGCACCTGCTGGAGATTCTATCCCTGAAGCCTGCTCGGATCTGCTCCTCTTGGGGCCGCACGGCCAGGGCAGGACTGAGCTCTGCCCCAGGTCTGGTGCGTGATGGACCTTTGGTGTCGGTTTTTCTGGTCTCTCTGGAACAGAAATCTCCACCCCATTGTTGTGTGGCTTCTGCTGCTCCAGAATTTGCTGGGAGTTCTTCTTTACAGATATTTTATAGGCTGTGGGTTTGGAGCTAGCGCATGTGTGTCTTTCTACTCCACCATCTTGGCTCCTATACTACAGATTTTAAAACTATTTGTCCTTACCATGACATTCCCTTTCCCACTCCCAGTTCCTGTCCCTGAATTATTATCTATTCTCTCATTGTTAACCTCTGCTTTGGTTATACTTTCCCTTGCGTAGTCCCAAAATCTAAAAGAAATCTACACAAACAATCAGTATTTCTGAATAATACCAACAAAATGCAACAAAAATAGATAGAGAAACTCTATTTAAGACAACTACATATAATATCATATATTATAATATATGGGCAGTTAGGCAGTACAGTGGATAGAGCTCAAATACAGCCTCAGATACAGTAGCTGTCTGATAAGTCACTTAACCCTGTTCACTGGTTTCCTCATTTATAAAATGAACTAGAGAAGGAAATGGCAAACCAGTCTAGTACCTTTCCCAAGAATGGCCCAGATAGAGTTACAAAGAGTTAAACATGATATAAAAGACTTACCAACAAGTATAATAAAGAAAATTATAATAACTAATATATATCTATAGAATACTTGTAGGTCTGCCTATATATAAACACTCAGGAGCTGTCTAAGTACAACTGAAACACTATAGAAATAAAAACACATCTAAATAAATGAAGAAATATTAATTGCTAGTTAGTAGACTCAGTCAATATAATAAGAACTGAAATAATACCCAAATTATTTTGATTCTTAAGTGCTATGTCTACCAAAATACTAAATTAGTACTGTATAGAACTTTTTAAAAAGAGTAACAAGTTATCTGGAGAAAACAAAGGTCAAGATGTTCAAGGCACATAATGAAAAAAAGTGAGGAGGAAGAGAGACTAGAAGTACCAGATCTCAAATGCTATTGTACAGCACTGATTATCAGAATGATGTGATACCATTTGAAAAATAGAGGGATTGATCTGTAGATTAGATCGGATACTCAATATATAAAAGCAAACAAACACAGTAGCATAGACTTCAATTAACTCAAAGACCTTACGTACCAGGACAATGACTCACTAGTTAACAAAAACTGATGGAAAACTAGAAGGCTGTCTGGTAGAAATTAGCTTTACAAAAACACTTCACACCCTATACCAAAATTAACACCTAAAAAATATTACTTTCCTTTCCAGTCTATAAATAGGAAAAAGTTCATAATCGAGCAAGGAATAGAGAAATTCCTGGGATAAAATGGGAAAAAAAGTTTGATTACTTAAAATTAAAATGTTTTTGCACAAACAAACCAATACAACTTATGGAGATAGTAAACTGAGGGATGGGGAATCTTTATAATAAGTTTCTCAGTTAAAAATCTCATTTATAAGATATATGAGGAATTGATTCCAATTCATAAAAATAAGAGTCATCCCTACTGATAACCAGGTCAAAGAATAGGAATAGTCATTTTTTCTTTTTTTAGTTATATATTTTATTATCCGTAGTTACATGTAAAAACATTTTAAATTTATTTTTTTAAATTTTTAATTTTAAAATTCAAACCTTTCTCCTTTCTTACCCCAGACCCTCAGATGGTAATCAATTTGCTATAGTTTATATGTGTGCAATCATGCAAAACATATTTCCATGTTAATCATGTTAAAAAGGAAAACACAGAAAAAGATAAAGTGAAAAACATTATACTTAGATAAGCATTCAGATCCCATCAGTTCTTTCTCTGGAGATGGATAGTATTTTCCAACTTGAGTCATTAGGAATTGTTTTGGATTACTGTGTTGCTGAGAATAATATTGTACAATGTTACTATTACTGTATACAATGTTTTGGTTCTGCTCACTTCAGTTTGTATCAATTCATGTAAGTCCTTCCAGGTTTTTCTGAAATCATGCTGCACATCCTTTCTTATACTACAATAATAATCCATTACAATCATATGCCACTACTTGTTCAACCATCCCCAAATGATGGATATCTTCTGAATTTCCAATTCTTTGCCACCACAAAAAGAGCTACTACAAGCTTTTTTACAGGTAGATCCTTTTCTCTTTTTTATCTCTTTGGGATACAGATCTAGTAATAGTATTGCTAGATCAAAGGTTATGCACAGCTTCATAGCCCTTTGGGTATACTTCCAAATTGCTCTCCACAATGATTGGATTAATTCACAACTCCACTAACAGTGCATTAGTGTACCAATTTTCCCACATCCCCTCCAACATTTATCATTTTTCTTTTCTGTCAAACTAGTCAATCTGACAGGTATGAGGTGGCACCTCAGGGTTCATTTAATTTTCACTTCTCTAATCAATAGTGATTTAAAGTATGTTTTCGCGTGACTGTAGATAGCTTTGATTTCTTAGTCTGAAAACTCTCTGTTCATATCATTTGACCATTTATCAGAGTTGCATTCTTGTAAATTTGATTAAGTTCTCTAAATATTTGAGAAATGGGGCCTTTATAAGAGAATTGTTGTAAAAAAAAAATTCCACCTTTTTGCTTGTCTTGTAATCTTGATTTCATTGGTTTTGTTTGTGCAAAAAAATCCTTTTGAATTTAATATAATCAAATTATCCATTTTACATCTTGTAATGTTCTCTATTTCTTATTAAGTCATACACTCTTCCCTTCATCATAGATCTGACTGGTGAACTATTATTCTCCTAGTTTGAGTATAGTAAATTTGTTTTCTATCTAAATAATGTGCACAGGGAGGTAGAGCCAATATGACAGTGAAAACAGGGACTCACCTGAGCTCTCCCACAGACTCCTTCAAATATGTCTAAAAGGTGAATCTGAACAAATTTTAGAACAACAGAATCCACAAAGAGACAGAGTGTGACAGATTTCTAGCCCAAGAAAATCTGGAAGATTGATAGGAAAGATCTCTTGCACCAGGCTGGGAAAGGAGCACAGTCTAGCATGCAGGTTGCACTAGCACAGACCTTATCACAGCAAGGCTGGAGCAGACCATAGCTGACTGAATCAGTGGCAGCAGTGGAAATTCCAAGAACTCTGAGTGCAGGAGTAGTGTCTGTAAGAAACTGAGAAATAGAGATAAGAGCAGTCCTGCACAAGACCTGCAGCACCAGCAGCAGTTATTATTGGGGCAATTAGATCATAGACTGAATGTTTGAAAGTCATCTATTTAGGCTTCTGGGAGCTAAGATGGCAGAGTAAACAGTAAGTAATCTCATCTTCTTTTGTTGACCTTCAAAAACCCAAAGAAAATTGCCCCAAGGAAACTCCTGGAGCAGTGGAGCTAGCAGAAAGAGAGGTTGAGCAGTTTTGTATCTCAGTAAGTAAGAGGGATTGATGAGAAAGGTCCCTCTTACTGTGGCTAAAGGGGACAAATACAAGACAGGAGGCAAGCCAGAACTAAGCACCACCTCAGCAGAGCAGTGGGAGATCTGGAGCCCCATGGTGGTGGAACCCAGCACTGAGCACCACCTCAGTGGACCATTGGAAGATCCAGAACCTAATGATGGTGGAGCCAGCAAGTGCCAACACCAGGACGTCCCCCATATACCTTCACACAGCCAGGGTAATTGGAAGACCCCAGCACAGATGAGTGTTCACCAGAGACTGATCCTACTTGTGCTCTAGCACAGCCGTAGGGGAGGAGACCTCCAGTTGCCAGACCATCCCTTCTCCACACTTCATGCTGGGAGCTCCAGTGTAACTGGGGAAATGCAGAAAGACTTCACCTGACCTCAGCACACACCAGCCAGCTCCAGCTCAGCACCAGGTAGCTACAACATCATATAGCTTCCAGGTGTGAGAATCAGAGGTCACAGCGCACAAAGCAGTAACTAGACTCCTAGCCTACAACATAAGAAGTGTGGGACAGAGTTCCATGTACCATGGAAGCAGAAATCCATTTTAAAAACCAGGAAAAAGACAATCACAATGAGAAAAAACAACTTAGAAAAACAAAGACCATAGAATCTTATTACAGGGACAGGGAAGATCAAAATAGGAATTCAGACGAGGACAGCATAGACACTATACCTACATCCAAAACCTCAAAAAGGGATATGAACTGGTCTCAAGCCCAAAAAGCCTTCCTTGAGGAGCTCAAGAAGGATTGAAAAAGTTAAATTAGAGAGATAGAAGAAAAATCAGTCAATTCCTTTAAAAGTACAATTGACAGGTGCTCAGTTGTAGAATATATTGCACAAGAATTGACTTTTTATTAACACCCAGTATGTACATCCCATGTAATAGAAAGGGCAACAATAAAATAGTGGTCCTAAAGGAAGAAAATGGCAGAAACTGATCTGTAAGCACAGCCTTTTTTTGTCCAGAATAATAATTCTTGAACTTCCCAGAAATTAGAAGCTAAATAAAGCTATTCAAGTTTTCTTTACTTTTGCATTCAATTACAGTGATTTGTGGTGAAAGCAGTGCCTGAAATTTATGGACCATTGTATATTTAAGTTCTGCCTAAAGTTAGAATCGGTCACGGAACATCTTGGATTAGAGATACTTGAGAGTTCCTCAATTCAGGATGGCTGTATGATGTATTTGTTCTTTCAGCACCCACCCCTACCATGGCAAAGCCACTCAATAAAGCTGTGTTGACAGTGAACATCTTTATGTGCTTTGTTGAGGTAAGATATTCCCAGTGGCATTTGGGGGCTGCAGAGGGATTGGGAGGGTGGGGTGAGGCAGTGCACAGAAGAGATTAGGTTAGTCATTACTCCAGTGAGGTTGTATATTCAAACCTTTATTTACAGTTTTGAAGTTGCCTGTAAAGTCATCAGTGAGCCTTTGAACCTTCCCCTTAATGTGTTTGTTTCTCCTGTTGAGGAATGAGCTTTCTAAGCCTTTGTTCCTCTTTCTGGTAGAGTCTTTCAATGCTAGTTTCCCCATTGGTACCAAAGAGTCACTGAAGAACTGGTAACCTGCATGCTTCCAAATAGACAGTGAGGGCAATTGTGCAAGGTGACTATCATTAGACTGTTACAAGATTGTACTCAGGGAATATTTTGCCTCTCATGTTATAGGTATGATTATAATCTAGAAATTTTTATTCAAGGAATGAAATTAAGTATCAGACACATTGAAAATATTTTTTACAAACTGTCGCAATACAGTAAATTCCTTATCCAAACAGCCAGATGCTTTTTTCTATGTCAGTGCTTTTATGAGAGACTGAAACAAGTAAAGTAGCTGTTATCAGTGATTTCTTTATTGAAAGATAATTTTTAGGCAATATCAGGGTTAATTGATTCAGTCTATCTATCCCATCTCCTAAACTTCCTACATATAATAATAAGCACTTAGACTTCCCTCAGGGCCTCAGGGTCATCATATGTGCCATCTGAATTGTTAACAAAGGTTAAGTTGATTTTAATATTTTGGTGATATATAAAGAAATAACCTGTGTGGACTAAATGCATTTAATTATGCAATTAACATTTTGTTTCATTTACAATCACTAATTGATCCAGTCTGCTATCATAATACTTATTTGGTGATCATTTAAATAGTGGTGGTTATCAAATGGTTAGGCCCTATAAGGGTTCATGCTAGCTAGATGATTAGTGAGAACTGGAAAGAACTTTAGAAAACTATTCCAATCCACTTATTTTACAGATGAGAAAACTGAGGCCCAAAGAGAAATGACTTCCCCAAGATCACATGGCAGATTGTCTCTTTATCTCTTAGTCCAATGTTCTCTCCACTTTAGGGTAAGGGATAAAAATCTTAGGCAACCATCTTTGATTCCTAGGTTGCATGTTTTGTGCCAGGTAAAAGTTTGATGTTCACTTAATCATACCAGTGGACAAAAACCTGGACTTCAAATCCAGAGATGTGTGCGTGTGTTAGTCCTAGTTTTGTCTTATTTACTATGTGGCTTTAAGGATATCATTTTTGCTTTTTGAACTGGATTTTCCCCATCTGTAAGATAAGGAACTTGGTGTTCTAGGTTCCTTCCAGCTTTGGAGTTCTGTGTTCCACAATCCCATTATTCAGCCTTTAGAGATACATAAGACTTTACTGTATTTGGCAGTATGTGTAAGAAGTAAGCCCTTGGATGAATATCTGACTTAAAACTGTGTGCTGGCACACATGATACTATGCTTTGATTAGACCTGAAGCACAGAGTCCAACTTGCTAATGTAATATAAAATAGTTCATACTTTCTCTGACCGTCCTAAGGCTTATTCGTGTCTGTGTGAGGTCATCAGAATTCCAACTGAGCCACTAGTTTGCTTTAATCTTAAGTCATAGTTAACATTTTCCATTCATCAGTCCATGTAATACACTGGAATCTCATCATGACTGAGACCAGGTTGCACAGAGATCCATCTGCTAATTATACTCATTAGAGCTCCTTGGAAAGGGGGTCCAAGACAGGCCTGTGTTTATATAAAGTAAATCTCTAAGTAGACCTTGAAATTTTTTCTCTGTACCTTGTTAACCCCTGAGCATGTCTTGAACTATCTTTTCCAACAAACCCTTCCTATTCTCATAGCCTCCTTTCACACTGTACTCTGTTCAAATTTGTCTTGTCTATATAGAAAGTATGGAATTGTTTTAAAGGAAGTTTCATGTGGGAATTGTTAGAAGTAACATACAGCTTCTCTATAAAGGGATTACAGCACCCGTTAAAAAGTGATTAACAACATTAAAAAAGTAGCAATTCTTCAACTTTGTTCTTGAATTGTGCTGCTTATGTTTAGATTTGTAATTTGTTGAAAATACTAAAACTATTCAAGGACTTCTGACACTAGATTTGAAGATTTGACTTGATTTATATGATACCCCCATTCATTTTCTTATCTATAAACAGATATAAATGCACATTTCTAGGCTGTGTAACAAACTCCAGAGACAGGTTATATTTCATAAGATGTTTATATTCTTCAATTTCTGCTTAATTCCTGCCTTTCTTAACACTGGGAGAATCTGTCAATCCAGAGAATAAGCCTCTTACAAAGTGACAAATTAAAGATCAGATGATCAGACCCCAAAACTTCAGAAATTCAAGAAAATGATCTGTAATTTGTCCCTGTTGCAAAATGGATAAATTGGAATGATAAGGGCCTATCTTGATTATTGCAAAAAATAAACTTGCAAAAAGTTTTGAATGATATTACTATGTTGGTCTACAAAGCATGACTAGGTAGAGGTTCTTTCTTATTTCTTCCTGAATGTATATATAAGAATTGGATTAGCAAATTGATTTGTATGCAAATGATTCTGCTAATGTGCTTTTTGGAAAACTTCTTTAGAAACTCATTAAATATTAATATACCTAATATGTGCAATATACTTGTGCTAAGCCTACTAGGGATAGAAAGATGAGTGGCTATACCCTGTCCAAAAATCTTAGTTTATTGTGAAGAATGAATGGGTATACCAGAGAATACAAATTGAAATATGAAAAGTACCTAAGAGGAAGATAAAGAGCTACTAAATAAAATGTGGGAAAGTTCTATTAAACTGTTAGAAAGGTTTAAGTATTTTTTTCCTTTTTCTTACTAACTACTTTGGTATTTGTAGATCAGGTATAAGGTAATCTTCAACCCAACATGCCCTAGTCTGTGACATTCCAGGTATGTTAGGATTTGTGGAATATTTGTTACCAAGTTTGAGATATAGTCTCTTTGAATACATTTCTGAATCTACAACCTATTTACTGATCTAACTACTTAATTCCTATCCCTACCACATTCTCTTGGCTCCTAGGGAAGGTTGCAGTAGTCCAGTTTATATGACCTTTTGTGCAACACCTGGAAATTCCATTTCTGTTGACTCCTATGGAAAAAGTGATTGAAACTCAGAAGTCATAAGTAAAACATTTAGCAAGTGTCAAAGACCTGAGCTATTTTTCTAAGATGCCACTTTGACCTGAGAGACTTTTTCTTATAAAATAAGCTTTCCCTTCCTGGTTCAGGCAGCAGTAGATCTTTTACAAAACTAATAGTTATGCATAACCTAGACTGGCCAAAAATTGAGTCTCCTCCTGCCAACACCTTCAGGATAATAAAGACCTTAAATATTCAATAACTGTTAAAGTGCCTATCACATACAAAGTACAACGTACTGTGCTAGATACTAGAGGGAGAGGTAGGCTATAAGAAAATGAAAGGGACATCTCATCTAACCCCATCTTTTTTTAATTATTGAAAGTTTTTTCTACCACTCACTTTAGATTAATAGAACAAACACCCATTATATAGATGAAAATAAAGTACAGAGAGGTGAAATGTCCTAGGTTGCATAAGTAAAAAGCTGGGATTTGAACCCAGATCCTCGACTCCAAATTTCTGTTCTCCACATAGGATTTCCAGAAGAGACAACTCATAGGCATATATGCATTTCTATACAAAGTATATATAGTGTAGGATGAAAGGGACTGTAAGTACTTTCCTAGAGAGGATCATTTAGGATTGGGGGCATATAAGAATTCCTAGAGGAGATAGTATTTGTCACTTGTCTTTGGAAGTATAAGAAACATTCCAACAGAAGGGACTGCAGAAAGGGTAGCATCAGCCAAGCTGTAGAAGAGATGAGGAAGTGCTACAATATGCAGAAGAGATCTTGTGGTTTCATTTTAACAGAAGAAGAGCACACAGGGAAAGGAGTGCTATGGAATGAGGTTGTAGAGATAAAGAGCACCACAGAGTGGAGGTGGAGGGCTCTCTGTGCTTTACTGATATCTCTAGACATTTATTAGGTGACAAGAAGCCATTGAGGGGCAACATGACTAGGTTTATGCTTAAGGAAGGTGGCAACAAAAGAAAGATGGTTGAGAAGTGAAAGGATGGGTATGTAAAGACCATGCTAGACTATTTCAGTGTTAGAAATGTAAGGTAACGATCCTTCCCCCTGTGTGAAGGGAAGTCAGAATGGAAACACTAGTGTAGTTTTGTACAGAATGGAAACAGTGTACTAGATTCAGAAACTACCTGACCCTGTTGTGTTGTTTTGTTTTTAAACAGGTCTGAGTTTAACCTTTAAGGGTTTTTAATGCCAACTGCATCAAAGTACAACAGAATTCCTTAGTAGTGAGGGGATTCAGTTCAGCAAACCTCAGGCATGCAAAGTTTATTGGAAGGTATCCTGCATCTGGAGGTGAAAGCTCTAGATTCAAAACCTGATTTTAACTGCCCTGACCTTATGTTTCAAATCTGGAGGTAGCAAATTGCTAAATTCTTAGGTTTCTCTTGAATCTGATAGATTTCAAGTGTAATTCTATAAATATACTATCCCTAAGTATAAGTCATAACACCTAAAATATCTGAAAAGAAGAAAATAAGAAAATAATTCCAGGAATGAATGCCTCAGAACGTCTGTGATTTCAGCCATGCAATGGCAAGTATTATATCAAAAAGAGCATGGACTCAGCTAGGCTGAGACTTGTTGTGAATCCTAGTTCCACCACCTGATAGCTATGTGACATCAGACAAACTTTCTTCTTTGTTAAATGAGAATGTTTGCACAACTTACTTCACAGGGTTGTTGTGAGGAAAGTGCTTTGTAAACCTAAAAAGTGTAATGGTAATGAGTTGTTATCTCTGTGGGTACTTCTTCCACACATGCAGATCAAGTAATAGCAGGTCTTTAGGAGCTGCTGTGGCCAGAACATTAATCATCTATTGGCAAAACCTGGTGATAAGAATGCACTTAACTAGGCTGTTCCTCAGACAACAAACACAGGTTCTGAGAACCAAAAAAAAAAAAAAAAAAAAAAAAACCAAACTGTGCCATGATAAAGTATTAGAAGAAGACTCACTTTAGTGAAAGACTTAAAATTATCATATTAAATAATATATGAATGCTATAAGGAGTTTGAGGTTTGGGTTTTTTTGTTTTGTTTTTTGATGTCTAATTGCCTTGAAGCTTTAAGTCATTGAAATTCCAAACCAGAAAAAAAGTGACTGATTTTTTTTTCCCACAGCCTAAGAGGTTTCTCCTATGTTGACTACATTTCATTCTGTATAGAAAAAGTTACAGGTCAAATCTGTAAAAGACAGCATTTGAATGTTGAGTGGGATCTTCATTGTTTTCTATTGGATGACATTTGTGAGTGCCACATGATGTGTCAGGATCAAGGAACGCACTTTTCTTCATTAGTGAGGGAAGGGTAACTAATGAATCATTCCACTGAATTTTTCTTCGAAATCCTGAGCCTTTTATTACCTGGAAATAGTAATGGTTTGATTAGTTAAACCAGGGGATGGGAAAATTCCATTTTTATCCACTTTCTGGTGACTACTACAGGCCATGATTCAAGGACTCAAGCAATGCATCTCCTGCACATTTTTCCTTTAAGCCATTTCTGTAATTATCCTTGGTTTGTCATTAGTTCATAGATTGTAGCTGCAGAAATACTATAGTTGAAACATCTGCATCAAGCATTCAGATGACTTTACACCAAGAGAAGTCATTTAGCTATGACTCAGTTTTAAGAATCAAGCATGTATAATCAGGCCATGTAAAGTACAATAAAGAAAGAATGTTAGCATTTTAAAAAAAGCACAGTTGACAAAATGGAAAACAAAATCACTGAAGAAACAACCTAAGCAAAACTGGACAAATGAAAAAGGAGATAGAAAAGATAACTGAAGAAAACAATTCTTTAAAAATTAGAATTTGGGGGATGGGGATTGAGTCAAGATGGTGGAGTAGAAAGACAGACATGCAGAAGCTTACCCCCCTTAGCCCATAAAATACATGTAAAAAATGACTGAACAAATCCAGGAGCAGCAGAAGTCACAAGACGAGATAGTGAAAGAGATGTCCAGCCCAAGGTAGCCTAGAAGGTGAACAGGAAAGGTCTACTGTACTAGAATCAGAGCGAAGCGTGGCCCAACCATGGCTGCAGGGTGGAGGGGAAGGGACAGTACTGGAACAGGCTTCAGGGTGCTATCAGTAGCAGGCTCCAGATTGCTCAAAGGCCAAAGACAGCTTCAAAGGTCAGTGAGAAAGCTCTTTCACCTGGGTGAGAGGGGAGCATGGTCTGACCCCACCAACAGCAGCCACTGCAGCATCAGCATTCATTTTTGGAGCCCTCTACCTGAAGGACCTGAGGGAACTGAGTGGCTGATCTGGATCTCAGCCTTGAGAGGCGACACTGGGGCAAGGAAGAGTGCTGACTGGTGGAGACTCTGGACAAGGAATCATGCTCACAGAACAAAGCAAAGGCCTGGCAAGGAGTAAACTCTTCTCCCTTGATTGTGTGACTTTGGAGGAACTGAGAACTAACTGAGGTCCCCAGAGTATATGTTCCTCTTGACAAAAGAATCAAAAGTCGAGGGGGAGGAGCCAAGATGGTGGAGTAGAAAGGATCACATATGCTAGCTGTGAACACACAGCCAATAAATTTTCTGTAAAAAGAACTCTCCACAAATTCTGGAGCAGCAGAAGCCAGGCAGCAATGCAGTGGAGGAGATTTCTGTTCCAGAGAGCCCTGAAAAACTGGTGCCAAAGGTCCGTTGCACACCGGACACAGAGCGGAGCCCATGCTCTGCCTGGCCACGTGGCCGCGAGAGGAGCAGATCAGAGCAGGCTTCAGGGACAGAACCTCCGGCGGGCCGTTAAGGTCCCTCCACCCACAGGCACTACAGGTCAGTGAGAGAGACTTCTGGGCTGGCCAAGATGGAAGTGGGGTGTCTCCATAACTCAGGCCCCCTCGGGAGGCAGCGGCAGTGGCAGAGGCAATGACAGAGGCAGCAGCGGCCAGGAGCTCCTGGAGCAGGAGGGAGCTCAGGGCCATTACTGAATATCTCCACATAAACCCCCTGAGGGAACTGAGCCTGGGAGGTGGCCATACCCCCACCTCAGAACCTGAATTTAATCTTACACTGAATAGCAGCCACACCCATCGCTGAAGGCTCTGATGCTGGGGAGCAGCATTTGAATCTCACACCCCAAGCACTGACTGGGGGGATCTAGGCGGGGTTGGAGAGGAATCTAAGGAGTCAACTAACTGCCTGGGAAAATGCCCAGAAAAGGGCAGAAGATCATAGAAGGCTACTTTCTTGGTGAACAGATGTTTCCTCCTTTCCTTTCTGATAAGGAAGAACAATGCTTACCATCAGGGAAAGATATAGAAGTCAAGGCCTCTGTATCCCAAACATCTGAAATAGATATCCAATGGGCTCAGGCCATGGAAGAGCTCAAAAAGGATTTTAAAAATCATGTTAGACAGGTGGAGGAAAAACTGGGAAGAGAAATGAGAGAGATGCAAGAAAAGCATGAAAAACAGGTCAATACCCTTCTAAAGGAGACCCAAAAAAATGCTGAAGAAAATAACACCTTGAAAAATGGCTCACTCAATTGGTAAAAGAGGTTCAAAAAGCCAATGAGGAGAAGAATGCTTTAAAAAGCAGAATTAGCCAAATGGAAAAGGACTTCAAAAGCTCACTGAAGAAAATAATGCTTTCAAAATTAGAATGGAACAGATGGAGTCTAATGACTTTCTGAGAAACCAAGAAATCATAAAACAAAACCAAAAGAATGAAAAAATGGAACATAATGTGAAATATCTCATAGGAAAAACATCTGACCTTGAAAATAGATCCAGGAGAGACAATTTTAAAATTATGGGACTACCTGAAAGTCATGATAAAAAAAAGAGCCTAGACATCATCTTTCATGAAATTATCAAGGAAAACTGCCCTGATATTCTAGAACCACAGGGCAAAATAAGTATTGAAGGAATCCATTGATCACTGCCTGAAAGAGATCCAAAAAGAGAAACTCCTAGGAACATTGTGGCCAAATTCCAGAATTCCCAGGTCAAGGAGAAAATATTGCAAGCAGCAAAAAAGAAACAATTCCAGTATTGTGGAAATACAATCAGGATAACACAAGATCTAGCAGCGTCTATATTAAGGGATCGAAGGGTGTGGAATAGATATTCCAGAATTCAAAGGAACTAGGACTCAAACCAAGATCACCTACCCAGCAAAACTGAGTATAACACTTTAGGGGAAAAAATGGTCTTTAAATGAAACAGAGGACTTTCGAGCATTCTTGATGAAAAGACCAGAGCTGAAAAGAAAATTTGACTTTCAAACACAAGAATGAAGAGAAGCATGAAAAAGTAAACAGCAAAGAGAAGTCATAAGGGACTTACCAAAGGTGAACTGTTTACATTCCTACATGGAAAGACAATATTTGTAACTCTTAAAACTTTTCAGTATCTGGGTTCTTGGTGGGATTACACACACACACACACACACACACATACACACACATGCATAGACACATGTACACACATGCACGTGCACACACATACACACATGCATGCACATACAGAGATAGAGAACACAGTGAATTGAACAGGATGGGACCATATCTTAAAAGAAATTAAGGTAAACAGTGAGAGAGAAATGTAGTGGGAGGAGAGAGGGTGAAATGGAATGGGGTAAATTATCTCTCATTCAAGAGGCAAGCAGGAGACTTTTTAGTGGAGGGGAAAAAGAAGAGAACTGAGAAAAAAACATGAAGTTTACTCTCATCACAATCGACTAAAGGAAGGAATAAAATGCACACTCATTTTGGTATGAAAACCTATCTTACAATACAGGAAAGTGGGGGAGGAGATAAACAGGGAGGGGGGATGATGGAAGGGAGGGCAATGGGAGGAGGGAGAAATTTGAAGTCAACACTCTTGGAAAGGGACAGGATCAAAAGACAGAATAGAAACAATGGGGGGGGAAGGATAGGATGGAAGGAAATGCAGTTAGTCTTACACGTCACGACTATTATCGAAATCATTTGCAAAACTACACAGATATGGCCTATATTGAATTGCCTGCCTTCCCAAAGGGAATGGGTGGGGAGGGAGGGATGGGGAGAATTTGGAACTCAAAGTTTTAGGAACAACTGTTTAGTATTGTTGTTGCTATTAGGAAATAAGAAATACAATTAATGGGGAATAGAAAGTTGTGTGGCCCTACAGGGCAAAAGAGAAGATGGGGACCAGAGAAGGGAGGGATGATAGAAGAGAGGGCAGATTGGTGATAGAGAAAATTAGAATGCTTGGTGTATTGGGATGGGGGAGGGGATAAATGGGGAGAAAATTTGGAACCCAAAATTTTGTGAAAATGAATGTAAAAAGTCAAATAAATAAATTTATATTAAAAGAAACAAAAGTCAAAACTAGCTAGGAAAACGCTGAAGAAAGTGAAAAAAAAATAAGACTATAGAAGGTTATTTTCTTGGTGAACACGTATTTTCTTCTATTCTTTCAGATGAGGAAGAACAATGCCTACCATCAGAGGAAGATCTAAAAGTCAAGGCTTCTGCATCCAAAAGCTCCAAAATAAATATGGAATGATTGCATGCCATGGAAGAGATCAAAAAAGATTTTGAAAATCAAGTAAAAGAGGTGGAGAAAAAGTTGGGAAGAGAAATGAGAGTAATGCAAGAAAATCATGAAAAGCAAGTCAACAGCTTGCTAAAACAGATCCAAAAAATGCTGAAGAAAACAACACTTTTAAAAATAGGCTAACTCAATTGGCAAAAGAGGTCCAAAAATCCAGTGAGGAGAACCATGCTTTAAAAAGTAGAATTAGCCAAATTGAAAAGGAGATTCACTCAAGAAAATAGCTCTTTAAAAATTATAATACAACACATGGAAGGTAATGACTTTATGAGAAACCAAGAAATTACAAAACAAAACGAAAAGAATGAAAAAATAGAAAATAATGTGAAATATCTCATTAGAAAGAGAACTGACCTGGAAAACAGATCCAGGAGTGATAATTTAAAATTTATGAGACTACCTGAAAGTCATGATCAGAAAAATTGCCTACATATCATCTTTCATGAAATTATCAAGGAAAACTACCCTGATATTCTTGAACCAGAGGGCAAAATAAATATTGAAAGAATCCACCAATCACCTCCTGAAAGAGATCCGAAAAGAGAAACTCCTAGGAATATTGTGGCCAAATTCCAGAGTTCCCAGGTCAGGAAGAAAGTATTGCAAGCAGCTAAAAAGAAGCAATTCTAGTACTGTAGAAATACAATCAGGATAACACAAGATTTGGCAGCTCCTACTTTAAGGGACTGAAAGGCTTGGAATAGGATATTCCAGAAGTCAAAGGAAATAGAACTAAAACGAAGAATCACTTACCCAGCAAAACTGAGTGTAATACTTCAGGGGAAAAATGATCATTAAATGAAATAGAGAACTTTCAAGCATTCTTGATGAAAAGACCAGAGCTGAACAGAAAATCTGTCTTTCAAACACAAGCATCAGGAGAAGCATGAAAAGATAAACAGGAAAGAAAAATCATAAGGGATTTACCAAAGTTGAACTGTTTACATTTCTACATGGAAAGATAATATTTGCAACTCTTGAAAATTTCGAGAGTGTCATTTATTAGCCAGGCTGGTGGCTGCCTCATGTAGAGACCCAGAGGAGACAGCCCCGAACTGAGGTGGGTGAGTGCATTATAAGCATTTTGGTGCTACTCGGTACAGCCTTGCAGTTTCCACAACAAGCAGGGTTCTGACAGAGTAAGAGGGGGCTTGCTACTAGGTAAAACAGAGGGAGTTGTCAGGGATATTACTAGGTAAAGGACCCCCAACAGAAAACATGTGCCAGTAGAGGTAACCAATCAGGAAAGGGGGGGGGGGCGTTCAGCAGAAGGTGGTTACCGGTCAATTTTTGGTCTAACATTAGGGGGGCACTGGTGGTTACCATGCAAATGGACTAAACAAGAAATGACTGTTAACAATTTATCAGATATTAAACCAAAGGGGAAAAACATTTTGACAGGGGCTTAACAACAGAAGGAAACTGTTACTAGGCAAGCTATTCTGCCCAGTAGCCTAACAGAGATCTCTCGGCCTAGGGGCCCAGGGAGAAAAAATGTCCATTTTAATTCAACTCTGTGTTCTCTCTCTACGTGTGTGTGTGTGTTGTGTAATCACTCCATTTACCCAAATACTGAGAAAAGTCTCAAGAGTTATAAATATTATCTTTCCATGTAGGAATGTAAACAGTTCAGCTTTGGGAAGTCCTTTATGATTTCTCTCTCCTGTTTATCTTTTCATGCTTCTCTTCATTCTTGTTTCTGAAAGTCAAATTTTCTATTCAGTTATGGTCTTTTCATCAAGAATGCTTGAAAGTCCTCAATATCACTGAATGACCATTTTTTCCCTTGAAATATTGTACTCAGTTTTGCTGGGTAGGTGATTCTTGGTTTTAATCCCAGTTCCTTTGACTTCTGAAATATCCTATTCCGAACCCCTCCATCCATTAATGTAGAAGCTGCCAGATCCTGTGTTATCCTGATTGTATTTCCACAATACTCGAATTGTTATTTTCTAGCTGCTTGCAATATTTTCTCTTTGACCAGGGAACGCTGAAATTTGACCACAATATTCCTAGGAGCTTCTCTTTGTGGGTCTCTTTCAGGAGGTGATTGGTGGATTCCTTCAATATTTATTTTGCCCTCTGGTTCTAGAATATCAGGACAGTTTTCCTTGATAATTTCATGAAAGATGATGTCTAGGCTCTTTTTTTGATCATAGCTTTCAGGTAGTCCCATAATTTTTAAATTGTCTCTCCTGGATCTATTTTCCAGGTCAGTTGTTTTTCCAATGAGATGTTTTACATTATCTTCTATTTTTTCAATCCTTTGGTTTGGTTTTGTTTTTTTGGTTTTATCATATAGTCATTAGAGTCCCTGAACTCCATTCTCATTTTTAAAGAACTGTTTTCTTCAGTGAGCTTTTGAACCTCCTTTTCCATTTGGCTAATTCTACTTTTTAAAGACTTCTTCTCCTCGTTGGCTCTTTGGACCTCTTTTTCCAATTGAGTTAATCTATTTTTCAAGGTGTTATTTTCCTCAGCATTTTTTTTGGTCCCTTTAGCAAGCTCCTGACTCAACTTTCAAGTTCTTCCATGGCCTGAGCCTATTATATATTCATTTTAGTGGTACTTGATGTATAAACCTTGACTTCTTCTGACAGTATGCATTGTCTTTCCTCATCTGAAATGATGGAAGGAAATACCTGTTCACCAAGAAAGTAATCATCTATGGTCTTATTTTTTTTCCCCTTTTGGGGCATTTTCCCAGCCAGTTACTTGACTTCTGAATCCTTTGTCAAGAGGAGGATCCTAGTGCTTCTCCTCACCCCAGGACCATTCTCAAAGTTGAGATTCAGATTAGCTGTTCAGTTCCTAAAGGTTCTTTAAGCAAGGGTGTGGCTGTCACTGAGGGCTGAGATTTAGATCAGCTGCTCAATTCTCCCAGAGACTTTAGGTGGAGGTGGGGCCACCACTCAGGGCTGAGGTTCAGATAAGCTGCTAAATTCCCCCAGGGGCTTTTAGCCCAGTGCTTCACAAATGGATGCCCACTGCTGCCACCACCCCTACTATCATTGCTGCTACCACTGCTACAGCCTGAAACCAGTGCTGCAGGGGACCCAACTCCCCTCTAGCCCAGTAAGGAAAGCCTCCTTACTGACCTTTGAAGCTTTCTTTGGCACTTGTGTTTGAAGGATCTGAGACCCTCCCTGTTGGGAATTCCACCCCGAAGACCTGTTCAGGTCCTATTCCTCCTGGTGCCACATGACCAGTGTTGAGCTACATTCCACTCAGCATCCCATGGGATAGACCTTTCCTGTTGGCCTTCTAGGTTACCTTTGCCTGGAAATCTCTTTCACTAAGTCATTCTGTGGCTTTGGCTGCTCTGGAATTTGTTGTGAGTCATTTTTTGCAAGTATTTTATGGGCTGTGGGGGAAGAGCTAGAGTATGTGCATCTTTCGACTCCACGATCTTGGCTCCACCTCATTATCCATACTCTTAAGACTGTCATTATTACTTAAATAGTTTGGAAGAAAGGTTAGGACTGAGCTGAGTCTGATGGGGTGATTCTAAATATCAAAATTGGACAGGAAAGGGTAAAGACAGGTAATTGTCTTATATAAATGAGGTGAGAAAGGAAGAACTGATACAAGGGAAACAGGTGGGGATAGAGGGCTGGTAGTACTAATATCTTACTCTCATTGGATCTGGGTTAAAGAGGAAGCAGTATATACTTGTAGAAGGGTCTAAATTTGTAAAGATCTAGGAAGGGATGAGATAAAGGAAGGATTCATAGAAATGTTTGTGGATTAAGATTTGGGAAGGTGGGAGAGAGGATAAGGAAGAAACTCTTATGGGGAGACAGTGAATACTTTAAGGAATAGAATGGTAAGGCAACAGTATAAGGAAGGGATTCTTTGAATGGGTGTCAATTAGGGAGGTAGTGGTTAGAAGTAAATTAGAAATGTGAGAGGGGATAGAAAAGGAGAGACTAAGAAGGACAATACTGAGAACAAATTGAATGGAGGGAGATACACAAATAGTTATTGTAACTTTCTATATCAAAGGGATGAATTCATTAGCAAAATAGAAACATAGTAGACTGACTAAAAATCAGAATTTTACAATATGTTGCTGACAAGGATAATTCTAATTAGAGAGTTAAAGATCTTCCCCACCCATTAATGGACCTGCTTATGAAGGGGAGTTTGATTAGCGGAGATTTGTGGGAAGGCCCACAACTTTGGTCAATGAGGCACTGTTTCTCAAGGGTTGTGATGCCCTCTGGTTCTGAAAAGTGTATAAATACTCTGAGGTGAGATTTTGCTTTGGGAGTTACATATTGGAAGTGTTGTTTGACCAGATGAGACTCTGAGCAGCCACTAAGGAGTCCCTCCACCCCCACAATCACTACCCCGAACTTTGAAAATCTAAATGTTGGTGTTTCTTTCTCAGGTAACTATGTTTAAGGGTCAGACAGTTATCTGTGTGTTGATCTATGATGTATGGCCAGAGAGTTGGAAGCCCTGTCTGTTGATTGATCTTTGTTTCTCTGTATTATCTCTGAGGTTGAGGGTGATGATTTTTTCCTGAACTAAATAAATGATATATGTGCCTGATTAAAGTGATTGTTGACATCTCAAAAGTTGCCTTTCCTGAAATTTCCTTTTCTGAAAAGACAGGGTCTTTTCAGCTGGTTGAGAAGGAATCAGGGTATCCCTATAACTCTTGCCTCCTCAGGTAGCAGCAGTGGAGGCAGCAGCAGACAGGAGCTCCCAAAGCAAGCAGTAGCCCACATCCATTGTTGAAGGTCTCATCGTAAACCCCCTGAGGGAACTGAGCCCTGTGTGGTGGCCCTGCCCCCACCTAAGCAGCAGATCTTAATCTCACACTGAATAGCTGCCCTGCCCCTGCCTAAATCCCCTGAGGGTTTGGAGCAGCTCATGTAAATTTCAGCCCCCACTGCTGACTTGACAGAACTGGAGGTGAGGTGGTTGTGAAAAGGAAACTCAGAAGTCAAGTAACTGGCTGGAAAAATGCCCTAAAAAGGGGGGAAATAAGACCATAGAAGGGTACTTTCTGGGGGAACAAGTGTCTCCTCTCATCCTTTCAGATGAGGAAGAACAAGGCATACTGTCACAGGAAATGAAGATGCCAGCCTCCAGGGCCTCCAAAGTGAACTTCAATTGGTCTGAGACAGTAGAAGAGCTAAAAAAACAAGTTAGCAGCTCACTAAAGGAGAATCAAA
>JAJHZJ010000198.1:600000-775000 GCA_023548195.1 Bettongia penicillata ogilbyi
ACAGGAGAGGTGGGATCGAAAGTACTCAGTGTTAGAGATGGGGAATGGAAGAGAGAGGGGAAGGTGACGTTAATGGGTCTGGGGAAAGAAAAGAAGAGGCATCTCATGTTAAATGACAATTTTCTCAGTAAAAGAAGAGGAGAGGTCCTCAGTTCAGAGGAGAGGTAGGTATGGGAGGCTTGAAGAGGGAAGGAAAGGTTAGAAGTAGCTTCTGTATGGAGTACACTATGGGGAACCAGAGAAGAATAAAAAGACTGCCTTGCTGCTGCGAGGACCCCACTGAGGTTAGATAACATGAATTTGTAATGTGTTTAGTCAGCAGGGCGGTGAAACTTCCTCCAACTGAATTAAGTATCTAGTAAATAGAAGTGGGAGAGGTAGATAACAGAAATAATTCAAGACTGAGGTCGCGCAGTGCAGCAGCCTTGGAGTCAGGAGCACCAGAGTTCAAATATGGCCTCGGATACTTGACAGTTTCTAGTTTTATGACCTTGGGCAAGTCACTTAACTCTAACTTCCTCAACAACAACAACCAGAAGACCATGTAGATTTTGAATGACTGATTATTAGCTTGAGAGCAGGAAAGGAGGTCAGAGTAGGGTAATGACCTGAGAAGACGTTAGAGGTCTTAATGAAGGCAAAGAACAAATTCTGAAGGGTGAGGCATGTGGAGAAGTGGAACGATTGGAGGTTATGATAACAGAAAGAAATGTCAGAGTTTCTAATTAAGCTTCCAGGTCTACAATTCTGTGGTCCTATGAAGACTTGCACTATTGACCTCTAAGAGTCATTGTGAGGAAAGCACTTTGAAAACCCTTAAGATGAGTTCTTATTTTAACTGTTGGCTGTTTATTTCACATAAAAAGCAGAAAGAGCTCTGGGCTTCTCTGGACTCAAACCCCGGCTCTCACACTTCCTGGGACCTTTGTCACTTGAACTTTCTAAGCCTCAGTTTCTTTTCCTGACAAATAAGGATAGTAATCTATGCCCAACACACCTTAAAGGATGATTGGGAAAAATTACTTTTTAGACTTTATGGGGCTATAGAAGTAACGGTTAGTCTGTTGGTACCTGTTTGGGACTGGAGAACCACGGAGAACATACAGATGTGATTCTATTTGACTGTGCCGTATCCCCCCCACCTACTGAACAATGTTGGGAGAAGAGAGGGAGAGTCACCAGTTCACATACTTGGAAAAGGCATAGGGAAGATCATAGGAAACCAGAGGATGTAGGGCTGAAAAGAACCTTTGAGGCCTGCTGGTGCCCAACACAGATTTTAGCCCACAGTAAGCATGTTAACTGAATCTAGCCTCATTTTTATAACTAAGAAAACTGAAGTACAGAAAGGGCAGGTGATTTGCCCACAGTCACATAGACAAAATAAGTAGCAGTCAGAATTCAAAGCCAAGTTCTCTCATTTCAAGTCCATTCATCTTTCCATTATGCTTTCCACTTCATTCTGAAACTATACAGCCTCTTAGGAGAAGGAAGTACAAGAGGTTTGGGGCCTGTAGTCAAGAGGTCACATCCCTAAATGAACCCACTGGCTACCGGACTGCCTGCCACCCAAGCTAAGCTGAGCTCAGCTAAGAAGCTCAGCCTACTCAATTAAAGAGCCTGACCAGAATCTCCGATTCCTGGCTCCCTGGATTGTGATAACTTTATACTTCTCTCTTTGCATGTTTGTAGACTGTTGTCCTCTCCCTTGACATAAGCAAAACCTTTATGGGAAATCTTAACCACTCTGGTACTGAGAAAAGCAATGCCCTAATGAGAGGAACAGGCGGCAGTAATATTTTAGGGCACATCAAGAAAGGGAGAGGCAAGCAGGCCTTTTACTGGCAAGATTAGGCAGCTAGCAGTGAATAGGAGAATTGTAGACAGTCATGGGATCATGGGGTTTAGAACCAGAAAAGACCTCAGCAATCATCTTATACCTCTCATTTTATAGATGGTGAAACTGGAGTCGTAAATAACATGGGACAATTCAGGCTTTGCCCCAGGGTGCCTACATGGAGGTGGGGATGGGGAGTAGGAAGGAATGAGAGAAGAGACAATTCTTCCACACTGCTATAACCCTTCCATCTAAAGATCCTTTGCTGGCCCTGCACTATCCAGTATAGTCTTTCTTTCTGTCTAAGTCCTGGCCCCCTGGTCCACTCCAAGTAGCATCAAGGATCATGTCACTGTCATACCTATCATCTTGGGTCTGTCTTAGTGTGACTAGTCCTGCATTATTATACCAAGCCTGGGGACTTACCTGGTTTGCCTATGATGGGCAGCAATGACTGCAATGACCTCAAAGGCAGCAATGATAGCGTATTCTGGCCTCCTCATGAGTCTCCGTCTTTTCCACTCCACCACCTACAATTTTCCAGGTGTCAAAAATTGACAATTATACTTACAGGTGAACCTAAATCTGAGAGATTAAGTGGGTTTTCTCAAAGTCATACAAATAGTAAGTGGATGAACCAGGAATTCAAACCTAGGTCTCCTAACTTTAAATTCACTTCTTAAGATACTATGAATATGGGAGTTGTTTTTCAATGTAAAAATGCGCAAATCCACAAAATGTCAGATTCCCTTTCTAAGTGACCATTTTGGGAGGAAGGAAGCTTATTACTTTGCATCTACCATTGTTCCCATTTCCAAGAGCTTTTGTGGGGGGTGGTCTTCTGAGTCTGGATACCATTGTCTTCTTTATCCTCTGTGGTAGTAGATTTTTGCCCTATAAGGATGAATTTGATTTTGAAAACCAGTGAAAAGTCATTTGGAGACAAATTTAAGGAATCAGGACTGTGATCAAGCTAGGTCATATGATTTGGAGTCAGAGATAAAATGGGTCTACAAATCTATTGGAAGGATGTCTTTGAAGAATTCATAAACAGATTCTTGGGGCCACTCCCAAAAGAAGAGTTTCACTGAAATATTCTGAGACAGCCTCATTAAAAGCCATATGGTCTCCTTAGCAGAATGAAAAATAATACTCATTTAGAAATATAAATTCTAGGAGTTTTGTCTTTAAAGAAATCATCATCATTATTTATAACATTTATAATACTTTTTAGCCAAGCCTTACAAAGGATCCAGTTTTGGACATTAGGCAATCCTGAACACCATCAGCTTTCCGGGTAGTAGCTTCCCCTTGGAGGGGGTCCAGGAAATGCCTGCCTTGAGCCTCAAGGACTTTCCATTTTCATTATTTTCTATATCTTCTTTGATCACTGAAGTCTTCAATCTCAGAATCTGAGTTAGCTTTTCTTTGAGCTAGCTGGGTTTCCTGGGTACAGAGAACACAAAACTGAAACATTAGAAGGAACCTCAGAAATACTATGCATACTTAGACAGGAATCTCCACCATAATATCCCAGACAATCTGACGTCCTTGACTCTTAATCACCTGTCCTTCTTCTGACATTGTCACTATAACTGAACACCAAATTTTGATACCCATTTCCTCTCCCCTCCCCCCCCCCCCCCTTTTGAGACTGGATCGGTCTCCAATTTCACCTTGAGTGGAAGTGCAATGGCCACTACTGATCATCATAGAGGCTTTAGCGTGCTCCATTTTTCTGACTTGGGTGGTTCAACCCTCCTTAGACAGTCCTGTGGCTCTTTATTTCCCCAGGGCTTACCATATTAGTGCCCAACAGTATAGATACTTGATCATCTGGTTGTTTTGTGTGTTTGTTTTACCCTACTGCAGCTCAGAACTCCTGCACTCAAGTAATCCATGAGCTTCTACCTCCCCAGCAGCAAAGACCACCAGCATGTGTCACCACGTCCAGCCTCTTCCCCTTTTACTTCTAATCTTCTGAGTTCGGTCCTTGTATTTGTTCAGAAGGAAAATAAAGATAAATCTTCAAAGTTAATAAACTAGAGTAATGGATTTGTGTATGAATAAAATAAACCTGGGAGCAGCTAGGTGGTGCAAAGAGTAGAGCACTGGTCTTAGAATTAGGAAAACTAATCTTTCTGAGTTCAAATTTGGCCTCAGACATTTACTAGCTACATGACCCTGGGCAAGTCACTTGACCCTGTTTGCCTCGGTTTCTCATCTGTAAAACGAACTGGAGGAGGAAATGGCAAACACTCCAGTATTTTTGAAAATAATAATAATAACAACCCAGGTCACAGAGAGTCAGACATGACTGAAACAGCTCAACAGCAACAAAAAGAAATGTTGATCATCCCAGACTAAGTGGTTCTTAAACTTTCTAAATTCTACTTATGACAGTTTCCCAGATCTAGCTTAGCCTATTAAAATATCAACTTAAAGATACTCCATTGAGAATGGCAAGTATGGCCCCAGAACCAGCATCACACATTCCATCTGGACCCCCTTGGAAACTGAGTACTCATTAGCCAATTATACAATCTGAGGCTCACCCTCAACCAATAAGAATGTCTCCAAATTATATAATGAGTTTGGGATGTGCCACTCATATTATTACATAAGCATTTTGCTGGAGGGAGGGGGATGTGGGGACCACGGGCCACTTGCCTGATCCTTTGCAACAATAAGTGCCAGGCCTTGGTAATCTCATGTTCTCCCCAAGGGTTCTGCATTCCACAGAAGCCCAGAGGACATTTGACAGAAATGCCAGGTCAACAGTATTTACTGAGTGCCTACTTATGTGCCAGGCAATACATAGTTTCTTTAAAGTTCTCAGAGAACTGGTCACCATTAAACCTTGAACTCTGACCTTTTGGGGGATGTCAGTGCTCCTCTTATTAGTCTAGGGGTTTGCTTGCTTTGTGTGGTTTTATCTAAAAGACACTCAGCTCAGTTCCTTCCCACAGGGAAAAACAATGCCACCCTTTTCCCTCTCTACTGAGTTTCAAGAAAATCACATTAGTATGGCATAATGGATTCAATCATACAAGCATTGCTCAAGTGGATACAGTTCTTTACCCATTACACACATAGAAGGAAAAGGAATTTAACTGTTTGAGGATGACCTTTTTAGACTTTGATAAATTTGGGGGATATAAACACAGTGAGGTTTTGGTAAATATTTAACTACCGACTTTCTAAAAAAAAAATTTCCTATGCACAGCACATTTTAAAGCTTAATCTACAGTATTAACATTTTTTCCATTACTTCCTTAAGTATTGACAACCTACAAAATAACATACCAAGCCCTGATTTGTAGCATTCACCAATTTCTGAGTTGTAAATGCTCACAATGAAATTTAACAATCAACTCTTCCAAGCTGTTTGAGCTGCCTCCCACACACCCCTGTATAAATAATCCAGATATTAAAATAATTGTGTTGCCACAACTCTTTCCAAAACTGATCTATAGGCATGCTCTAAACTCAAGAGTTGCAAGAGCCTAGTTGAGGTGATAGAATCAGACCTCCCAGATAGCTTTTTCATGGGAGCTAGCAAATAGCCCCTAGAGAAACTGGGAAAGGCTTGCTGTAGAGGGTGGGATTTTAGCTGGGACTTGAAGGAAGCCAAGAAAACCAGGAGGCAGAGATGAGGAGGGAGAGGGTTCCAGGCATGGGGGACACTCAGTGAAAGTGCTCCATACTGGGAGATGGAGTATCTGGTTTAAGGAAGCCATTGTCACTGGAAAATAATATGTGGGGAGGTTAAGACTGGAACGGTTGGGCAAATTTGAAGGACTTTGAAGGCCAAAAGAGAATTTTATATTTAGTCCTGGAAGTGATAATGAGCCTCTGGAATTTGTTAAGTAAAGGAGGGTAACACGATCAGACTAAGGCTTTAGAAAAATCACTCTGACAGCTGAGTAAGGAAGGACTGCAGTGGGGAGATGCTTGTGGCAGGAAGATCCACCAACCACCTATTATCAAATGAGATGATATTTGTAAAGTACTTGGCACAGGCCACGGCACACAGTAGGTGCCTAATACGTGCTTGTTCCCTATTGCCTCCTCCTATTATTATACAAGTCCACTTCACTTGTCACTTCATATCCTCACTGGTGGAGCTGTGGTGTGGGCTCAAGAGCAGGTTCACAGCAGCAGAGAGACTATGCCTCCCATTCTTTACCTCTTTCTTGGCCTCCCCATATTTAGACATTTCCTGCTCTGTTTCTTTGGTTCTTTTCGTATTGTTTTGACTCTAAGAGGCAATCTAGGTCCCTGAAGTGACACTGCATTCTCTCCTTCTCCCCTGTCCCCAGGGGATGGAGCAGTATAAAGAGAAAATCACACCTGACATCTAACTTTACTTGTCTCTGAACCAGGAGGAACACAAGAAAATTCAAGAAGTTACAAGCCACATTCCCATCTCTGTCTCCTCAAAAGTTGGAAAAATTCAACCCAGCACACAGATTACCCTCACAGTTACAGTTCAACACTTTGCCTTGTATAAGAGATGGGCTTTATATAGGTCTCTTCTTCCAACCAAACCAGTCCTCCTTCTGAGTCAGAGACCTAATTATTAGATTTTAGAGCTTGACTAGGGATCATCTAGTCAAATCACTCCTTCCTCATTGGGCTGCTAAAGAAAACTGGTGCCCAGAAAAGGGAAGTGACTTGTTCAAGGCTACATAGGTATTATTAGGTGTCAAGGCTAAGGTTTGACCCAGGTCTTTGGACTTTGGATCCAGTGATGATTGAACTGTACCATACTTCAGTAGGTTAGATGACTTGCCCCAAAGTCACAAAACTATCAATGCCTGTATCTAAGATCTAAGATCTCCTGATTTCAAGGACCCCTTCCACTTCATTGCCTTATTTGTCCCATCTCATTCATTATACCCTAGCAAATGACTCTTCAAGGCCTATAAATTAAAGGGAAGAATAGGTTTGCATTCTTTCATGGTTCTCCAGAATCATGGCAACCCCCTCAGAATAGAGGTCCAAGTGCAAGCTCATATCCCTAAAATCCACTTATGTGAGTGACCCTTTGTATCCTCTCCATCCCAGCTGTTTTAAACCAGATTTATAGCAAACTGCTTGAGAAGAGACTTAGAGAGACAGTAATTCTCAGAACCTTCAAATGGTCGAAGGTCTATGATAGGGGAGGAGGGAATAGACTTTTTCTGTCCTTGGTCCCAAAGAGAAAAATGAGTCTCAACAGAGTGGAAGTTTTGGAAAGGCAGATTCTACTTCTCTTCAATATAAGAAAATTGCCCATAATAACCAAAGATGTCATGAAGTGAAATAGGTTGGTTGCCTCCAAGTGAGAGTGAACTCCCTATCTCTGGACCTGGTTACCTCCTTACATGGTAACTTCTCAATCTCTGGTGATATTTAAGCATACAGTAGGAATGTGGCAGAGGAAATGTCAGTTGTAGAGAGGTACCTTTCATCTTTGAGATTCCGGTAGTCTTTAAAATATAAAATATATATTCTAGAGCAAATCTACACAATTTGGCAGAAGGTAGAGACCAAAATTAAAATAGGCTAAACTTCTTCGTATGGCAGATTGGTAGACTAGAGTCACACCAACTGTGGATGGTTGCCACAGGTTATGTGATAAACAGGAGAGGGCACAGCGACAGCACTACATTTTTCACCCAGAAATCTTTTGGCAAGCCTCTAGCTGTAAAGGTCTGTTCTAGAATAAAGGAATTAGGCCTCTTCTGCTTGACCCCAGAGGGTAAAACTAATGATAATGGTGAGGAGTTGCAGAGCAGGTGATTTCAGTTCAGTATAGGAGAAAACATCTCCACTATTAAAATTGGATCTCAAAGGAGAATAGGTTCCTGAGTTCTCCATCTCCTGAAGTGTTCAAGCAGAAGCTGGATGACCCCTTGTCAAGTATACTGTAAGAAGGGATGCCTGTTTTAAAATAGGTTGGGGAAGATATTCCCTTCCAACCAAGATTCCACCAAGATCCTTTCCAACTCTGAAATTTGGTGAGTCTATAGCATCTGAGCAGAGACCGGAGAACCACCTGTGAGAAATGTTGAGGAGGTGGCTTCTGTCCTTCCAGGCTCCTTCCAAAATAGCTTGCATGACTCTAAGAATTATGGATGGAGCTTCTATCCTGGGTAGCTGTGTCTAAGGGGGAAAAAGATGTCTTTGGGGATAAATTCTTTTATGTAACAATAAACAAACCAAAGAACAACTTATAAGAAATGAAATCTAGAAGACTCAGTTGCCATGTATGAAGGAAAGAAAACAGCTTAAGGAATGTCATGGGTTTAATTTTTTCCTTGTCTGTAATGTTTAGTTTATACAAATGAAATCATCTTTTCCTTGAGAGTAAAAAGCGTAACGAGCATTGACCCCAGCGAGGGCAGTGTTTTCTCTCAATTTCTCCCAATTAGCAATGATGCAGGTGCCTTGGAATGAAGGAGGACACAGCCAGACATTGTTAAAGCTACCTCCACAGCATTTAGCTAACTAGTGTTCTTTCTGGAATTATCCCTCTCCAGCAGGTAAAGAACAAGACAAGGAGAAGCGGAAAAACTATACCCTTTATCTAAGTTTCTTACCCTAGAACAGTGTTCTCCCAACTTTTAAAGTCGTACCCCATCAGCATTTTTTCTGGGGTAAGGAAATTTCCTATTGGCACTTGTGCAACTGCTGCTATGGGTGCCTAGGTTCAAGTTACATCATAACTGCCATAAAGGACAGGTTCATGGCTCAGAAGGAAAGAAACTGGGTAGTAGATGGGTAGTAATGGACAGTAAATGTGTCCATGTTGAAGACAAAGCCTATTATTGGTCTTTTCAGGTGCAATGGCATCCAAACCATATTCCCACTGTCCAACTGGTTGATCTATACCCCTTGGGGTCATATGGTGGCCACTGCTTACAAGATCAGTATCCTAGTGGACCAGAACTGCTACCAACTTTAGTATTCAGATTTCTAGGCCCAAGAAGGACTGGCTATTTCCAGCAAAGAATTGATGGGCAACATTCAGAATCATACCAGAAAGACCTTAGAGATCTTGTCCAACCTCCTCATTGTACAGATGGGGAAACTGAGAGAGGGGAGTAACTTGCCCAGGGACACATGACTAATAAATAGGAAAGCCAGAACAAGAGCTCAGGTCTCTTAATTCCCAGTACAGTGATTTTTTTTCACTGTTTCATGCTGTTCTTTAGCGGTGGGTAAATAGAAAGAGGGCATCTAGTTAAGATGAATGAGGATAGCTTTGAGGAGGGGCCTTTTCATAGCATATTTTCTTGGTTTACAGATTGGAGGGATAAAAAGAAAGGAGAGTTCATTGACCAGATAGTGATAGTATTTGCTTGGATCTATGATTTCTTTCACATGAGTTACTCCCTTCAACAATTCAGATCCCAGCCCTTCCACATTCCTCATCCCATGCCATTCTTGTTCAAGGCTCTCTGTAAATCTTCCATAGAAAGTACACCCACTGTATCAGAAAATTTCCTCTCCTTCTTTTAGAATTTGTTATTGAAGAGTTAACTCAACTGTGTATTTTTCTGACTTAGCCAAGGCATTTCCTATTACTTCTATACACAAGGGGAGACCTGAAGGGTTGGGCATTCAAATTTTTCAGTTAGTAGGTACTGCAGAAGTCATTTAGTCTGATCATATTATTTTACACATGACAGAACTAAGTCCCAGGGAGGTTAAGCTCCTGTTGTATGCCACATGCTATGTTGATCTTTACAAATATTACAAATATTATCTCATAACACAACAACAAATGATATGGATGCTATTGTTATCCTCATTTTACAGATGAGGAACCTGAAGCAGATAGAGGTTAAGTGATTTGCCCAGGATGACACAGCTAGTATCTGAAGCAAGATTTGAACTCAGATCTTCCTGATTCTAAGCCTACTAGCATTCTATCCATTGAGCTTCCTACCTGCCTCCATAGTCTATGATCTGACTTCCTAAGTTCAGGAATCCTCTGTGTTAGGCTGGTCTATGTCTTAAGTGTAGGCCCTCAATATCCCTTTTACTTGTGGGTGGGAAAAGGGAAGGGACCAACACAAGAAGGCTTGTAATGGACAGTAGTCTGGGATCCTGAATTTAGGAAAAGAAGATTTGCGTGGATTGACGCTAATGCCAGAGATGAGGCTATAATCCTGGCCCCTTTTGGGGGAGCTGCATTTGAATGAGGCAAAGGAAGTATGATTTGTGTATAGGAAATGGAGACTGATCTTGTGCTTTTGCCTGGAGATGAGAGTTGACTAACTGGAAAGGAGTCCAGGTTGGGGCACAGTGGGGCCGAATTCTTCCCCCAAACAGGTGAGCCCAATAGTTAACAGAATGAGCAGGGAGCCAAGACAGCTAGATGAAGATAGATGGGTGGTGAGGTCAATATCCAACTCACAGGCCTTTCCCCTTGGGACAGAAAAATCAAAGGCATCATTGCTTCCTTTGGCCATCTACCCACAATGAGGATTTTCTCAAACATTTGTCCAAAGTGGTATTCAAATGTAATGGAATATTATTGTATAGTAAGAATGATGGATATGAGGGATTCGAAGAAACTTGTGGAGTGATAGAAGTTAGCATCAAGAGAGCAATATGCCTAATGACTCTAACTGGGAAGATGAAAAGATCGCTAAAAAGATAACTAACGATCAATAACCTAGTACCCAGTAACAGATGGTGACATACACCTCCCTCCAGTATACCAGGAATAAAGTGGTCACTGTATCATGGTTTGGCTTAATCATTTTTCTTTGTCACAAGGGAAGTTCTAATTTGAAGGAGTGGGTTTTTTTCCAGAAATGCCTATGAGATAAAGACAAAAGGTATCAATAAGTGTATTTTTAAAGCCTGTTCAGGGAATCTGGCTTTGACAGAAATCCACACGTCATCTTTAATCATTCATGTGTAAAGGCTGCTGGAGGTCCCTGCAATCATTCTCTTACTTTTCTAGGCAGTCAGCACTCTTTTTTCTGTGTTATGTGCTGGTTACTAGACAGAAGTGTAATGAACCCCAGCTATTTTCTTCAGCATATCTCTTTTCCCTCTAGAGATCTAAGGGGCTCAACTGATCCAATAAAAACAGCTAAAGTAGCATTCATTTAGCCATTATTCATGGAAAAATGAGTGCACTCCTTGGGGATGGTCCTAAACCATGGTCAGTTTTTCCAAAGGCCTGTGCCCCTAGGCAGTGTGGGCTGTGTCATCAGTATCTCATTGGAACCTCATTATTATCAAATACACATTGAGAAATAACAAAAGCTAGACCAGCCAAATGACTGAAGTTGAAATGGGTATGACCAAAGTGTGTCTCCTAGAAGAGACAAGCCCCTAGAACTTGGAGCTCCTGAGCTCTCCAGGGGGTTGAGGGGGATAACTCCAGTGTGAGGAGAGGGGAGGGAGAAGGAAGACATCCTGGAGCAGAGCCTGCTGGCAGGAAGGCAGATGGCACTTTGATTGTCAACAAGATGGAGGTTCTTAAGGTGGAGAGGAGGCGGAAAGTCAGAGCCCAGCTGTTGTTCTCTTGGGCACTTGAATAGCTTAGTGAAAAGAATGCTGGATTTGGAACCAGAGGACTCTCTGTCCTCTGCTTCTGCTGCTTCTATTTGCATAACTTTGGTTAAGATTGTTTCCCTTTCTGAACCTCAATTTCCTCATCTGTAAAAATGAATGAATTAGACTGGATAGAGGACTAGGAAGGATAAAGCTTCTTTCCAAATATAAATCTCATAAGTCCTATGAAGAACTTGGACTGAAAGATCAGCTTTAAAATTAGGCCAAGGGAGGTGATGCTTAGTTGCCTTAACTGGTTAACTCCTACTAGAACTTTAAGGGTCTGATCATGAAAAGGCCTATTAAAAAAGAGAGAGAAGATTGTAAGAAACTCATGGGGCCAGAGACTGTTTCATCTGTCTGTTTCCTACCTTCAAAATCCCATTCAAATTCCACCTCCTCCAGTCAGGCTTCCCTGACTACACTATCAGATCAAGACCATCAGGAGCCACTAGGCATGCCAAGATTTAAAGAGGTGAAAGGTGTCTGTCATAATTCATAATGTTATGGAATTTTTAGAATTATGATACCATGGCTTTATTTTAAAATGTGTCCATTTTTAGTATAGGGATAGGTACTAGATCTGTGATTTCATTGAAATAGGTAACTCCAAATCCAAAAATTTGCTCTTCCAATGTATCTTTAACACCTTCTCTACAACTTATTCTTTGAGAGTTACCTAGAACATTGAGGTTCTCAGTAAACCTAGAACTAACTTCCTATATGACCTAGGGCAAGTTGTTTTGCCTTTTTCTAAGCCTCAGTTGCCTTATTCATAGAAAGAGAAGTTAGACTAGATGATATTCCAATTCTAAATCCAGTGACCTTTTCTAGCACTAACATTCATCGACTCTGGGATTATTCATTTCAAGTCATGAGATTTAGAGCCTGATTCCATTTCAGAAGTAAGTCTAGTCTAATCCCCTTCATTTTATACATGAAGAAACAGAGGTTCAGGGAGGTCGCACAGGTAGTAGTAGGTGGTCGAGCCAGTATTTAAATCAGTATGTGTCAGAGGTGGGATTTTAAGTCAGATCTTTCCTGGTCAGCTTTAGAGCCAGTGTGCAATGTTGCTTCTCTCTGCCTGGTGCATACTAAGTATTTAATAGATGCTTGTTCACTGTTTTTAAAATACACTACAGACTCTGGGGCTACTCTCCCATACCATACTCATATTGGTAGGGTGGCTTCCCAGAGAGCAGTTTCTGTATCTCCTCTTAGCAGTTTAGGAGTAGCCCTGAAGAGTTTAAGATAATGGTTTTCCAATGCTATAACTACCACAAGACGCCACTGGTGTGCTTCCGCCATTGACTCTCAGTGATACAACCAATCAGCCAGATTCAATTGGTTTATGATATGATAGGATAGTTGGGATAAAACAGCCCTGAGAACGACTGATAGGTCTCCTACAAGTAAATTCATAGACCAAGAAAAAGTAGGCTGAAGTTCAGAAAGCACATGTGGAAAAGGGGGAGCTCCAGGTTGCTGGAAGTGCTTTCTTTCCTTAATGGGACATTAATGAAGTTTCCCTTAGACATGGTGGAACTTTTCTGTAAGACTCCTTGTAGAACCTTGAATCTGCCTTCCCTCTACTCTCTGCATTTCATCCACTGCCAGTGATGCTTCCCAGGGATGCTTCCAAGATACAGATAAGAAGTCCAGATCCTCTGGTCCTCCAAAGTACTTTGCTGGCCAAAGGTGGGGGGGGGGGGCGTAGTATGACACCAACTTAGAAACCAAGACACTCTCTCTTTCCATCCCCAAGCAATTCCTTCTCCAAGGCTTGGCAGAATATGTACACCTGTCTAGCCATTCACTTCATACTTCTGCAGCATTACTCCAATTTATCCAGTGACTTTCAAGGATTTTTTATACTTAATCTAAAATAACTTGAGTGCATCTTCTTACTTACTTTAAATGAGATGGGATAACTGATCAGCACCTTCGAAGACTACGTTATTATTCATGTTGTATATATAATCCTATATTATGTTGCAAAAAGAAATTTTAAAATAGAAAATAAGCTTATTCTGTTTTTTCTTTGTAACTTTTTATCACTTGTAGATTGATATATAAAAATAAACTTATTACTGTTCTATTTTTCAGAATATAAAAATTATAAACCTACAAAAGAAACTGGATTCAGAAAATATATAAAATTGTCTTGATCATTGATGGAATTACTTATGAATCTACAATTCAATGAACAGGAACTTGAGAAAAGTTTGACAATCATTAAGTGAAAGAAAAAACTCAAACAATGAAGCATTAGTATTGAGAATAGAATTTAAAATAAAATTATTGGAGGAAATAGATTTGTAATTAATAAAGAGCCACTCTGAGATAATTTTGTGAATTTGCTTGAAGAAATCAATATAGCCCTTCTTCCAATTTCATTTTTCTCCCCTTTCATGTTGTACTTCTCCACAATTTTCCTTCTAGATTTGTCCTTTGCAAATATTTTTAAAATTATTTTATTTCATTAAATATCTCCCATAAGATTTTTAACAATCTTTTTAAAAAAATTTTAAGTTCCAAATTCTTTCCCTTCTTCCCACCCACCCCACCTCTTTGAGAAGGCAGGCAATTTGATATCAGTTATAAATGTGACATCTTATTTCCATATCAGCTATGTTGCAAAACACAAACAAAAAGAAAGAAAAATTTTTAAAAGTATGTTTTAACCTACATTCAGAGTTCATTAGCTCTCTGTCTGGATGTGGATAGCATTTGTCACCATGAGTCCTTTGGATCATTCAGGTTCTAGATCATTGTACTGATCAGAGTAACTGTCTTTTAGAGTTGATGATCTTCATGATAATGCTGTTACTGTGTACCATGTATTTTGCAAGTATTTTGAAAGGTTCATATTTGTTCTTAATCCCATCCTAATTGTCTTTCCCTAATCTAATTGGTAGAGAAGTTTAGGGACCAGTTTCTTGGCTGGGACAAAGACCAAGACTAACTCTCTGATTTCCATAATTCTGCCCCCCCTCCACATACACACACCCCAGGCTATAAAAGGGATAACCTCCCTGGCATCTGTAACCCAATTCCCAAAGTCTTCATTGCTTACAATCATGCTTTCTAATGACTCTCAGGCAATCTTGCTAGGGTTTTAAGTCCTTCATTCAATATTCATTCAACAAACATTTATAAATGCCTATTATAAACAATGCGCTGTATTAAACACCAGACTCAACTATTAAGATGTTTGCTGAGTTTAGAATCTTGGAAAGCCAATGGAGGAAAGCACTTTAGAGGTTATGTGTATGAACCCCCTCGTGGTACAAAAGAGGAACCTGAGGGAAAGTAGGTGACTGTCCTGAGGTTGCATTGGGAATTCATGGGTAGAACCTAAAGTTACGATTCAGGTTATCTGATTTTCCATCTAATGTTATTACGCTACAATGTGATATTTCTCAAGTGTATTCCATATTTTTAGAGGACTTTTGAGATAGCTGGTGACCACATCTCTCCCCACAAGAAATGACCCCTTACATTCTCCTCCCCCTCCTTTTCAGAAGTGACTGAATGAATGGCATGCCAAGAGTTGTTCTCTCTAGGCCAGGGGAGGGGAACCTACAGCCTTGAGTCCACATGTGGCCTTCTAGATCCTTAACAAAAATTGTTCTATAAAACTTAGATTCAGTTAAAAGGTTGCACTTAGAGATCTAGAAAGCCACATGTAGGCTCAAAGCTGCAGGTTCCCTACCCCTGCTCTAGGCAGCGTGGAATAATGGAAAGATCCCTGGACCAGGGCAGTCAAGGAGATCTGCATCTGAGCACTGGCTATACTTCTAACTTCCTGTATGACCTAGAACAGGTTGTTTCACCTTTCTTGGAGCCTCAGTTTCCTTATTTGTAAAAAGAGGGTTTAGATTGGATGATATTCTCCTTCTAAATCCCATGATCCTTACTAGCTCTAACATTCAGTGATTCTGGGATTATTCGTTTCAAAAATCCATGTGGTCCAAGACCTTTATTTTATACATGAAGAAGCAGAAGCTTAGGGAGGTCATAGAGGTGGTAGGTGGTAGAGCCAGGATTCAGACCTAGTTTTCCAGCCCTAAATGCTGAGCTCTTTCCACTACCTCAGGAGGAAGAGGATGCATTTACTGCTCCAAGGGTTTTACCACAGGTCACACAATAACAGGAAGGAATCAGAGACCAAGAAGGGACAGAAACTGCAGAAGGGACCCCCTCTTCTGTTTACATTTAAAAAGACAAAATCCTCCCTTGTTCCTGACACCTCTAAGGCAGCATCTGTTTTCAGTGTGGATTTCAGTTCAGGATCATCTGGGAGCAGAAATGCATGTTGACCTTTAAGAAAAGGCTTTCTCTGAGCCCAGCATGCCAGAGTGACTCACTCTGCAGGAGTCCTAAGCACCAGCCTCATGCGCTGTTGTAGATGTGATAAACAAATCAAGTAACACAGCCCATATGGTTGATTCACTTATTAAAAACTTTGTGGAAAACAAAAACAAACTCCAAGCCTTTTAAATTCTGCTCTTTTTTTTTTCATTTTGGAGATGGCAGGAATGTGACTTCCCTGACCTACAGTAACATTTTTCTTTGGACTAATAAATGACCTAGGCCCAGCTCCTTCCTCTAGGACCTTGGTTTGGGAACCACATGAGCCGCCTCTATTTAATTCTCCTTATTCTTCCTGGAGTTGCAACAACTAAGTCTCCCCTAGATTTAGGGTGAGGAAAGGTACATCCCAGGTTCCATCCTAGACCAGCAGTTTCTTCTTCCTCCTCCATGCTGCAACACTGCTAGGAAAGTTGCAATTTCAAAGTATGTGTTAGCAATGGGTATAGGGATAGAGGAACACATCTAAGCCATACGGGAGAGTGGCATTCAAGGGCTCCCCCTATCTATCGAGCACTGTACAAACGAATGTGGATGATAACATGTCTTAGAAATATTCAGTCTAAGAGCCACCTATATATGACTTAGAAACATCTTTCAGTGTTAGTATACCCTAATTAGACCTGCCCATTTTTTGGTAAGGTTCACAGTGGAGTACGTGGGAAAGTAATAGTAACAGCAATCATTGCAGATTGCAATGTTTTGAAACCTACTGAAAACCTAGCAACACACAACATGGTGGTCAGAATCAGATGCTCACTATCCTTCATAAACTAATAGACAACAAATCCCAGGACAAGAAATACAGACCTCAGAACATCTTTGAGAGTTCAACAAATAAACCTTACTGGAACTAGAGCATGATTGTGGCCAAAAACTGTTATCCCCAATTGCCTGCACATAACATGAATCCTTAAGAATGACATCCTTGTGCCAGATATTAATCATCTTCAATCTATGTGGGATGAAAAGCTTTCAAAATATAGAGACCTAGTGGAAGAAATAAAACCATGTGGGATCAGGATGAGGTAGATATTGTCCCTGTTGTCCTGTCTACTCCTGGAGTTGTCCCCAAGAGGTTTTCATGGAGCCTACAGAAAATGACCTTACAACCTAACACTTTCATTCAGTTACAAAAATCGTTATTTTATACGCTTGTATAAAAATAGCACACAGAACATTAAATCTAAAAGGATGATAGCAGAAAAGCTATTTATCCCATTGCTGTCTGAACTCCATCAAAAAAGATGAGAAGAAAATAATCATTACAGTTCACATTTCTGTAACCCTTTTAAGGTGTGCCAAGAGTTTTACACACATTGTCTCATTTGGTCTTCACAGCATCCCTGTAAATTGTTATTACTATTATTATACCTAGTTTATAGTTGAAGAAATTTAAACCTGGAAACATCAAGTGACTTGTCCTTGGTCACATAAGTAGGAAATGTCAAAGTTGAGATTTAAACCCAGGGCTTCTTGATTCTACATCTAGCACTCTGTCTAGTATGCTACATAGCCTTTCTGATTACCAGGGAGTACATTCCAGTCATAGGAACCATAGTTCAAAGGCTCAAATGTAGTGATTTAGGTTATCTTTCCCACCGTCGTTGGTGTTGTATCCGTCCCTAGTTGCTATATATTTTGCAAAGGTACTCAGAATCATTTATTATAGACTTGGAGCTTTAAGGGACCTCAAAAGTTCATTTTGCAGATGAGGAAACTGAAGCCTTTAAAATTCATGTGACTTATCCAAGGTCACATAGGTAATGTGTCAGAATTAGGATTTTAACTTGGGTCCTTGAGATAGAACATTCATTACATTATACCCCACTGCCTCTGTCTTGTAGTCTTTTACATGATTCACAGCTAAGTTTTACTTCTGCTGCCCTAGAGCAAGGACAAAAGAGTGTGGTCATGAGTAGCACTTTCTCCATCTGTAAAATGGACAAAATAAATAATTGAACTATTTACCTCACACGGATGTTTAGAAGAAAGTACTTTGTAAATGTTCAAGCACTGGATGATAACATCTCTTAGAAATATCCACCCTAGAAACCACCTATTTTCTCTTCCATCGTTAAGCTAATCCCTCAGCACAAGGACAGTTTGCCCAACAGTAAGTTTCTTTATAGCAATAATCACAACCCTGAATGTTCTCTTTTCTTGCTTCCTCTTCATCCCAGGTCCATCCTCTCATAACTTTGTTTAGAAAATAACTCTCTTCAGCCAGACAGAGATGCCCAAACACAGTTCTCATTCTCCATGTGCCGAGTTTGGTCACAGAATTCAGATTCCCTAGCAGGCACAGGTTAAGAAATCCTATGGGCTTTCCATATGCTTTATAATAGGTAATCACCCTTTGAGACTCTATGCCAACAAACAAGAGTTTTCATCCTTAAGACTATGGCACTTGGATATGAAAAGGACCTCAGAGGTGATCTTGTCCAACCTCCTAATTTTGCTGATGAGGAAACTGAATCTCAGAAAATAAAATGACTTACCCAAGGTCCTGCAGAAAATAAGTAACAGGGTCCAGATCCAAGTCTCCATCCTCTAACTCCAAATCCATTATTCTTCCCATAAGTCCCCATTTTCACAGCAATCAAGAACAAGACATAGGGTCATTTTTCACTCCCCCATCTGAGTGCCAGAAATGTGTAGCATTCAAGTTATCTGGGATGAAGCTGATAATCCTTTGCCCAGACCCAGACCTTGACCCAGAACTCGTCTCTGTGTTTTATTCATTAAGCCAGAAATAAAACAGAACCTGACCATCCAGAAATAAGGGGACTAGATGGATGAGACTGTGTTGTGATGGGGATTAATTGGTCACTGTAGCATTCTGTGGACAGGGTACTTTGTAAGAGTATAGATGAGTTGGGCCATTATATGATTGCACACCCAAGTTGTGTTCTGATTTTCTTTAAGTGTCTGTGTTTCCTATTGTAGTGGAGTTAGTGTTTTGGCAGGATTGTATCAGAAATTTGTGAGGAAGATTGGGAGATGACTTCTTTAGGCCTGGTGCTTTTAATAGATATTTTCAGGCTGAGTATAAAATATTCTCTGCCTTCAAGGAGGAAAATCTACATCTGAGTCTAGATCTTTTCCTGAAAAGGAACTACAGCATCACAGATTGAGAGCTAGAAGGGACTTCAGAATGCATCTATTCTAGCCCCTTCATTTTACAGATGAGGAAACTTAGAACAAAGAAGTTAAATGATTTGATCAAGACTACAGAGGGAGTAAGAATCAGAGGTAGAATTTGAACTTAGTTCCCCTACTCCAGAGCCAGCGCTCCTTCCACTGTACTGCACTGCTTATGATCATTGACTGAGGGGTAGGAGGAGAGAGGAGAGTGGAGGTGGAAGAGTTTGTTCCATGTGGTTTTTTGCTACCAGAAGCATTGCCTTCCCTATGGGGATTCCCCATAAGACCTAGAGAGGGGAGGCAGCATTGTGTCTGCACATTGACCTCTATGATGCAAAGTCTGTAGAAAATCAGGAAATAACTTCATAATTTTATGGGCAAAAGGAATTGCTAAATGAGAATCGTATCCTATCTGTTCTATGGCATTGCTGACTCATTTGGCTTCCTAGTGGGGGCAAGGGCAGGAAGGAAGATTCATTCATTCATTCATTCTCAGAATCTCTGAGTTAGAATGGATCCCAGATGATATCTAGTTCAATGTATTCGTCCCTGAGATTCCCCTCTGTGCCATCCCAGTGAGTGATCAAACAACCTTTGCTTAAATTGGAGGGGAGTCAGCACCTCCTGAGGCAATCTGTTCCACTTTGAAATGGATCTATTTTCATTGAATCAAAATCTTTCTCAGCAATTTCTATCCACTACCCCTACTTCTACTTTCTGAAACTAAGCAAAACAAATCTACCCCATTCCACATAATACAGCAAATTTTCAAATACTTGAAGACAACTCTTATGTCCTATCCACTGCCTCAAGCCTTGATCCCCCAAAAAACATTTATCAGGCACCTACTGTGTACATATACTATGCTTGGCACTGAGAAAGATATAAAATTTAGGTAGGACAGAGGCCCTGCTAACAGGAGGACAAAATACATATAACTGTAATGAATAGCATTTTGCAATCATGTTACAAAACGAAGTACTACGTGAGGTCTAAAGGATAAGGTTGTCACTGGCTGGAAGTGGAAGGGAACTCACATAGTAGGTGGCATTTGAGTAAGGCTGCTCAAGTGTTGCAAGACTTTGCTAGGAGGGAAGCCTCTGGGAAATTGAATCTTAGCACTGAGGCCAGAGATTTGATGACAAAATGTTTTTTGGATCATTAGTGCAGATGAAGAGATTTTTGTTTTTCTTGGTCCAACATTAATATTTAGTAAAGTGTTTATATTTCAATGGGCTTGTCCAAACAGTTGTGAACATATGTTTGGTTGGATACTACCCCTGTCAGCAGGCCTGAAAACTGATTATGGCTTCCAGTGTTGTGCTCTGGCAAATCCATCTACTGTAAAAGAGCCTGTCCTTTGGGTGGGAATTTTAAAAAGTCTCTATGGAGGAAGTTTGGAGCATTGGTTCCTCTATCTATGATACCTTGCCACCTACTCTGAAATAGCTGGTTTCAGTAAATACTTCCTAGGCCTCAATCAGGACTGACAGAGCCTGTCTTTATCTACATGTAACCAAAAGGAATTGTTTTTGTTTTTCTATCAAGACCTGTAATTTCATTCATGTTGAGAATAATGAATGCTGAAGTAATCTCCTTTACTAATAGAGACCATTATATGGTCACACAGTTATAAATCCTAGAGAACTGCCTGGAGCACTGAGCAGGCAATACACAGTCAATGTATATCAGATATATGACTTTAACCCAAGTCTATCCAACACTGAGGTCTGCTTTCTCTCCTCTAGCCATACTCCTTCCCGTCATGCATTGTGAGTCCCTCTTTCTACTAAGAGTTTTAACATCTGCTGTACCCTGGGCTCAGGTAACACCCTGGTCCTAAGAGTATCCTGGAAAGCAGAGACTGTTTAGAGCCAAGAGAATACTTCCCCTTTATTGGCTCTTACTTATGAGATGCCATATACGTCAAGAGGATGTTATTGCTAATCACCTCTACTCTGTCCTCAGGTCCCTCTGCTGTGTCAGGTGCCATGAGGTTCAGCCGGAGACCAACCTGTCCTGATACTTCGATTGCTGCCAGCCTCCCCACACCCCCTGTCCCACGTCACAGGAAGAGCCACAGCCTGGGAAACAAGTGGGTGATGGCTCCAAACTGGTCCTTGAAGTTAATTGCAATGCCCCTCGGATTAAGCAGCTTGTACCTGTCAAATATCATCCTTTTCCATTCTTTTCCCACTGACTTTTAGTGATTTCTTATAAGGGTTCTTAACCAGGGGTCTGTGAACTTGTTTTATAAGAATTCTTGATTATTCAATATTTTATTTATTTTTTCAATATGTATTTTATTTTATCCATTGAAAAACATCATTGTGACAAGGGATCCATAGGTTTTGCAAGATTGCCAAAGGGGTCCATGACACATAAACAGGTTAAGAAGCCATGCTCTAGGATTTACTCATAGTTCCTGACTCCTCAGAGACTCATGTGTGGTCTCATTACAATCCAGGACAATAGACCAAAGGATTTAGAGCTAGAAGGGACCTCAGCAGTCATTGTGTTCCCTTATTTTAAAGATGAAGAAACAGAGGCCCAGAAAGAGAAAGGAAGAAGTATTAAGTAACTGTGCTGGAATTCACCCTTGCTCTAAATCTTAGGCTCTTCCTATAACGGAGGGCCTGGACATGTGTAGAATGTAGATCTTCTCTAGTTTGGATGTGTTTGTGATGGATATTATAATGATAGAGTTCATTAATCATTCTAAGGAGCCCAGAGTCTCTCCTTGGGAATTCCTCTGATACTCTCACACCGTCCTCTGCTATAAGCCCACTGCAGTGAGGGATTAAAGGATATTTAGCCAATCCTCAGAAGAAGGGTAACTCCTAGACTTAGCTGTAGTTTCTGGCCTTAGCAAGATCTCTTCCTGGCTTAGTAAAAATGATCCGATTCAGAGATTTGCAACAGGTCACTTAGATTCCATAGACCTTGTAGAATATTAAAGTTGGAAAAGGGCCTCAGGAACTTGTGGGTTCACCTACCAGATGCCAAACCTTCATATTGGATCCATCAAATTTCTAGCCTATCTGCAATAGTTTATTTATTCATTCAGTCAATAAAAATGGATTAAGTTCCTAGCAGGGGAAGGTCCAATACTCTGTACTGGAGATACAAAAGAGAAAAATAACCATTCTCAACCTTGGGGAGCTCTCTGTTAGGGAGACTACAAGATGCGAGAAGGTATCACCCAGCACCAAAGCTCAAAGCTGGTCTGCCTTTCCTTGTACTATTACTTTACCATGCTCTATAGGGTCAGGGAATAGTATTAATGCTAATGGCCTTCACCTGCAGGACTTTGAACTGCTATCCAGGAGAGAAAATGCTCTCAGTAGGCCTTTATCAACAGAAGTGGTAAACAAGATAGGAAATACCTTCATCAGTTAGCTGGAGCATCCTAGGATTTAGAGCTGAAATGGACCAGAGAATTTTAAGTGTGTTAGGACCAAAAAGATAACAGGATTTAGAATTGGAAGGAATCACTTGTTTCATTGGATCATAGCATATAAAGGACCTTAAAGATCATCTAATCCAAACCCCTTATTTTGCAAATAAGGATCAGTAATGCCCAAGTAATGCAGGAGACTTTTTTTGGCAGTGCTGAAACTTGAACCCAGACCCTTTGGATTCAAATCCAGTGTTTTTTACACTATATCACAGTTTAAGTTGACAAAGATCTCTACTTCCAACTTTATCATTTTGCAAATGAGGAAACAGAGGCCTAGACAAGTGAAATAACATAATAATAGCTAGCATTTATATGGTATTTTGTAGTTTGCAAAGTGCTCTACACATATTTTCTCAGCTGATCCTCACAACCCTGTAATTTAAGTGCTATTATTAGCGTCATTTTACAGATAAGGAAACTGAGGCTGAGAAAGCTTAGGTGTTTTGCCCAGGGTTACATAGCTAGTATCTGAGACAGGATTTGAACTGAGGTCTTTCTGACTCCAAATCCAATACTCTATCACCGTATCACGTAGCTACCTCTGACTAGTACAACATCACACATCTATTAAGTAGCAAAACCAGGATACAAACCTATGCCCTCTAATTCCAAATCATAGCAATTAGAGCTGGAAGGTACAACTAGGTCCAGATTAATGCAAATAATGAATCCTCTGAAGTAGTTACATTATTAGAACCTGAACTTCATATTACCTTTGGGCTGGAATCAATTGCCATATTTCACATAGTAGCTTCAAATAATGGAAATTTGGGTACATAGGGCCACTTTAGGGGAAATTTCATATCCATACTAGTTGGACCTAGCTATTTCTCAAAAGTGGTTTATGGTCTAATTCCCAGGATTCAAATCCATGACCTCTAATCCCAAATCATAGGACTATGAGCTAGAACGTACATAAAAGGTGATCTAGTTTAGCCCCATTTTACAGAGGAATAGACTGAAGTCCAGCTAGGAGAATCAACTTGCCTTAAGTCACACATGAGTTAAGCAGCTAAGCTAGAATTCAAACCCATACTTTCTCATTCCAAATTATAGGAATAAGAGCTAGAAGCTACCTTAAAGATGATCTAGGAGGAAACAGGCCCAGGGAAGATATGACTTGCCCAAGATCCTATAAATAGTAAGGAGAAGATTGGAGTTAAAACCCAAGCCTTTTGACTGAGCTCTTTCCACTATCAGGAAAGGTCCCCATGGCTTCTAGGCCCAGGGTGCCTGAACAAATCTGCAGTGGAGACCAGAGAGAGGACTGGATGGTGATAACGTAGATGCCTAAGGGCTTCTGCCTTTTTTCTCCCTTTCCAGTATGATGTGTCAGTTCAGTGTAGTTGAGAGTAAAAGTGCAACGTTCCCATCGGAGAGACCTCGTCACCTGCTGGATGACAGTGTTCTAGAGCCCCACAGTCCAGGCAGGGGCCAGGGTCGGGGCCTGCCCCTCACCTCCTCTGCTATCACCAATGGACTCTCCTTAGGTAAGACTCCCCCAGCCTGGGGGCAGGCGGGACGCAAACTGTTTGCTCCGTGTCTGTCTCTGTGTGTCGCTGTGGAAAGCACAATGATGCCTGTCCCTTTAGTCAGACTCCGTCTCCTGACCCCAAAGTGTGTCCCTTACTGAGTATTCTGGTGCCCCTTAGCACCTCCCACCTCACCTTGGGTCTGGGCCTGGGCAGCATATGAAGCTGTTCTGTGACCTCCTTCCTGAGCCTTTCCCCTCCTTCCAGAAGTGTTCATCTGGGTCCAGGCTAGGTACAGTTGTGCTTCAATCAGGGTAGAAGTTATATTGCCAAAAATTAAAACTGAAAAAGTACTGACCATAAGCCACCAGCTTGTTAAGCAGCAAATGACTTCTATAATATCTGCCACACTGGCTAATGCCAAAGAGTTGGCAATCCTAAGCAGCAGCCGTTGATGGCCTTAGAGGAACTACTTCTTCAAGGGAGCAGCAAGAGTAGGAGATGGCCGGACTCCCAAGAGAGCACTGTGCTGAGTTCACAGACTCTGCCATCAGTAAAGCCAAGCCGACCAGCCGTGACCCATTCTTTGGGCTCCTTACTGTAGCTCCTGTCTGTCCCTCACCAGGAACACAGGCAACAAACTATTATTCTCAGAAGGAATTCTTAACATCCTTTGCAGGACCTAGAATACTTACCAATCTCAAAATTCTACCCCAAGAAGCTGCCTAAGACTTCAGAGTACAGTCTGAGTCAGAGGAAATCTCAGGAGTGCCCTGTGCAGACACATCCCTGGGGCACTTTGAGCTCCCTATAGGCATCTGTATGAGTTTTCTCTAAATGAGAAAAGTTTAGACTCAAGTCAACAAGCATTTATTAAGCTTTCCTATATGCCAGGCATTGTGCTAAATATAGGTGACACAAGGAAAGGCAAAAATAGCCCCTGCCCTCAAAGAGCTAACAATCTGCTGATCTAATCTGGAGAAAGCCTTTTCAAGTCAAATGGACTTTTTCTGAACCTGCTCCTAGAAGGTGACTATTGTGCCAATGGAAAGGAAACTGCATGTTGAGAGGGTGGGGATCAGGCCTGAGAGCAGAGTAGAGAGGATGTCTAGATAGTGGCTGACTGAAGTCTGTGGCTAAGAACTGGGGCAGGACTGTGTGGGTTTCGGATTCGGGCCAGGGGCCAGATGCCTAGGCAGAGGTGGTTTGATTCTGATGACAGAAACTTCCATTCAGAGCCTGCCAAGGGAATGTGAATTAGATGGATCATAACTGAAGCATCATTTGCTTTAAACAAGTGACCATCTTTTAGCTGTTTTTTTCACCTTCCTTGTCCCTGCTGCTTCTATAATCTGTGTATGTGCCCGCCTGTCTGTCTATCTGTGTTTCTACCTTCTATCCTTCCTCAGTGACCCAGCCCTCTGGTGAACAACTTCTCCCCCCAGGCAGGCATTTTGAATCTGGGTGGTAGCAGACCTAGGAGCTCATGGGCTGAGAGCTAAGGGAGGACTGTCTAGGGTACAGTGGGAATTGAAGGGACCCCAAGTTGCCACATCACATAATTTTGTTTGTCCTAAAAACTTTACAGAAAGGAATCAAATCACATTGGCAGGATGAAGGAGTCCTCATTATCATTCATTCCAAGGAGTAAAGCCTGTTCACAGAGACTGGTACATAGGAGCAAAAATGTCACCCCACAAATATAACATATGCTCTACAAGCTGCATGTTGTCACAGTGAGGCTCCCTCTGAACTGGTATAAGTCAAGAAGGTCCCCTCTTAGGAATTCTCTATAATAGTATTGAATTGAGAAAGAACAAGTCACCATTTTTTTTGAAAGTCCAATGAATTGATATAAAGTATGTTATCTTTTTTGCTCACTTCAATACTTCTACAATCTATGATTTGATTGCCTTGATATGGCTACCCCCTCATCTCCTACAGACTCCAAGCCACCATGCAAGAGAGGACTATCTTCATTAGTTGTCATGGCCAAACCCTCTGGTTTCATCTAAGGCTGGTCCTCAGATGACAGACACAGTCTCTCACTGGCTAATATCCAAATATTTTTCCAGCTTGATAGGACCTACCAGAGCTTGTTCTGTGCTGGCCTAATCCTTTGAAAACCCAACCCGAAAGATGGCAACATCATTTGATGATGCTTCCATTAAGTATCAAAGGAAGTCAAGATAAAAGACATCTTTTAAACATTGTGCAGGAGCATCCTCTCCCTACCAGTCTATTCAAAGGGAGTGTGAAGAGGAAAAGGATTGAGAGGCTATCGTTTCCTCTTGTTTGTCTCTACCTTTGGGTCTTGTTATCAAACAAGGTTTAGGATTCTAAATAGGATTAGAAACAGGACCTCTTGATTGACCATGACCAAGTTGGAATCATTGAAACAGAGAATATTTAAAGCCTAGTCTTGGGTTTCAGAAACTTCAAGCAGAGTCAGAGAATGGGAGAGACTGTATGGAGAGCAATACATTAACTATATTGTTTTCCCTATCCCTTTTTCTAAAGGAGTCTTTTAAGTAGTTTTCAATCAATGTAAAGATGAAATATCCTATTATCTTCAGTGCCATTTCTAAGCTGCTGTATTATCACTCCCCCCAGAGAAAAGTCACAAGGTATTTAGTCTGACTCTGATTCCTTAGCTCTAAATAAGGCTCTATACATCCAAGAGCCATTGTGGGAACCTCTCTTCGCATCTCTATTCTGTACTCCTCTCTCTCTCCCTCTGATTTTCCTCTTTTTCTCTCTCCTTCCTCCCCCCTCTGTTTCTCTCTTCCTCCCTCTTTCTCTCCCTTTCTCCTTCCCTCCCTTCCCAGTTTCTCTCCCCTCCTCTTCTTTTCCTCTTTTGATATTTCTTCCTTCTCTCTAGCCTAAGCTTTAAACCTGCCCACGGTCCCCAGAAGTCCTGCAGAATGAAAGGGGAGACAAGAACTTTCAACCCAAAAGAGTATCTTGTAGTCCTTTCTGGAGTCACCTTCTTTACCAATCAGTCCTAAGAATTACATCCAAATGTCCTTCCTAAACTCCTATGCTTTGTCAGAATCGGTGAAGGGTCCTAATCATAAAGGCATGACAACTTGCTGAAAAAGAAATGATCAGTTTTCAGATTGAGAAGCTTTGAGCTCCAGGCCAGGCACTGTATTGCAGTGCCCTCTACCCAGAAGACTTGCTAGTGCAAGGGCCAAGGATAGGGCGACGTGTTCCTATCAACCTTGCGCCATTTCCTCCGTCCCTATTGCCTTAGCTCAGTGGCTGCTAAAATCTAAGATTTTAAACAGCAACCAGGTTAGATCAGGCCAAGCAAATAGAACACTATCAAGGGATACAGATGCATTTAAGCCTTGACTCTCCTTACCAATCCAGGTAAGGCTCTTCACCTGAGGTATTACGTTCCTCCAACCTCTAATGAGGGTTTGTTTAAGAGAACAGGGAAGGACTCAGATATTGTTGTCAAGAAGGCAGCTATTGGTGACTTTGCTGACACAAAGTCATTATTCTTCAGCCTTTTGATTAAGACCTCAGGCAGCCCAATGCAAAATCTAATGCCCAGGACTTTTCTCAGGTACACACACACAGAAAAGCTCTCTTAGGTAAAAAGAATCCCCAGAGCTACCCTACTTTGACATAAAGTGGCCAAGTCTCTTGTGTCATGTCCCTCTTGCCAATAATTATCACTTCTATAACCATAGTATGAGGAGTGGTTCATTAAATACATTCATAGAGATCTAAGATATTCTCTGCTTTAACATGTTTCCTATAGTCAACCTCAAGATAAGAGAAAGGTTAGTATTCTCAGAAAAATCGTCAGTAGCTACTTCCTTGTGTTCCCATAATGAACATGTCCTCCCTCCTTGATTGTGGCGATCCAAAGGTCTTTTCATATTCAGCTCTCTGGGAAATTAAATCAAGGGATTAAGAAGGCATACATGTCCCCCAACCTATGCTGATGAGTAGGTGAATTCCAAGAGGAAGTAGCTAATGTATATTACTGCTCACCACTGGCAGATTTCTGAACAAATCTAGCTCCCCCAGGATTAGAAATACTAAGGGGGAAAATGAGAATATATGACCCAGGCATCACTCCACCTGCCTTCAGGGCACTAAGGGAGGTTTTGAGGGAAGGGCAACAGGAGAAAATAGAAAAAGCAATCAAACCACCATTCCTTGTTCCCACCCTCACTGTCATCCCCCCAAAAAAGTATGTGACTTCTAAACTACTTCTCTAGAATTTAACAGGATGGATCTAGAACTCTGACTCTTCTCCTGTCCTACCTCAATTGCCTTCCTTTAGAATCTCCAGGGCCAGAGCATTATCACCGGCTGTGATGTGAAATGTTCATTTACCTATGTTCCTTTTCTAGGCAGTAGTGAAAGCTCAGAGTTTAGTGAAGAGCTGTCTTCAGGGCTGGAAAGGTGAGTGTGGGTTGAACACCCTGAGCTTCCCTCAGTCCCACCAGCAGGGACCTGCCTGTCTCCTTGGCCTCCCTTTAGGAACAGCATGGAACAGCTGATGTGTGTGCAGTACACCTACCGAATAGCTCTCAGGACTGAAGAATGCTACAAAATCTCTTGAAAGCCACAAGAAGGGCTTCAAAAACTCAGCCAAGAGCCTGTCTATATGACTGTGTTCTCCCCAGGGGTAGCGCTTGGAACCAGAGATAAGGGTTCCTAGGAAGTGAACGGAGATCTTTGGTGCAGAGGAAAGAGTACAGGTTCTGAAGTCAGAGAGCTTCCTGCCTCTGGCATTTGCTACCTATGTAACCTTCCAAAAGCCAGGCTTCTAGGAAGTAAACAGAGGAGAAAATGGAGGGAAGGATTTCCAGAATTGTTCAAGGGAAGGGGAGATGAAAACAAGAAATTCCATCTCTTTTGGATCAAGGTTTAGTTGGCATCCCTAGATCTGTTGATAGGAGTATATCCTAGAGTGTCTTGGATTACTCTAGAGAGAATGAATCACCACTCCAAGGGAGGCAGTCTCCAAAGACCACCTGCCTTCTCAGGTGAGCTCAGTCTCACTTTGCCAGCCTCGCTTTTATTATTTCTCTTGTCTGGGGCAAAAATGCACAAAGCTCCCAGGGTAGAAACCTGACAAGCCCTGAAATCTTTGCAACTTAGGTCCAACTCACAGCTGGTAACAAAGGGCAGGAGGAAGCTTCAGGGGAGAATTTGGCCCAAGCCTAGGTTCCACTAACAGCATAAGGTTCTGCAAATGGAAATCTTTCCTCAGATCAGTATATTACTCTTGGTAATCACTGTTCAGCTTATAAGAGAGGCAGAGTATTTACACTCACAAGATCTGAGAGTTCCACTTGCCTCTGCTCTGGTCAGAACACACACAGAGCAATATTGTGCTCAGCTCTGGGTGCTACATTTTAGGACTGACCCTGGCAATATGGTACAGTGACAAGAATGCTAACTCTGGGATCAGAGGACATTGCTGGGTCTTAGTTTCTTTTTATATAAAATGATGGGACTGAATTCAATGAACTCTAGGGCCCCTTTCTGCTCTAAATCTATGATCCTGTTCTATGTGGAAAATATTCAAAGGGAAGAAATCACAACGGCGTAAAGGTCTGGAGTCCAGGTCATACCAGGATCCGGTGAAGGAACTAGAGGAAAGAAGACATAAGGAGGAGAGTTTGGAAAGACACAAATTGTCTTTAAGTTTTATGAAAGGCTGTCATGTGGGAAAGAGAGTCTTTTTGTTCCATCTGCCTTAGAGGGCAGAAATGAGAACAATGGGTAGAAATTGCAGAGACAGGTTTTGGTTATCAAAAGGTACCTGGGCAATATTTTCCAGATGCTAATGCGTGACTTCAAATCATGAAGTGCCAATGAACCAAAATGAAAACCCAAAGGATAGTGGGAGGACACATGGTGGGTAGAAGCAAGCTGAAGCATGCTACCAATGAAAACTTGCCCACGACAAGTGATATGTATTTGTCCCAGACAATGCCAAAATGGCAGAGTAAGGGAGGGGTGGGCTGACTCACCGTAGCCATAGAAGAATCCTCGGTAAGGCAGGGGCACCTTGTGAGAATTAACCAGCATCTTTCATCCCCTTCTGCACTTAGTATTCTAGACCTCATTAACCAGGCCCAATAAAGCCTGGGTCATTTTCTAAGATATTGATTCAGATGATTGCTCTTTCATTCAGGAGCCTCTTTCCCTAAGACTCAGTTGCTTTCCTGTTCATTCTCACTTGTAGGCCAGGAATATAACATCAAAAGGATATCACCAAGGATGTGCATTCCTGGGAAAGATGTTGGGTCAATTATTTAATGAAAATGAGAGATAAAAGATTGCTTCGGTAGAGCACTGGTTCTTCTGAGATAGGAAATGAACCAAAGGAAGGTCTCCAGAAAGGAGGGTAGAAATTCTATTGAAGATTATATAAAAACATTGGCAAGAAGTATGAAGAATCAGAAATGTAGCTAGAGGTAGATTTATCCTCAAATTCATAGTGATTCTGTACTTAGAAAGGTAGCTATATGTAATGGCTTATCCTTATGCCCTCAGAGAGCAAAACTCTCTAACAATGGGCTGGGGGTTGAGCTCCCAGCCCTGCATTACGAAAAGTTCCTTTTGCTGGGAAGCTCCCGATGCACCTTAATAGCACAAACAAAGAGTCATCTGGCAACACAAAGACAAGTCTCACCACAGTTATTTTTGAGAAATAATACATAATCCAGCAAATGTTTTCTTTAACAGAATAAATTTAAGAAATAGACAAATGAAAATAATGCTTGAATGAGGCAGGGCCCACTGAGGATGCAAAAGACAGAAGTGAAATAGATCTTGATCTCAAGGAGTTTAAATTCTATTAGGAGAGACAACATGTGTGTTTGTTTATATTTATATATGTGTGTGTACTTTATATATATACACGTGTGTGTATTAAACACATATATAGACATTAAATATACACATCTATACATATATGAATGTATGCATTGTAATATATCCACACACCTACACAATATACCTATATGTATATATTTACATACATATTACATATACACATGTGTGTACATGTATATTGCACATATGCATTTCTATAATAATTGCAAAATGATGGAGAGCACCAATAGCTAGTCGGATGACATTGAAGGAGATACTTGAACCTCTAAGTCTTGAAGGATATTAGGAATTTTGGGATGTGGAGGTAAGAAGGAAAAAGATGGGAAATATTTTACATAGATGGCATGGTCATCAAATTTTCAGATGACACATGTTAGGATAGCTAACAGGCTGACTAGAACATTCAGCTAAAAAAGAAAATTAAATGAAATAAATATCAAGTCTTACACTTGCTTCAAAAAATCACTTTGACAGCAAGTTGATAGAAGTCTCATATCAAGATACAGAAGGAACTGATTTAAATTTATTAAGATTAAGAACAGTGATTTCTCAGTAGAGAAATAATCAAAAGATACAAAGAGGCAGTCTTCAAAGGAAGAAATCCGAGTTATCAATAACTATCTGGAGGAAAGTGTTCCAAATCACTTATATTTAGAGAAATGAACATTTAAGTATCTTTGAGATTCTGTTTCACACTCTTTAGATTGACAAAGATTCCAAAAGAGGAAAAGTGACAAATGATGGAGGGTCTGTAGGAAAACTCACGCACACTAAGGTACTGTTGGTGGAGTTATGAATTGTTCCAGTCAATCTGGAAAGCAATTTGGAACTACAGCGAAAAAGTTACTTAACTCTGAATACCCTTTGACCCAGATACACTACTAAGAGGCCTATTCTCCAAGAAAATGGAAAAGAACCTATATGTAAAAAAAAAAAAAAAAAGTTGATAGCAATTCTCTTCATTGTAGCACAAAACTGGAAGTTAGGGGGTACTGATCTACTGGGAAATGGCAAAACGTGGTATGTGAATGTAATGGAATATTATTGTACTATAAGAAATCACAAAGTGGACAGTTTCAGAGGAAATGAACTGATTCCGAGTGAAGAGACAAAAACTAGGAGAGCTATTTATACAATTACAACTTTCTAGAGAAAAATGACTTTAAAGACTTTGAAATTGTCATCACCACAATGATTAAACAATGAGTTTAGAGGACTGGGTATGAAACCCACCCACGTCCTGCCCAAGGGTGATAGACTTCAATGAAGAACATGACATGCATTTTTAGACATGGCCAATGTGGAAATTCGTTTTGCAGGACTATGCATGTTTATTATGAGTGTTTTTTTCAGGGGGTTTTATTATCTTTTATTTACTTAGAAAGCAATGGAAGAGGGATAATAAATGCTTGTAAAAAATTTTAACGAGCTCCACAAGTACAGGATGAGAGGAGGCGTAGTTATACAGCAATTTCTCTGGGAAAAAAAGTCCTGGTAATTTTAGGGGACTATCAGTATGATGAGGCAGCCGAAGTAACTAATGTGACTTTGGTTTTCATCAAGAGGTATAGCTTCTGGTAAGAAAGATGTGATATTCCTTCTTCAGACAGATTCCTTGGACAGACTCTCTGGAGTATTGTGTTTAGTTCTGGGCACCACAGGTTAAGGAGAACATTAATTAGCTAGAGATTGTGCCCTAGGAAAGGACCACCAAAAAGGCAAGAAGTCTCAGCTCCATGTCATACCAAGATCAGTTGAAGAAGAAGGGATGTTTAACTTAGGGAAAAGAACATTACAGGGAGGAGGGGTAGGGGGAATATGATACGTGTGTTCAAGTATTTGAAGGATTGTCATGTGGAACAGGGATTATTCTGTTTGGCTCCAGATGGCAGAACCAGGAACACTGGGTAGGAGTTAGAAAAAGGCAAGTTTATGCTTGATGTAAGGAAAAACTGCCTTAATAATCAGAGCTGTCTAAAAATGGAATAGTCTGCTGTGGGAAATGGTGGGTTTGCCCTCACTGGAAGTCCTCAAGCAGAGTCTGAATGGCTACTTGCTGGGTAGTTTTAGTGGGTGCTCCTTTGGCATATGGGGGGGACTAGATGGCCATTGAGCTCCCTTCCCACCTAAATTCTAAGATTATGTGATTCTCTCCTATCCATCTACCCAACCTATCTCTTTACTCTCTTTCACAGCTAAACTTCTTGGGGGGAAATATCTCTAACAGTGCCTCCACCTCCTCATTGCCTATTTTCTCCTCAACACCTTGCAGTCCAGCTTTAGCCTCTGCTAATATTCAAACTACTCTCTCAGACAACTTCCCCACACAATGACCCCTTTTAGTTCTTATGCTCCTAGGTGGCACAGTAGGTAGAACCCCGGACCTGGAGTCAGGAAGACCTGAGTTCAGTTCCAACTGCAGACATTTACTAGCTTGGTGACACTGGGCAAGCCATTTAACCTCTCAGCTTCATCTGTAAAATTGGAATAATAGCACCTACCTCCCAGGGTTATATGGATTAAATGAGATATTTTTAAAGTGCTTTGCAAGCCTTAAAACATTATATAGGGATTTCCTGTGCTGGCAGAGACCTGTATAACCTGTCTGCAGTCAACAGCACCCTACCATCTTCGCACATTGGAGCCACCATGTGTAAGTATATCTCTATCCATGTTGGCCAGGCTGGAGTGCAGATGGGTAATGCCTGCTGGGAATTTTGTTGCATAGAGCAAGGTATCCAACCCAGTGGTACCATATCCAGTGACAGGATCTTGGGGGGGGGGGTAGTGATTCCTTCAATACCTTCTTCAGTGAGATTGGAGCTAGCAAATATGTTCCCAGAGCACTCTTTGTAGACTTGGAGCCTGCAGTAATAAATGAGGTTCCGACTAGAATCTATAAACAGCTATTTCATCCTAAGCAGCTGATCTCTGGCAAGGAGGATATTGCTAATAACTATACCCAAGGCCATTACACTGTTGGGAAGGATATAATTGGTCATGTATTGGAGTGCAACTGAAAACTGTCAGACCAATGCATAGGGCTACAGGGATTCCTGATATTTCACAGCTTTGGGGGTGGCACAAGGTCAGGTTTTACCCCTCTGCTGATGGAGAGACTCTCTGTTGACTGTGGCAAGAAGTCCAAACTGGAGTTTGCCATCTACCCAGACCCACAGGTATTATTCACCCACTATAGGGCTGTAGTGGAGCCCTATAATTTCATCCTAACCATTCACACCACAATGGAGCACTCAGATTGTACCTTTATGGTGGACAATGAAGCAATATTCAACATCTGCCACTGGAACCTGGACTTTGAGTGCCCAACATACACCAACCTCAACCAGCTTATTGGCCAGATCATCTCCTCCATCACCACCTCCCTGCACTTTGACGGAGCCCTCAATGTAGATAGACCTCATGGAGTTCCAGATCAACTTGGTACCTTATCCTCAAATCAACTTCCCCCTCATCACCTATTCACTCATTATCTCTGCTGAAAAGGCCTATCATGAACACCTCTCCATAGCAGAGATCTCCAGTGGTGGCTTTGACCCCTCCAGCCAAATGGTAAAGTGTGACCCACGTCATGGGCAAGTACATGGCCTATTGCATGCAGTACTGAGGTGATGTCAATCCAAAGATGTCAAGGATGTCAATCCCACCATTGCCACAATCAAGACCAAGAGAACCATTCAGTTTGTAGACTAGTATGCCACTAGCTTCAAGGTTGGTATCAATTACCAGCCCCCAACTGTGGTATCTGGTGGAGACCTGGATAAAGTACAGTGGGCCATATGCATACCGAGTAACACAACAGCCATTGTGGAAGCATGGACCCATCTAGATCACAAAGTTGACCTTATGTATGCCAACTGGGCATTTGTGCATTGGTATGCAAGTGAAGGCATGGAGGAAGGAGAATTCTTGGAGGTTCAGAAGATTTGGCTGCTCTGAAGAAGGATTATGAGGAAGTAGGCACAGACTCCATAGAGGGCAAAGAAGAGAGTGAGAAATTCTAGAAAGGCATCCAGCAAATAAGATGTCTGCCCCATTCATCCTTTTTTATCTTTCTCTTTTCCTACCACCCAAAATAAAATCTTTTCTTACTTGCAATAAAAAATCATATAAAAGTAAGCAATTATCGACGTCTCTGTAGCTTTCCATGCTGTAGGCCACCCCATTCTACTACATACTCTCTTCTTTCCTGGCCTCAAAGCCTTTGCACTCTTCCCAACCCCTCAGTGTGGATGTTCCTTAATTATTTGGCCTTGATCATCTCTGTGCCGTTTTACTTGGCAACCTCACTTGGCTCCGTGGCCTCAACTACCACCTCTATGCCAATGACTCTCAAATCTGTATTTCCAGTTCTGCCTACAGGACAACCCTACCTTAATGTCCCACCAACAACATAAAGTCAACATATCTAAAAACCCAAGCTCTTTGTCTTCTTCCCTAAATCTTCTTTCTTCCATCTTCATTGTTTCCATCTGTGGCTCCTCCATTCAGCCCAGGTTTGTGACCAGTGTCCACATTTATAACTTTGAATTGTTCTGTCCCTCACCTTTCATATTCAATCTGCCACCAGTTCTGTTGAAATATCTCTCCAATCCAAGTCCTCCTCTCTGTTCCCACTGTAACCAACCCCGATTCCACCCTTCAAGGATTATTGCAATAACTTTCTTTCGGGTCTTTCTGCCTTGACTCTGTCTCTTCTGATTAGCTTTCATGCTGCTAGAAGAACAATCCTTCCCCTACATAGATATGGGCATTTCCCTGCCCTGTTTAAAAACCTCTCGGAGCTTTTTATGTCTACCAAGTCAAGAGCCCTCTACCTAGTATTTAAGGGTCTTCATAACCTGATGTTATCCTACTTTTTCAGCCTTGTCTCCAAGTGGTCCTTTCCATACTTTCTGGGCTCCAGACAAACTGGACTCCTTTTTGTCTTCCTCTCCTCCCAGTCTTCCCTGCCTCATGACATGAATTAAGCTTATCCCACACATGTTTTTAAAGCTGTTCTTTACATTTGGAGAGGGTTTCATTGAACTATGCATTCCCATTCATCCAAAGCAAGTGGCATATCTTCTAGGAGATTTTCCAATTTCCAGTCTCTTCCCTCCCCAACAAACTTTCCCCTTACATTTAATCTAGCACTTCGTTCCTTGTTTTGTAACTTTCTAAAGCACTTGATTTGTCATCTATTTGATATATAACAGTGAACTGTGTTGGTGTCTTAGCCCGCTACTTGACTGAAAGCTTCTTCAGGTCAGAAACACTGTCATCTCAAATTTATCTTCCTCAACACAGAACATTGTGTTCTGCATGCATGAGACATTTAATTGTTTGTTTTATTTTTGGTAAATGTTAAAGAGCGGGGCAGGGAGAAGGGACATGGAGAGAGAGAGGGAGATGAGAGAAGTATGAAGGGAGAGGAAGAGAAATGAAAAGAAGAGGAGGGTGAAAAGGAAAAGGGGGGAAAGGAAAAAAGGAGAAGAGAGAAGAGGGGAGGGCATTTCTCTTAAACAAAGGCATTTTATCCAGGATCAGAATAGTATAGTGAAAAGGGATCTGGACTTGGAGTCAAGACTCCTAAGTGGTTCAAGTCTGGTAAAAAAAAAAAAATACTAGCTGTTTGACTTTGGATAAGTCACAACATCTCTAAGCCTCTGTTTCGTTATCTATAAAATGGTACTTGTACTCCCTGCTTCACAGGATTATTTTGAAGATCAATAGAAAGAATCTTAGACCTTGAGACAGTGTATCAGGTGTCTTAGTCCTGTGACTTAGTAGGTATGTGATCATGAGTAAGCCAATTTCCCTATCTGAGCCTCAGTTTCCTCATATGAAAAATGAGGGTGATGCTACCTGCACTACCAACTTCATAGGTTTATTGTAAAGAAAGTTTTTTTTAAAACCTCATGCAATAGAAATGTAAACATTACCTATAATGCCTGATATAAACACTGGAGACCATATTATACTAGGACTCACACAGGTAAACTTGGGCAAATGGCTTCTCAATTTACCATATGAGGTGGGAGGGCTGATATTTAAGAGAAGTTGAAAGGTTTCAATGATAAACATTAGTAAGACACAGTCAAATAAGGGGAATTATATGTAAAATGATTGAAGGAACTCTGTGTTAGCATTGTGGACAAGATTCAGTGTCTTCCTCTGTAAAAATGGCAGAGGTGGTGGCACTAGATGATCTCTGTGCTCTCTTCCAGCTCTGATATTCTATGAAGCTGAAAGAAACAGAATTAACCATATTGCAGTATGAGAACAGAAGTATCTCCAAATGGCCTAACAATTTGTTGAACCCTGTTGTAAGAGCCTGCTAATCCAGCCTCTCTACTCTAGTGCATAGGGTCCTGGTTTGGAAGTCATGGGAGATCTATACTTGAATCTGGCTTCTTCCACTTACTAGTGATGGGTGTGGTGGAGTCATCTTGTCATAGCTCCCAAGAACCAGCTGTTCAATTTTCTGTATGAATATTTACACCTCAGAAATCAGCAAATGCTACAGTTCAGGGCTTGATTTAAGATAATGATGGAGAAAATATACATAATGCAGACTAAGCTTAATAAATGTTTTAAGAACCTACTATGTGCCAGGTACTATGCTAAGCACTGGGGATACAAAAGAGGCAAAGTGCCCTCATAGAACTTACAACATAATGAATGTCATATGTGCATTTTTTTACTGTAGAGCTGGTAATTAAACATGAACTAGAACATTCCTGTGTGACCCTGAATAATTGACTTAGCTTCTCTGGGCCTCAGTTTCTTCATCTGTAAAAGGAGAACAATATCATACCATACAGGGCTATTAGGATCAAACAAGATAATAAATATCTGGTACTTTGCAAACTTTTTAGCCATATATGAATGTCAGCTATCATCATCATCATCGTCATATCATCATTTTAATTAGGCCCAACTATAATCTCTATGGATGCATTTTAAATGTATCTTTTAATATGAATTTCCTTCAAAGAAGTGGTATGAGAAGGCATCCTCCTTTGTTTTTTATAGTAGAGGATTATGGATGTGGAGTACTGAATACAATTGATTTTAGGTTTTGGTATGTTGGTTAGTTTTGCTAAACTGGTCTTTTTTTCCTCCTTTTTCTTATAAAGTATGGTTACCTGAATTGGAGTGGCAATGGGGAAAATAGATTGGGAAAATTGATGTGAAAATGAATGGTATCAATAAAAAGAATAAATAGATGAAACTAAATTCAAATTGCTGCTCCTAGAGCTGTAAGTGGGAAGCAGGCTTCGCCAGGTGTGTTACTTACTTAACAGAGCCACAAAGTGGTAAAAGGGCAGTGCCAATGACTTTCCAATGTACTCAGGACAGGGTCTTTTCCCTTGATTTATGTCCCTAGAATTATAATAGTAGGATATTAAAACCAAATCCATTTCCATTTGTCAACAGAGGTCGACTCTATGCTACCTTGGGACCCAATTGGCGGGTTCCAGTTCGGAACTCTCCGAGGACCCGGAGCTGTGTCTACAGGTAAAGGTTGTAGGGGGTGGGAGATTCCCCATCTGTCCACTTATTTACCCAGTACCTTATGTGTCAGTCAGTCACTTGCGGGCTCCCCTGCTCTGCACTTTGGTAATTCCATGAGCACTAGAACTGGTCTGTGTTCTTGAAAGCTATCTACAATGCATGTGAGACAGTGAGAGCCACTTGGCTCCTCAGGTTTCATGTGCTTACAGCCCTGTACCCTGAGTACTCTTTGGTCAGTCCCTGAGGCTAGCAGAGTCCCAGAAACCCAGCATCTTAGTGAGAGATACAGGTGAAAGTGTTTTCATGGTGTTGGGAAAAGATCCCAAGATTTGGAATTAGAAGACCTGAGTTGAAATCCTGGTTGCTATCTGGATCACAAAGCAATGAACCTCTTCACACCTTCGTTTTTTATTAGACCTCTTAGTTTCCCTGTATCTCAAGTCTTGTGAAGCAAGGAATCTGCATGGTTAATGGGAAATGATGTAAGACTGCAAAGCAGGGGAGGATCGTTCCTGGAAACAGCTGAGGTAGTTCATGGGGAAAACATTGCTACCAGTCCTGGAAGTTTACAATATGACCCTTCATCTCTTTGGTCTCATTTTCCCCTGTTTTTTACCTATGCTTTGCCTGCCCTCTCTGGATTTCCCATGCAAACTGAGGCCTCTGTTCTTTCCAGGTCAGTTCTCTAAGAAGGTTCCAATAGTAGGCTGGAAACTCCCAGAGCAGCCTAGGGAGACACGCTGACCCTTGGGGTGAGAGGATGTGAAACTTTGCAGGTAGAGGAAGGCCTGAGCATGAGTCAGAAGCCACGTTCCTGTGGTCATGTCACTCACTGTCCCAGGGTGCTATGAGCTTCAGATAGTCTTGTACGGATAAGTCAACCCCACTCTCCTCATTGCTTCAAGCTCATGATCTCATGAAGATCAACCATAGACCACTTTCTAGGAGTTTCTGCTCCATTGGTTCAAGTTTACAAAGAACCTGCTAAAAATTCCTTACATAGGTTACATATCCCCATGAACAAATAATGCCTCTCTCCCAGGGTAGTTGTGAGGACCCAGTGAGATAAGATATAAGGTAAATGCTTTACAATCTGTAAAGTACCAAGTAAAGGCTAGCTGTTATTTTTGTCCATGCTAGCAAAGGCTCATTGTTGGAAGCCACTGGCTACATAGATATAACTGGAATTGCTTGCATTTTTAAGATATTCATACTGTAGAAGTGAGTTTAGAGTAGTGACTCTCCCTGTCTACCACGTAAGGAGGACTTCTGAGAAATGCTCAGAGGTTTCTGTCTCTCATCCTCTCTGTGGAGGAATCTTGATGATTTCCTCTCATCAGTCCCACAGGGCCATGCAGCTGTGCACTGGGGAACTCAGCAGGGGTCATTACCATGGAGGGACCTTTGAGAAGGAAAACATTACTCAAGGAAGGACGAAAGCCTGCGGTAAGTGCAGACCTGATATGAGAATGAATGTTCACCACTAAAAGTGGCTTCTGATTCTCACTCTGCCTCAGGCTCCTCATGTTCCCTCCCCTCAAGGAACAGGAAGAATGTAACAAGGATGCCCTAAGTTTTCCTCAGGCTTGACCTCCACCAGCCCCTTTAAGTTACTTTCGACTACGGACCCTCTTGCCCTCAGGGGAACTTTCTCTCGACCTATAACAACCACCCAAATCACTGAGGTCCACCAGGCAATGTTCCAGTAATGAGGAGTGATTCTGTAGGGAAATGGAGACAACTTCATATTAACTGAAGGCCAACAAATTTGAGAAAGTATAAAATATATGTATCATATACAAGTGCTCTCACCCACTGTTTGGTGAACATGTCCTTCTGTCAGTCCTGTGTTTTCAGTGCCATTGGAGATTAATCCATAAAAACATTTCCCTGAATCAGCCACGATAATGGGCAGATAAATGTATTCAGCTGGAAAAGTTAGTTGTAAGTAAGCTCAAACAAAGTGAGAGAATCCACAACCTACAGTCCAAGAGCTTCTAAAATCATTTAACTGATTTGACAATACCCTTCCTGAAATGTATCATTCCTAGGTGTGATACCATCTGCTTTGCCTTCAGAAAGAAAGGGGCATCAGGTCATACAGAACAGTAACGAAGTCCTTTCCAAGCTCTGCCCTGATTCTACATAGTGCTTAGAATGTGATGGTCTAGCAGGACCACCAGTGTCAGTATCCTCCAACCCAGGCACATATGAGAGATGCATCAAGTAGGGATCAGAAAAGATTTTCATAGAAAAGATTGCTGTACTTTGTACCTAAGATTTCAGGCAATTTGATCAATGCAAAAGACCTCCCAGGGACATATGACCCAGAGAAGCACAGACACAGACACACAGGAAAGCCACTGAAGTAATGATCCCCTCCTAGGATGGATGGCTCTGCCACAAGTAGATATCACCTGGCTCTCTTGCTCCCCCTTCTGTCAGCCCAGTAAGTGCTGCTGCAGTATAAAGGCCAATTTGTTCTCACCAACCCAGAAACCTTGGTTCTCCCTGCTTTTTTCTACCATGGAAAAGAAGCCTTAGAGTTGGAGGCAGATTGTTATCCTCTCTAAGGCTATTAGGTTCCAATGTACCACCCTCCATTTCCCATAGACTGGTATGACTGAGGATTTCTTGATAATGTCAAAGATGTCGTAAATCATACCAACTATTTTTAATCCTTGGATGTTATAGGCTAGGTCTGGATGCACAAAACAGCAAAGGTCCAGCTATCCTTATGCCTGCATTTATTCTTCTCTGGAGAAAACTTCAGCCTGAAATTCTGCTGGATTTCTAGGAGCCATATATTTTAGACTGGGAACCTCAGTCTTCTGTGTGTCAATTTGCCATAGCCCTTTTTCATTTAATTCAATTTTACTTTTTTTTCCATTTAATTACAAGTATTGCAATAGTCATATTTGTTACTATTATTCATTGCAGATGTTCTGTATTTTAGCTATATCCTAAGGCAAATAAGCTTTTGTGGGCTATCCTAGAAACCTAACCACTATTTCTTTTCCCCTCAGTTTTGTTTTTAAACTTAATATAACAAACAAACCAATATGAAATAATATCCACAACTATTTACAATTTTTATAATGTTAACACTAACAACTTTTCCAGTATTCCCTTCTATATCCCCTTTACTCTCTTATGTATCTTTCCTCCTGTATTCACAAAGACAGGTACACATATGCACATGTATCCTACTTGATCATGAGAAAGACAGGACTTTAAGAAAAGGGAGTCATCAGAGTCAGGAAATGGCAGTTTCTTTGCATGTGCTGAGACCCTAAAGAGGAGTAAAAAACAGCCTTTCAATTGCTGTATTTGGCATATGTATCCTCTATTGGAACACTAGGATGTCCAAATAAAAAATAAATACCTAATTGCAATACCTCAAGGCTGTGTGATTTCATCACTGTGTGTGGTCCCTTCTTTGATGCAGGTCCCAAGCCTGCCACATCTTATTAGATGGTATTTATCAATTGCTAAAGCCCAAGACTTTGTAAACATCATTTTAGTAATGAGTCGCCCTAAGCTCATCTGTGCTAGTTCCAAGATGACAAACAGTTTATCACCAAACCTGTCCTCAAAACCTTTCCAATTTATTTGGACCCATCTGAGATTACTCTCAACAGGCATTTGAGAAGCCAGGGTCACCTCCCCGCCGCAGAGAGGCACTGGAGGACTTTGGAGGAGGAAAACATGTCTAAATAAATATAAGTAAACATAATCAGATACGTTAAAATAAACTTTTAAAATAATTAAACTGTAAAAGATCCAAAGTAAGCCCCAATGTACCCCTAAGGAGGTGAACAATAAAAGAAAGGCATAAAAAATTCATAAAAGTACTTTTTGTTTAAGCAAAGGACTAGAAACAAAGTAGATGCCCTTAATCTAAGGAATAGGTAACAAATTGTGGTCCATGGATATAATGAAATATTATAAGAAATAATGGTTATGAACCATTTCAAGAGTGAAATGAACGGAACTAGGAAAGTGACATACCATATAAATAGAAAGGACAAAAACAAATTCCAGACTGTGCAATTAATTTTAACAATCAAGCTCTGCCCCAAAGAAGAGATGAGAATATATAACTTTCTTCTTCTAAGAAGTGAGAGATTATGAACATGTAACAGCATATTGTCAGACTAGTGTGTGTGTGAACGGCTTCACTTTTCTCTTTCTTTTTTATTCTTTGTTAATAGAAATCATTCATTTGTAGGTAAGGAAATAGTCAGAAATTTCAATGATATAAAAATAAAATATATTATTAATTTTAAAAGTAATGTCCATCCTCTAGGTTAAAATAGAAGGAATACAAGAAATCCTAGAATCCTAGAGTTGGAAGGGATCTCATTGGTCACATAGTCAAACCATTGACTTAGAGAAGGAATTCTCTCTACCATATGCATTCAGATGGTGATGCTAAAGTCTCTTCCTGATGACCTACAGCATTTACTACTGCTCAAAGTCGACTATTTTAATTTGAGTAATCTCTGATTACAAGAAAAGTTCCTGATTAGAGATATGACTGCATCCCTATAGCTTCACATATTTATCTTTATTCTTTTCTCTGACAGTAAGTACCTTTGGATAATATTTAACTCAGAGTTCTGAAAGAGTAAGTCAGTATAGACACCACTGTCACTGATTATTTAAAAAATTCTAAAAAATGGGAAAGGTTTCAAAGGACTGGAAAGTCCTGAAAAAGAAGGCAGATTCTGCATTATATATTAAGAGAATGGTTTGTCAATATTCAGAAAGGGAAGTAGTGATCACTGTGAGTCATTGTGTGTCTCCCAAGTCCAGGTCGTATAGGATTAGCTTCATTTCCTTTTCTGATAGAGTTATTAGACTAGTAGATTAGGGAAAGATCACAGGCATAGCATACCTGGATTTCCTCAAAGCCTTGTACAGTCTTTCATAAGATCCTTGTTGACAAGATAGAGAAATGTGAGGTGGATGATATTACAATTAGTTGAATTGGTTGAATAACCACAACCAAAAGTGATCTTGGGTGGATTGATATAAACCCTGGTAGAGCTCTCTAGAAGCATACTGTGACATTGTGTCCTTGACTGTGTTCTTGTCAATATTTAGTGACTTTGAAGATAAGACAATAAAGGCCTTGATTTTCAAATCTGCCAGTAATATAATGCTGGGAGTAGTAAATAACATACCATTTACATAATTAGTTTCCAGAAAGATCTTGATAGGCTCAAAATATGGGCTGAAGCTAAGGTGAAATTTCATAGGGAAAAAATAAATCCCAACTTATCCCTGCATAACCTCATCAGTCATTGTAATGCAAATTTGCTAAAATTTGGAGTCAGAGCAATTGAGTTCTAATGTTCAGTCTGCTACTTACTAGTTTGGGGACTTCAGGTAGGTATGTAACCCAGTGAGGTTTTTCTTATCTTGATGAAATGAAGAGCTTGGACTAAATAATCTCCAACACGGATTTTGGTTCAAGATGAGGAACTACTTCTCAGCAATTAGAATCATTCACAAATGGAATCGACTGCCTTGGAAGGGATTAATTTACTAAATGCTAAAGGAGATCCTCAGGTGGAGCTTGAACTCAGGATGATGTCTTCCTGACTCTAGGCCCAGCACTCTATCCCCTGAACCACCTAGGTTCAAAGAAGACTGAGGTCAGAGCAAATGAAATTCTCTAGGCAAAGGTTAAGAAAAATTTGAGGAAGGGGAGATGATCTTCAACTGTGGGGTCAGGAAAAGTACCTAAAGGAAGTAACTCTAGGCAGCCCTGGATACAATAAGATTAGACCAAAAAATGACACCTGCTTATTCCATAAGATCTTGGGGTCATGAAACATAAATTTTCAAATTCTAAGAACAAAACCATCCACTGAATTGTTTCCAACCTGGTCCCATGAGGGACATAGCTCCTAGGTTATTAAAACTGACCAGAGAAGGTACTCATCAAAGCTTTCTAACATCTTTGCCGTGGTTCAGTGTAACTCCTGTGTCTGTTCCCTGTGGTCTAGAGCTAAAGGCATAAAGTCACCTGTTGTCCCTGATCAGAGGATTTGAAAGTTGATGGGCAGTCACAGGTATCCCAGTGGGTCAGGAGCACTGCATAGGAACCCTGTTGATTCCCCCTACTATGGAGCCTAGTTGCTGAGTCCTTGATATCATCCGTATATTTTGGGAAGGTATCCCATCAAATGGCAGCTGAGAATTCCTTTAGTCTCAGTGTCCACTCTTCAGGAATATAAAGAAATAGGATTGCTGTATACCTGTTGAGATTGGGGAATTGGCCTAAATCTCTCTCTAATGGTTATTTTCCCTACCCCCTCTTTTATGCCTTGATCTCAGAAATATCCATTACTACTCTTTTCTTGGTAAGGAAATTGGGAGTAAGTGACTTGCCCAGGGTCACACAGCTAATAAATGTCAACTCTGTGAGGCTGGATTTGAACTCAGGTTCTCCTGACTTCTAGGACTGGTGTTCTATTCACTGTGCCACCTAGCTGCCTTCCATTACTACTCTTAAACCTCCAGGGGCAAGGGAGGGGTAAAGAGAAGAAGCCATTCAATCTTATTATTCTCTTTCTCCTACTGTCACCAGCAAGAATTTGCTTTACCATGTCAGAATTTCAGTCTGTAAAAGCCAGAGGAAAATTCAGACATCCTCTCATTCAATCAAGTGTCTCTTCTATAATATCTCCAACAAATTGTCATCCAGTCTGGAAGTGAGAGGAGATTCACCACCTTTCCTGGGGTGACTCATTCTATTTGGATTGCTGTAATTATGAAGGAGTTTTTCCTTGCATTATCCCTCTCTGCAAGTTTTACCCAGTGCTTCTAATTCTATCTTCTGGAGCTAGGAAGAATGTCTTACACATAGTAGTTCATCAGATACTTGAAGATAGTTGTCATGTTCTCAGTAAGTTTTCTCTTCCTCAGTTTCAATATCTCTTAATTCCTTAAGCCAATCTTCACATTGCATGAACCTGAGGCCCTTTACCAACTTAGAAGAGGTTACCTTCTTCCAGACTCTCTCCAGAATATTAGTCTTCTCTCTAAAATATGGTACCCAGAACTCCTCCTCACTCTGCAATTGCGGTCTGACCAAACCAGAGCACAGTGGGAATATTTCCTTTTTACTGGACTCTGTACTTCTCTCAACGCAACCTAAAATTACATTGCTTCTTTGGCTCTGATATTAAATTGTTGGCTCTTGTTGAACTTGTAGATCCTTAAAAACCCCAGATCTTTTTTAGATGAACTACCCATACCTTTCCCATCTTTCACTCATGAAATTGATTTTTTTGAACTCTCTTATAATCCCTATTCTCTTTTTACCCATGTGGAGTTTGTTCAGAGCCAGTGATAATGACTTGTTCATTGGGTTTGCCTTGGAGCAGCAACAAAGGTCCCCACTGGGGTGTTTTGCCCTGGCACAGAAGCAACAACCACTGCTAAAAAGTAGTAGTAATTCAGCCAAGTTAAGCCACTTCATCTGGCAGGGGATAAGAAAAAAGACCTTTCCCACTCCCTTCTCTACCTACAGCAGGGAAGGAGAAGAACATTTCTAAAATTTCCAACCCAAGATATTTTGGGGCAGAAGACCAAGTGAACAAGGGAATCAGGTCCACCATTCCAAGGTTCCAGAAATGCTAAGAGAGAAGGATGAAAACAAACAATGCAAAATACCAGACACAATAGCAAGAAAGTGAAAACTTGTCCAACACTGAAGAAATTAAAGAAAAAGTCTGACTCGAAAGTTACAGAATTCTGTAGTAAAGAAAAAGCAAAGAACAAAACGATTGAAGAAATGCAGACTACGAACAGTATTAAGAAGGATGCAAAGCGGACTGGAGGATTTAAAAGACTAGAGAGAGCTCACAGATTGGAATAAAAGGAAGATTTGAATACAGTAACAATAAACCAAAAAAAACCCCACATGAAAAAATGTCAAAATAGTTTATGAAAATGTAATGTTGAATTTAAGATGTCAGTGGAAGCTGAAGAAAATAGAAGGGATACAGTCAAACAGATAAATATGGTACATTGGAGAGAGTCTGGAATTTGGAGTCCTCAGATACAGGTTCAAAGTTTGGCCCTGTCATTTAACACCTATTAATGCCTATGTGACCTTGCCAAGTCACATAACCTCTATGGTTCCCAAGTTTCTTCAACGATAAAATGACCTCAGACATCCAACCCATTTCTAAATCTATGATCCTATCAATCATGTCCATAAACATTTATGTTTTTTGCCATCTCCACATTTTGTTGAATGACATTCTAGATCATGGATCCTCAGAGTTGAAAGTTCGGGAACCTCAGAGCAATGTTCTCCAAGTGATATCTGAATGAAAATTCCCAGTATAAATATAATGGGAAAGTTGAATTCCAAACTTTGCTAGATAGAAAGCCTTGCGTAAAGGGAAACAGATTGTATCCCATGACAACCCATTAAGTTTTGATATATCTAATTTTGTGTGCATGTAATATCTGAGGGAAGTGATAAATTTCATTTTAATTATCAACAGATATATGGGTTCAGTCATGTGGATAAGAAGCCAAAGAAAGCTAATACAAGCAAATTAATGAACAAAAACGATGTCAACCAAATAACAAAGTTCCAAACAGGACCAGTCAGATAAACAAAACAAAACAGCCAAGACCTTGGAAGCAATTAAGCAAAACTATATGGGAGGGTGAGGGGGATGATTATACATACAAGTGCTCTTCTCCTATTTACTGATTAATTTTAATAAAGACCAAGAATATTGACTTTATCCAAGTAGCAGCAATGTTATCTATTGTATTTCTCTTGAGTTTCTCTTGCCATTTGATGCATTTCTTTCCATAGTGAAAGTAATAAAGAGCTAAATAGGATTTTGAACTCAGAGTCAAGAAAACTTGGATTCAGACTCTACCTCTGGCACTAACTCTGACTGTGGACAAGTGACTTAACCTCCCTTAAACCTCAGTTTAATTACCTGCAAATTGGATAAAATAAAACCTCTAATACCTCCCCACAGGATGATTTGAGGCTTAAATGATAATATGTATAAAGTGTTTGGCAAATTTTATAACTGTTTAAATATCCAGAAAAACAAGCTAATGAATAATGAGGGGAAGGGTGTCAATTGAATCAATCAATTACCCCACCCCGGTTCACCCAGTAATGTTGATACCTTTATCAGGTGAGCACATATCCCAGAAGAAGCAATCAGAAGTGTAAGCAAAATCTAGGCACCTCCTTTGAATCAATTAATCACTGAAAAGCAGTTCAGCCCAGTACAGCAGGAAGTCGATTCAGATTGGTTGAGGGATTTGGTTACAGCTTGTGGGGTTTATATAAAATCAATGAACTAGTGTGGAACTGAGAATTCCCATATCTAGCAGCAGAAAGGATGGGACCACTGTAGCAAAGACCCTGAGAAAGAATCACTTGGGGTGGGAGAACAGGGAAGGGAGAGAAGATCTCTGGCCTCAGTTTCCTTTCCCTCCCATTCTGACTATAGAAAAACCTTGTAAACTACAGAAGGCTGAACTACTTGGACTTTCTCATTATCATCTTAGCAACATCTGCAGAACTGCACTGATTTGTGGTAGGGTCTTCACTGGGAGGTAAGGGCAAACTAGACCCAATTCAAGATTCTACAAGGAGTCCATCAGAAAAGCTATACCAGCAGTTCTGAAAGTGTGATCCAGAGACTTCTGGGAGTTCCTGACACTCTTTCGAGGGATTCATGAAGTCAAAACTATTTTCTTTTTTTTTTTTATTTAACTTTTTATATTCATTTTCACAAAATTTTGGGTTCCAAATTTTCTCCCCCTTTTATCCCCTCCCCCCACCCCCAATACACCGAGCAATCTAATTTTCCCTAATACACCGAGCAATCTAATTTTCCCTATCAATCTGCCCTCTCTTCTATCATCCCTCCCTTCTCTTGTCCCCATCTTCTCTTTTGTCCTGTAGGGCAAGATGACTTTCTATTCCCCATTAACTGTATTTCTTATTTCCTAGTAGCAACAACAATACTAAACAGTTGTCCCTAAAACTTTGAGTTCCAAATTCTGCCCATCCCTCCCTCCCCACCCATTCACTTTGGGAAGGCAGGCAATTCAATATAGGCCAAACCTGTGTAGTTTTGCAAATGACTTCGATAATAGACGTGTTGTGTAAGACTACCTGCATTTCCCTCCATCCTATCCTGCCTCCCATTCTTTCTATTCTGTCTTTTGATCCTGTCCCTCCCCGAGTGTTAACTTCAAATTGCTCCCTCCTCCCATTGCTCTCCCTTCCATCATCCCCCCCTTGCTTATCTCCTTCTCCCTCACTTTCCTATATTGTAAGATAGGTTTTCATACCAAAATGAGTGTGCATTTTATTCCTTCCTTTAGTTGAATGTGATGAGGGTAAACTTCATGTTTTTTTCTCAGCTCTCCTCTTTTTTCCCTCCACTAAAAAATCTCTTGCTTGCTGCTTGAATGAGATATAATTTACCCCATTCCATTTCACCCTCTTTCCTCCCACTACATTTCTCTCTCACCATTTACCTTAATTTCTTTTAAGATATGGTCCCGTCCTATTCAATTCACTCTGTGCTCTTTGTCTCTGTATGTGTGTGCATGCATGTACATGTGTGTGTGCATGTATGTGTGTATGTGTGTGTGTATAATTCCCCCAACTACCCAGATACTGAAAAATTTTAAGAGTTACAAATATTGTCTTTCCATGTAGGAATGTAAACAGTTCACTTTTGGTAAGTCCCTTATGACTTCTCTTTGCTGTTTACTTTTTCATGCTTCTTCTCATTCTTGTGTTTGAAAGTCAAATTTCCTTTTCAGCTCTGGTCTTTTCATCAAGAAATGCTTGGAAGTCCTCTGTTTCATTGAAAGACCATATTTTCCCCTGAAGTATTATACTCAGTTTTGCTGGTAGGTGATTCTTGGTTTGAGTCCTAGTTCCTTTGACTTCTGGAATATCCTATTCCACACCCTTCGATGCCTTAATGTAGAAGCTGCTAGATCTTGAGTTATCCTGATTGTATTTCCACAATACTGGAATTGTTTCTTTCTAACTGCTTGCAGTATTTTCTCCTTGACCTGGGAATTCTGGAATTTGGCCACAATGTTCCTAGGAGTTTCTCTTTTTGGATCTCTTTCAGGTGGTGATCGATGGATTCTTTCAATACTTTTTTGTCCTCTGGTTCTAGAATATCAGGGAAGTTTTCCTTGATAATTTCATGAAAGATGATGTCTAGGCTCTTTTTTTGATCATGGCTTTCAGGTAGTCCCATAATTTTTAAATTATCTCTCCTGGATCTATTTTCCAGGTCAGTTGTTTTTTCCCATGAGATATTTCACATTCTCTTCCATTTTTTCATTCTTTTGGTTTTGTTTTGTGATTTCTTGGTTTCTCAGAAAGTCATTAGACTCCATCTATTCCATTCTCATTTTGAGAGAACTATTTTCTTCAGTGAGCTTTTGAACCTCTTTTTCCATTAGGCTAATTCTGCTTTTGAAAGCATTCTTCTCCTCATCGGCTTTTTGAACCTCTTTTGCCAATTGAGTGAGGCCTATTTTTCAAGGTGTTATTTTCTTCAGCATTTTTTTGGGTCTCCTTTAGCAAGGTATTGACCTGTTTTTCATGCTTTTCTTGCATCTCTCTCATTTCTCTTCCCAGTTTTTCCTCCACCTGTCTAACTTGATTTTCAAAATCCTTTTTGAGCTCTTCCATGGCCTGAGCCCACCGGACATCCACCTGGGATGTCTGGGATACAGAGGCCCGCCCTCCACATCTTTCCTTTATGGTAAGAATAGTTCCTCATCATCAGAATTGAAAGGCAGGAACATCTGTACCCCCTCAAAGTAGCTCTCTATAGTCTTATTTTTTTTCCCTTTTCTGGGTATTTTCCCAGCCAGTTACTTGAGTTCTGAGATTCCTCTCCACCCCCACCTAGATCCACCCAGCTAGTGCTTGGGGTCTGAGATTCAAATGGGCTTTCTGGGGCAGGCGTGGCTGCTATTCAATGTGAGCTTAAGTTCTGGTGCTTGGGTGGGGGCAGGGCCACCTCCCAGGCTCAGTTCCTTCAGGGGCTTTATGCAGAGACCTTCAGTAGTGGGGCGGGTGGGGGCAGGGCCATCTCCCAGGCTCAGTTCCCTCAGGAGGTTTATGCAGAGACCGTCAGTAATGGAGCTTCTGCCTGTTCGGGGAGTCCCAGGCCTCTGCCGCTCCCTCCACCACTGCCTCCCGAGGGGGCCCAAGTCACAGAGACACCCCACTTCCCTCTCAGCCAGCCCAGACGTCTCTCTCACTGACTTGTAGCGTCTCTGGGTGGAGGGACCTTCCCAGTCGCCGGAGATTCCGTCCCTGAAGCCTGCTCGTATCCGCTCCTCTTGGGCTGCATGGCCAGGGCAGCACAGGGGTGGACTTCACTGTCCAGAGCGCAATGGACCTTTGGGGTTGGCTTTCCAGGGTTCTCTGGAATGGAAATCTTTTCCACTGTGTTTCTGCGCACCTTGCAGTGCTCCAGAATTCGTGGGGAGTTCTTCTTGCAGGAAATATATGTGCTGTGGGTTCAGAGCTAGCATACGTGAGTCTTTCTACTCCGCCATCTTGGCTCCACCACCCAGTCAAAACTATTTTCATAATAATACTAAGCACATAATGATTGACATAATCCACATAAGCAAAAGCACCAGGGGAGGGGTTTCCTCAGTAATTTTTAAGAGTGTAAAGGAAGTTTGAGAACCATTGACCTACATCATGCCTAAAGGAGACTTCATGAGTATCCCAAGAAGAAGATACATGTCACAGTGGATGTCGTTCTAGGCTTCAAGTCAGAAAGACCTAAGTTCAGACACTTACTAGCTGTGTGACCTTAGGCAAGTCACTTCATCTCTATTTTCCTCAGTTTCTTCCACTGAAAAATAGTAATAATAATATCACCTACCTTTCAGAGTTGTTGTAAGGATAAAATGAGACAATAAGTGTAAAGTACTTAGTGCAGTGCTTGGCACATAGCAGGTGCTGTACAAATGTTAGCTATTATGAAAAGGTGGTAGAAAAGGAGGAGGAGGAAGAAAGGACTTCTAGTGACCAGGAGCTATGAGTGACCCCCTCATCACATGTGCTCTCTAATCTTGAGCCTACTTTCCCCTGAATTTTTTATGTAACCCAGGCTTATGTGGGCATATCTAGTTCAACTAATGGAGGTTCCCTTGAGAAGCCTATGTAGCATATAAACAGATGGACTAAAATGGAGGCCTCTTTGTCCCCTACCATATGGATGGGGGTAGCTTCCTTTTGATTGACTGCCTGTGTTTTTAAAACTAGTGACTCCTTTTAGCCACTCCTGTTACCATATGAATAAGTACCCCTTTTTGACTATTGTATCAACCTGTAATTATGAGGGTAAGCACACTGGTAGGGGCATATGAGCTCTAAGAGGTTTAGAAAAACAACCTCCAACCCCTCGAACTCTAAGGGGAGACATAGTAGCCACCTGCTTTCTGGGGAGCTAGGATGCCTGGGCAAGTAGAGGTTGGGAGAATATCCCCAGAGTCTTTGCTAAACAGAAACTATTCTGTTGTTTCTTTTTCCATTCTGCTTCACATCCTATGTCTTCCCATATTTATATTCTTCATATTTATAATTCCTTATCAGTGCTCTCCCTCCAGAATGAGCTCACTTCTGAGCTTTGGTGTAATTAGTATTTAACAAAGCATAGGAAATTAAAGTTGGGATGGGGGGATGGAGAGGGGTACAGGGCTCAAAAGATCAATGGAATGAAATGCAAGATACAGGAAAATTTTTGGAAATAGATCCAAACAGTCCAACATTAGAATATCTAGAATTCTAAAAATAAAAATATAGCAGCACTGAAAGGCTATTCAACAGTACTTTGAAGATCCATGGTGTTATTGGTGAGAGCACTCCCCCCAGTAATACAAGCCCCTCCCTTAACTAATGGAGCTACTGTGATGGGAAACAGACACCTCCTGGAGGCCAAACTTCTGGTACTGAGTGTCTCTGCAACCAGGCTCATCTTCCCTATCGATGCACAGTCCAAAAACTCCACTTGGATGACCCCAGCACAGTGGGACCTGCCAGAACTTGATTTCTGCTATTTTAGCCATAAAAAATCCAAGATCGCCTCCATGTCATAATAAAGCATCAGTCTTTATTCCAAGGAAATAATTATGTGATGATATGTGACACTTTATAGTATTTTAAGCCTTACAAAACAATTCACATATTATCTCATATACTACTCACAACACTATAGGCAATAACTGTGTTCAAAGAAGAGACCTGCTCAAAACTAAGAGCATAACCACATCCAGCTGCATAACATGGGCATGAGGTCACAGGTTCAAAAATCATGGGTTCAATACCCAATGAACATTGGGATATTGAGATGGGCCTAGAGAATGCCACTCTACTGTGTACCCAGGCATATGTGAGCTTTTCCAGCCCAGTTGTGTGGGCTCTCCCTCCAGTTCCTTCAGCTGCTGTTCCTGTACCCCATTAACCGCCATAGTAACCAAAGAACTGACATGGACAGACAAACCTGTGAGCAGGAGCTCCCCTTTGTTGCTGTTTATCTCCCAAAAGCAGAGGGAGAGCTGTACCCCTGCAGAGATTATCAGAAGCTGAAAGCAGTTATTGCCAGTTGATGCTACCTGCCTTCTTCAATTTCTGACTTTCCCAGGAAGTTCAGGAGCCCCAAATCTACACCAAGCTCTGACTTTCATGCCCACTAAGTGCTTAGATACTTCCACAAGGTGGCAAGGCATCGGTGAGGTGTATGAGGCAATTGTAATAACAGGGAGACACATGAAGTAGATAAGGAATTGGTGATAAAAACAGAAGACCTGGATTAAAATCCTACCTCAGATAATTACTGACTGTGTGACCCTAGTCAAGTCATACTCTCCTTGTGCCCTGGTTTTTTTTAATCTGCAAAGTGAAAATAATACTATCTGTTGTACCTATACCACAGGGTTGTTATGATCAAGTGAGATAATATAGATAAAGCACATGGGAAACAATAAAGTGCTGCATAAATGTCAATCATTATCATTATAAAGGTCTTGTAACACTAGCCATGCTATGGTAGATTCAGGTGTGGTTGGAACAGCATAGCCTGTGTGGGTTATTCTCCATCCAAGTCACAACTACTTATAAGTCTTACGTTTACTTTCCTTGTTTCTGTACAACTACAGTTAACCTGTTGGGAGATGAGAAGCAAAGTTTCTTCAATTCCTAGATGCAACCTCCTAGGGACAGGGACAGATTATACAGGGAATTCACTGAACCACTCTCAAAGTGTATGTTTCTGGGGTGGGGGCAAGGGGAGTAACAGAGCATGGTCAAATCTTAATAATATACCAAGGGAATATTGACATCACATACCCCTGACCACCATTGCCTACAAACTGGAACAATCACAACACAGAGCGATCAGTAAAAGTAGCAGCTGAGCACTGTTAACAGGCTGTATAGCCATGCCTGGGAGTCCTGCCTAGCTTAGTCCCTGCAGCTACAGAATTCTATCAACAAGATTCTCAGAGTACAGTAGCATTACACACATTGATTTCTTCTTTTAAGGACAGGTGATATAGAATATTGAGATTCACTGTCATATAGTGGATAAGACCCTGGACTCACAGTTAGGAGGCAAGTTGGAACTCATTACACCAACATAGATCTCAGCTGATCTATGATTTAAGTAGTTAATAGGCTAGATAATTGCTTAAAGTCATAGAACTACAGAGTGTCAGATGCAGAATTTGAACTCAGGGCTTTCAGAGTCAGTGGTCCAGCCATTTTTCCATGCTACCTCTGAAATCTTTGATGACTCTTTATTTTACCTCTCAGAAAAAATACAACCTCATCAACCTTGCATTTAAAGCCCTCTAAATCCAGGCTCTCACCTACCCTTCCAGAATAATTTCATAGTTCTCCTCTTCATTTCCCAAAAGCAGAGAGAGAACTGGGCCCCTGCAAAGATAATCAGGAACTGAAAACAGTTATTGCCAGTTGGTATTACCTGCCTGCTTCAATTTCTTACTTTACCAACAAAGTTCAGGGGACCCAAATCTACACCAAGCCCCTCTGTTCATGCCCATTAAATGCTTAGATCCTTCTCTCTTGGGTTTCAACTAAATTGATCTGCTAACTGTTCTCCAAACTAGGCATTCAGTTTTCTGTCTTCGTGCCATCACAACTGTCCCTCTATTTCTAGAGTAATTAATCCCTTCTCACCACTGTTTCTTAGACTCCAAGCTTCCTTCAAGGTCAGCTAAGGTGTCACCTCCAAAATAAAGCCTTTCCCAATATCCCTAAGTTGTTAATACTCTCTCCTCCCTCAGATGTATTTATAAATGTGCATATTGGTTCCCCTTAGTATAACTAAGTCCCTTGAGAGCAGAAACTTTTTCCTTGGAGTGTGAGAGGTGTCATCCCAGTACCTAGGATGGTGCCTGTGTGTAGCATTGTTTAACTGATATTTTCTTACTGTGATTTTATTGATACAGTAATTTCCTCCAGCATTATAGATTTGCGCTTTCTTTGACATGTCCAATCTTCCAGAATTGCCTGAGGCACTGAGAAGGCAAGTGACTCACCAAGGGTCACACAGACAATATTTGTTAGAGGTGGGCCTTAAACCCAAGTTGTCCAAATTCTGAGCCCTTCACTCTATCCACTGTCCAATGCTACCTTTCATCATGATTATTGAATTTCTCACCTAATTTATTTTTTCTTTATTCCATTTCATCTTATTCAATTCAACCATCATTCCTTCTACATCATACTACTCTATCTCCCATCTCCATCCCTTTGTACGCACTCTCTGTCATCCCTTGAAATGCTTTCCTTCTCACCCCTGCCTCTTAGAATCCCTGAAGTTCATCTGAATTACCACCTCCTCCATGTCTTTTCTAGTCCACTCACCCCACCTATTAATGCTTTCCCTACAATATTACTTTGTCTTTACCTTGTATATATTTTGTATTTACTTATATTATTTACTTATATTTACTTATATTATTTACTTATATTTACTTTATTATTTACTTATATTATTTACTTTGTATTTACTGCATCTATGTTGTTTCCACCAAAAGAATTTAAACTCTTCATAGTCAAGAACTGATCCGTTTTTGTCTTTGTATCCCACCCCTACCCCCTAACAGGCACATTTGAATCAATACTTGTTTCTTGCTCGATTTCAATTTCTTTCACCTGGCTATGATCTTCCCACCAACCTTCAGGCAGACTTGTCTGGAGGCTCATCTAAAGTGACAAGATCTTTCTTCCCTATTTCCTGCTCTGACTATAACAAAGAACCTGCCCCAAGGCCTGTCCTATCCCAGCAGGACAGAACAAATTCCTCCTTAATCACAGGACCACAGACACTGTCTAAACCCATCCAGGCAGTTTTTCATCTTTGGGTTCATTTTCTATTCTCCATTCATGTTATCTTTCTGGCACTGGTGACTAGCAGAACATATCTTCCCCTATCTCCCTTAATCTCCATCAAGATCATATTACATGCCTTGAATGAATTTTTCATTTCACATCCAGTTTGTTTTATCAAGGTCTGTCTCTGAGCTAATCACCTTGGCTACTCTCTGCAGCTTGGGAACACAGTACTTGCATCTGTAAAAAGAAAATATCTGACGGACTGCCTATCACACATAATTTCATTTTTTTCCTATCCAGAGATATAAAATAAGACTTCTAAGTTAGCCAGGAAAACTTTTGAGGAAATTGTGGCCCATCGTCCAACTCTTTTGTGGATGTAAGTTCATCACAGTTCTGGTCAACCTGACCCTGATTACAGGACCAGGATCTTTAAGACACTTGCTCACATTTCCCCTTTTTCAAGGTTTCAACTTTCCAACTCTATTAGAATGGGAGGGAGACTGCCTTTTCAGAAATTCACAGCTTCCAGGGGCTCAAGGAGGCAGATATTGGGGAATTTCTGTCCACCAGCAGACATCAATATTTTACTACATATTATTAGTACTGGGGATGAGTTGCTTTGGCCACATATATCTCCTATATGTGTGCTTCACTATCAGGTTACTCTAAGTTAGTATTTACTTTCTCCCCTAATTCTATGTGTTTATGGAAGAGTGAGCCCCAAACTTTGGGGGGCTATGTTGAGTTGCTATTATTCGTGTCATACTATCTTAGTAAATGCCTTTACTTAGAGGTAATTGTTTCTGACTGTACTGCGTTTCTAGATACTATGTTTAGAGGTACCCCTGTGGGGCTAGAATACCTCCTCTGCTGCTCTTTGTTTGAGCCCCCATTCTGGTAAGCTGGTTCCTCTCCTCAGCCTCGCTGTTAGTCATCAATGACTAACATCCTAATTCCATTTAACTAATAATATCAATTAATTTTTACAAAGATATATTTGCTTCAAAGATTGGCAAATATAAATATTATCCTCCCCCTTCCCAACAGCTGGGAAGGGGGCATCTCTCTCTTATACCACCTTGGTCCCTGAAGAGAGTGGGATCAGACTTGTTGTAGCATCTAGATAGTATTGGTTCCAACAAGTTCACATCTAAACATAGGATTTCTGTTGAATGAGTCCTCATCTCAACCATCACTGAGTTGGGTCCCAAAAGACACTCCTTATTTCTTGGAGCCCCAAACTTGGTCTGACTGCAAAATCCAGCATGAACTCAATTCCTTGACACCTGGACTCCTGGACTTCTGACCTTTCAAAACTCACAAGGTCGTACCTTTCAGATTAATCTCCTTCACCTGAAATAAAAGAACACTAAAGGTACATTTTCATAGGGCTAAATGTCAGCCTTGCGCAGGGAGGGTCTGACATCACTGGGTCCCACTCAAATACTGGCAACCAGGGAGAAATCATATGATGGCAAGAGGTTAAACCACGAAAAATAATCAAGTGTCTACTCAGTCAGTGCTTTTTGAACATACCCCAAAGACTCTCAAAAAGGCTCCTCCTCATTACACAGTTAACAGACTAGAACCTGTTCCAAACCCCTCTCTGAGGTATTTCTATCATATTCTCCGGCTTCAATATAGAAAAGACCATCATTGTCACTCTGGATATGCTCATAAAGACTAGGCTTAGTGACCAACAACCTTCTATTATATATAAAATACTAAAATTAGCAAAACAAGGAAGAGAGTTCTTAAATGAACCAGTCTTGAATACAAAAATCAGATAATCCATGAAGTCACTACCAAAGGATTCCACCCACTCCTGGATATAAAAGTAGATTCTTAGTAAGCAATTAATGTTTATGTTTATAATCATTATTCTGAAAGAGAAGGCACTCAACCAAACTCCTTTTATGAGATGAATACGATCTTGATATCCAAACTAATGACAGATAAAACAGAAAGCAAACTATAGACCAATCTTATTAAGAAATATTGATGCAAAACATTTACATAAAATCTTAGCAAAACAACTGTAGTAATATGTCCAAAAGATTATTCCCTATTTTCAAATTAGATTTATACTTGGAATATAAGGAACATCCACAAAACAATTAGTATAGTGATTCAACTTGGGAGTTAATAATTTCATTAATATGGGAGATTCCCTCTACCAGTACAGATCAACAACTCCCCTGCTGGGTAAAAGATTACAGAATTTCCGTTGGGAGGATAAGAGTGAACTGGTATAATTTCCTGAAATCAGAAAAATAGGTGTTTAAACAGTACAATAAGGTTTTCTCCCAGTTACCACAATTGAATAAAGATTCTCACAAGACAGAAATTTGACTAGACCCATAATTGAATAGAAAGTGAACTGAGCTAGCTCCAGAATCCTGCTGAGGGAAGGGAGGGGAATGGAGCAGCAAGGGGTAGTAGGAGCTGAGTGAATCACACTGACTCCATCTTAGGATTCTGGAGCATGCAAACAATTGTGTATGCACAAGAATATTTGGAAGACCATCTCAGAGGAAAGACACTGCCAGTGAAGGTAACCAAGAAAGGTCTCCTGTAGAAGGTGGGGTTTGACCTCAGTCTACTATTTGTATATAATATATATATGAGTTATAAATATGTGTTACATATGAATTAAAAATATGCTTTGTAAATCACTTTATATATGAGTTATTATTTATATAAAGTAATTATTGATTATAGATTATTTTTTATCTTTGCCTATTTTCTCTTTCCAGCTTTCTTCATGGTCTAGGTACTGGGTAACATTATCAGGATCAACTCTGCTATACTTTGGAGCAAAATCCTTACGGGGTACTGACAGAAAACATGTAAGTAAAAATTAGTTTCATGGTAAAGATGCCCCAAGGCTAAAGATTCCAAGATTGAGAATATCAGAAGATGCAAGGACTGAGGTTTCAAAGGGTGCTTATTATTATTATTAATTATTAGTACAATTAATTATTAAAATGGCACACCAGATCAGAGTAGAGGTCCGTGAAACCAAGTTATTGGTAAACTGGGAATCAAGAGACAAATTCATAATGGGTCCAACGAAATTTTTCAGTGATTTGAAATTTAAAGGGCTTTCAGTTCTGTCTGAATGAAGGCATGGGAGAAGAAAAGGGATAGGAGAAGAGAAGGGATAGGTAAGTGAAATTTCAAAAGTGATTTTGTCTCATGAGATAAATTTAGTTTCATATGCTTCTTGATATTGTTATTTCATTTTTTATTTGCCTTCCTCATTAGACTATAAGCTTCTTGAGAGTGCAGAATACATCATAAGCACCTCTGTATCATGTTGAACATGGCAGAGGTTCAGTAGTAACACATGAATGTGGAAGTATGTGGCTGAAAAGTAAGTCTTTGGAGTTGAGGCTTATAAGGATAACATGTTAGAAGAGTTATCAACATGAATCTTTAAATCCCTCAGAATAGTCTTAAGAATATAGATTTTGAGCTGGAGAAAACCTCAAAAGTCATCTTGTCCAACCCTTTCATTTTAAAAATAAGGAAACTGAGATTCATTGAGGTTAAATGATCTGCCTAAGGTTGTCCAGTTAAGAAATAACAGAGCAGGCTTTGGACCCAGTCTTCTATATCCAAATGCATCATTCTCTCAACCACACTATATTCTCTCCCTTCCCATGTAATTCCTGGTATTGCTGGTTTTCTTTTTTCTATGTGTTTGCTTTCTCTCTAGTTAGATCCATGAGATCACAGGGTATGTCTTTGGCACCTCTATCACAGAAGCTCAGGAGTTATTTGTAGATGGTCAATATGTTCATCCTGATGGCAGGTACAAGTCGGAAGAGTAACTTAGGGATCGATAAATAATGGCAGCAAAGATGGGGGGATAAATTATTAATAAATTGTATGAATTTGACAGTTGGTGAGATGCGTACTTGCTCTCTGGTTCCTTTACTATGTTTGGTCTCTTCCAGTATAAATCCACACCTGGGAAAAAAGTCTCTATTATTGGATGGATGGTACAGTTACCTGATGATCCTGAGCATCCTGATATTTTCCAGTTGAATAACCCTGACAAAGGTATGAAGCGAATGATCCGCATTTCACTCAACAGTGATTGTCAGCAAGTATTTTGTCAGTCAACAGATATTTACTGATCACCTACTATGTGTATGGGGCCAGGTCCTATAAGATTAAAAAAAAAGATGTGCTAGTCAAGTTTGAATACAAAGGATATAGACAAAGTTGATTTAACCTAGGCTTTATTAAAGGATATATAAACACTGTGGATATACCCATACAAGGGCACAAGAATACATGCATACAAGTGTTTCACTGCCAACTACTCTGTCCCCATCTTTTCCAACCTGGGAGAATGAAACCCTATAGGTCAACTGTTCCTAGAAGCTTGGATTGATTTAGTAGCCTGACCACAAGGTAGCCCACACATTCTAGAGGCTCTGTGGTTTTATACTGAGTTAGACAAAGGGACTAGAAGCCCCTTCAAATGCACTGATCTTGAAAAGATTAGGTAAGGTTAAACACAGCAATTGGTAGAATTCCTTTGGAATCACTTAGGAATTACATTTAAGGATATTCATCACTTATAGGATCATAGAGCTAAACGGAGCCTCAGTGACTCTAGTTTAATTATATATATGGGGAAACTGAGGCCCAGAGAGGCTTGAACTGAACCCAGTTCCTCCCTTGTAAGAGCCAGTGTTCTTTCTACAGTGACTGTTTCAATCTGCCTTCTCCTCTGGGCAAAGAGGTCAATGGTTCCATAACTAAGAGAAGGGTAGATTTCATAAATTTGATTGCATACAGGAAAGAAGAAGCACCAAGAACTTCTGATTTGAGCTGGAAGGAATATTAGAGATTATCTAATCCAATATTCTTATTTTTCAGAAAATTAAATGAAAACCCAGAAATGTTGGGATTTTCTCATTCTTTCACAAGTGGCTCATTATACATCTTACATATTTATAGTTGCTTTTCTATATTTAAAAAAGCCTTTGCAAAGAAAAGATGGCTCCATAATTCCAGAGCCTTTTCCAATTGTTAGACAAGCCTGATAATTCAAACCTGAGAGCCCCTGTTCTCCAAAGTACTCAGTCTGTTGTTCAGATAACTAAGGAATCAGACTTACAAGTCTTCTTTAGTCAAAAATAGTAATAATGGTGCAAATATGTGAAAATTATGAATTTAAAATTTGAGCTCTCTCTTCTGGACATATATTGTAGATGGTGTCTTATATCCTGCTGCTGTCATTTTTCTTCATATCTGGACCTGTGATGGCAGCTCAATGAAAACTTGGAGCCTTGTTGACTTGATTTTCACCTCTCGGTCTGGTCTTTTGGAGAGGTGGGGAGGAACACAGGGACATTTTGGCTGCAACCATATAATGTAGCCCAAACCAACCTAAGTTGGCTTTTGAAGTTTAGTGTTGCTGTCTCTAGAAATGTTGATTCCTGAGAAGAGGTTCAGAGCCATGGAGCCATCAAGCCAAGTTTAAAAGAACTTCAGAGCACAGGAAAAAATTTTTACAAAGGGAGTGATCAGCTAAAAGAAATAATTGCTCTGGGCACTAACAGAAACTAAAGGATTGTGTTAAGGGGTTGTTGTGCAGTCATTTTCAGTATGTCTGATTTTTTGTGACCCCATTTGAGGTTTTCTTGGCAGAGATTCTGAAGTGGTTTGTCATTTCCTTCCCCAGTTCATTTTACAGATGAGAAAACTGAGGCAAACAGGGCTAAGAGATTTGCCCAGGGTCACACAGCTAGTAAGTGTCTGGGGCCAAATTTGAACTCAGAAAAATGAGTCTTCCTGACTCCAGACCCAGAACTCTATCCACTACCCTGCCTCATTGCCCACATTAAGAGGATGACCCCAAAAAGATGCCTGGTGATTAACAGTGTATACCATTGTGTGCACATGGAGGAAACTGCGTTCTTTACCACACAAGGGCACACCAGGGAAGGTGCTGTCAACACACTGGGACAAAGTACAAATGTGCAGTTATACTGCTAAAAAGCATTATTAACAGTTGAATCATCCCCCTCTCTTGTCAAAGCAGTACCCTGAATATCAAAAGCAGACAAAGCTTAATGCTAGAGATCTGATCCATCACCTGCCTCCCTACATGCTCTCTCGAAACCATGGAAACCAGGGACCTTCTGGCCTACAGCATTAGGAGTCTTCCCCTATTGTCCACCTATGTGTCTGTCTCCTGCAGAACAAATCCAACCAGGGGAAAGTCTAGAAAACTGTGTGCAATCTCTGTGTTTCCATGGAGAGCAGGAATCCCTGTTAGGATATCTGCTTATATCAATGGATAACATGAGGAAAGTGGAAGCTGGCCTTGTTTAGTGAGATGAGGAAGGAGACTCACAGGTAATGAAAAATTGGACCCCAATAGGGCACATTTGGCTCAGGTCTAAGATGGCTCTGGGGACTCCATCAGTACTACAGCTAGGAATGAAGGAATAATCCTTATACTCGGATCCAAACTAGGAGACAAAGACGTTCTGTGGCCCTGCCTCTATTATAAACTTTTTACATACTCACTAGATTCTTTGATTTCCCTAAAGTCTCAGCTAATACCCCTGCCTTCTATAGAAAGCCTTTCCTCATCCCTCTGTTTCTTATCTCTACCTTATCCTGTCTATGACTTGTTTGTATGTGTTTGTTTGCATGTTAGTTCCTCCACTAGAACAGGAGTTTCTTGAGAGCATGGGCTGTCTTTTGCCTATCTTAGTATCATCAGCACTTAGCAATGCCTGGCACATAGTAGGTGTTTAATGAATGTTTATTGACTGCCTGACTGACTGAGTCACTTCATTTTTCTAAGGAGTCACTTAGATTTTCTAGCTCCATCTGTAACTTTATATTAATTTTAACTCTGAGATCTTTATATATGACCCTTTCCTAACCTGACAACTTCTTTAATGTGGTAGGTAATGTTTACAAGTTTCAGACTGGCTCCAGATTGCACGCAATACTGTGGCACAAGCATTTGGATGATGCATGTAAAAGCAACAGGCCTCAGGTAAGGTCAACAGAGTTTTCTTTGGTGCCTCATTGGCTTCCCTCAAGTCCTAGACGAGGACAACCTTTGGGAGTCAGTCATTACCAGGACCCTCTGTGTTCCCAGAGCATACTAGCTGTGATACTGTGAGAACTCTGCACTGAATGTGAGACTGGAATGTACCTTAGAAAAAAGAATTTTAAAGCTGGAAAAGACCTTTAGAACATAGGATGTTTAGGACATTAGAACACAAAAAAATAGAGAAAGAAGGGAACCACTGAACATAAAATTCTAGAGTTAGAGATGACTTTAGAGTACTAGATTATAGAACATAGTGAACGAATTTTCAAGATTATCTATCTAATACAACTCCTTTACTTTACAGAAGAGGAAATTGTAGCCCACACAGATAAAGTGATTTACTCTTGATCACAGAGGTAGTAAGGAGGAGGGAACTGGGATTTATACCCAGCTTCAGAGTTCTTTCCAGGTCATGGTTCTTGGCTCTTTCTATGTGACATTTTCCAGAACTAAGCTAAAATCCAGACTAGTATATTTGGAGTTTGCTAACTCTGCTATTTGCTACTTGACCAAGGACAGAAGATTTTACTCCCTAGGTCCTTGGCCCTCTTTATCTTCTTTAAAATGAAGTGGTTGGACTAGTTTATATCTAAAGTCCCTGACAGCTACAATAATTTAATACATTTAATACCATGATCACTTCCTCTTTCGGAAAGGAAAGGTCTATGATTGGAAGTGGCTGACTACAGGTCAAATCTGAATCCTATCTCAGTCAGGCCATGTTGTCTCAATGTCTTTGTCCTTTTCTGATTAGATAGGTAGACCAGTACCAGGTAGGTCAGTGTGCTAGCAGCACTACAGCCTCCTTCATTCCAAACACATATATTTAAAGAAACTTTGATGGTGCTTTTATCTAAATTTTTCAAAGAATCTCTATCAGAGGTTTTTAACATTTTTGTGACATAGAGTCCTTTTGACATTCTGGTGAAGCCTATGAGCTGCTTCTCAGAATAATTTTTTCCTAAAAAATTCATAATTGAAGGAAACGCTAAATTTTAGTTCGAGGAAGATTAGTAACTTTTTTTCCCATACAAGTTCTAAGAACCTATGAAATCTAGGAATGCTTTCAGGTGGGGTGGAGGAAGGAGGAACCTCAGCCCAAGAATCCATGATCCACATTGGTATCCACTTCTACTGCACCTTAGTACTCAGGTCACCCATAGGCTAGGCCAAACCTATGCCTAAGAAAATGACAGTTGAAAAATTATTCATACGTGAGGTGACCCTAGCCTTCATATTCTTAACAGAAGACTTAAAAAACCCAAGGGATATTTTTTTAATCTTATTTTTGAATGATCTCCAGAAATGAAGTCTCCAGCCTAGCTTTTCACATTTGAGAAATTCATCTAATAAACAATGCTCACTCTACCACTGCCGCTAGTCTCTTTGTCTTGATGGTTTCTGAGATCCCTTCCAAGCCTGAGAGTCTGTGATCAAAATCTTGAACAGGCAGACTAGATAGGGTTTCCTCTGACTCTTTTATTAGTATCATTCACTTGTTGATCTTTAAAGCTTCCCATTATTGAGAGAGCAAAGTGGAATATTGGGTAGAGTACTGGACTTGGAGTCAGGAAGACCCCAGTTTGAATTCTGCCTCAAACCTTTACTAGCTCTGTGACCCTGGGCAAGTCATTTAACTTGTTTCCTCACCTATACAATGGGGATGACAATAGTACCTACTTCAGCAGACAGTTGTGATTTAGAATATTTTTTTCATGTTGGCTTATAGAGAGTCTCGGTTACTTACATTAAAAACTACTTGCTCACATCCTTCAACCATTTATCAATTGAGGAATGGCTCTTAGGCTTATAAATTTGAATCAGTTCCTTATATATTTTGGAAATGAGACTTCTATGAGAGAAATTTGTTGCAAAGGGTTTTCTCTCCTAGTTAGCTGCTTCCTTTCTAATCTTAGTTGTATTGGATTTGTTTGTGTAGAAAAGTTTTTAATTTTATGTAATTATAAGTGTCATCTTATCTTCTGTGATCCTGTCTATCTCTTGAAGTCACTTCCTTCCAAGTTTCCTATTATTTATATTCTTAAGAATCATCCATCCCTGTTGGTCAAATCGTGCCCAAAGTAACTCTTGTGTCATACAATCCAGCTTCTGAAGAGAGAAGTTATCATGAAGACAATTTGAGAATATAAAATTCTTTGCTTTTGGCAGAAGGTTATGAACAGTATTGATTGTCTTTTCCACCTGAACCCTTCCCTGTTCTGAACTCCCCTGTTACTGCTGAGGGCACAACCATTTTCCTAGTCATCCAGACTTGAAACGCTGGTATTGTCTTCTATTCCTCTCTTGCACTCATCCCACGTACTTAGTTATTGTCAAGTCTTATTATTTCTACTTCCACACATATACATATATGCATTTGCATATACATATACATATATATACACACACACAGACACACGTGTGTGTGTGTGTGTGTGTGTGTGTGTGTGTAGCTGTGCCCCATGCCTTGAATGCCGTCTTCTACTGGCCTCTCTGGCTTCCTTTCAGTTTCAGCTAAAATCCCATCTTCTACTGGAAGCCTTCCTCAACCCTTCTCAATTCCAGTGCGTTCCCTCTGTTAATTGTTTCCTATTTATCCTATATATTGCTTGGTGTATATTTGTTTGCATGTTATCTCTCCCATTAGATTACAAGCTCTTTGAGGGCAAGGACTGGCTTTTGCCTTTGTTTCTAGAGCTCTTAGCACAGTGTCTGGCACTTAGTTGGTACTTGATAAATTGTGTGTGTACATACACACACTATATATACACATATGTGGTTATATACATTATATGCATTATGTGTATATATTTTTATTTATATCTATATCTATCTACATATATATCCCTTTTTCTTCACTCCCTCTGCTGCCACCCCTCTGCAGTCTCTCATCACCTCACAGTGGGACCATTAAAACAGCCTCTCGTTGATTCCTCTGCCTCCAGTCTCTCCCTACTCCAATCTACACACATAGCTGTCAGAGTGATTTTCTATGATCCCTTTTGCTATTCCTTGAACATAGCACTCCATCTCCTGACTCTGAGCCTTTTACTTGGCTGTATCCTCATGGTTGGTATGTTCTTCTTCCTCATCTCCTCCTCCTGGCTAATCTGACTTCCTTCAAGACTCAGCTGAAATCTCGTCTTCTGAAAGAAGCATTGCCCTCCGTCCTCCCCTCCACTCCCACCTCAGTGCTTTCTCTCTGAGATTATCTCCATTTACATTCTATACAACTCCTTTATACATTCAGTTGCATGATGTCTCCCTCATTGGAATATGAGCCTCTTGAAGACAAGAACCATGTTTTTGCTTTTCTTTGTCACTTGCCTCCTTTCACTCTGGAGCTCAAAGATTGGACAACAAGTTCCCACCTACCTGGCACAGGGTGGATTTAAATACTAAATAGTAATTGTTTCTCTTTTACTCAGGAACTTTGAGGGTCTTTGCCTCCCAGTTTGATTTTTTTTTTTTATCAAAGGAACCATCCCTTGAGCAACTACTTAAAGAAGCCTATTCATTGAATGGGTGTCTCTCACTCAAAGTGAGAATGCTATAGGACCTTAGCCTGAAAGGGTCAGGGTCTCATATTTCATCTTGGGCCATCTCCAGCCATCCTGATGAATATCAGGCCACTGGATCCAGATTGCTCAGGAGAAAAAAGTGAGATTGGTGACCTTGCACAGCCCTCCCTCTCTCCAATCAAAGTCAATTGCAAGCCATGTCATCATCTTGATGTCATGATCTTCTCCAAGAATGAAGGACACACACAACAATAAATGCTTATTCATGGACTATTTCATGCCTTAATGCCAGATTCATGATGTTGGCAGAATAACTTATCTGTATCCTTCTTCTGTAGAGATAGTATGTAGTATATTCTCCTGACAATATCGCTCCCATTTTTCCTTTAGTAGATCTTCATCCAAAGGTTATCCATCCTACTTCCTTCTTTAAGTTTCTAGATTTCCTCAGATGACTATAGCTCCTTCATATAGAATGCTATTCAGCTCTTATGTATTCTATTTGGAGCGCTGCCATTTGGAAGAAAATCTTTTTTGTTTGACCTTGGAGGATAGAAAAATAAACAGTGGTTCCAAGTTTTCAAGTTACAGAAAGATAAATTTTGACTTGATATGAAAAATACTTCCCTAATAATCAGTATTTGTCAAAAGGAAAATGTACTATCTCTGCAAGAGTCCTTGATTTTATTTTGTTTTTTCAATCAAGTATCCCTTTGGCAATCTGGTAAAGCCTTTTAGAATGATATTTTAAATGAATAAATATACATCAGTTTATAAAAAAAAGCTATTATACTGATATACATTTATCAATTTTTTAAGACTATAGCCCTCCAGCTAAGCATCCCTGTGAGATAATGGTTCTCTCTCATTAGAAGGTTGTGAGCTAAAAAATGGGATAACCATTTCACTTCTGGGATATAATTAAAAGGGATTCTAGCTCAGTTATAGGTCGGACCAAAGACCTTCTGAAGCTCATTCTAGCTCTGAGATTTTAAGAAACCTCATAAATCTTTTCCTCAATAGACTGAGACTTATATAATGATGCACTTTTCTTTTCCAGGTACCTACTAACCTTATGTCATTCGAATAAGCAGCTGCACAATGCTTGGTGTGACACAAAAGTGCCAAACTGCAGGATGGAGGAAAACTACACATATACACATTTAGAGAAGAGCTTTCTTTGGGGGCCAGCTGCCAGATAGTATCATCCCCACACTCAGCTGTGCAACTTCAAAGTGATTCTGATGAGCGCCTGAGTGTCCCATGCAGTGACTTCCTCATTCCTATTAGCTGTAAGAAACCATTGAACTCTGCCACAGGACCCACAGATCCTGGGCTAACTTGTGGCTACCAATAACCCTGGACAATTGCTGGACCATCCATAGACTGGGCATCCCATCCTTTGCCTGTCCTTTTATAAACAGTCCTTTTTATGGTGAAGCTGCTTTCTGTGACTGAAGAACATTTAGCCCATGTTGGGTTTTCAATTCTTTCTAATGCACAAAGACAACAGGCAGTCGTTCACTTGCTGCAAAGTGTCCATTAGAGTAGACGTCATGGAACAACATTTTTATAACCGAAGTGCACTGAGTTGCTTAGCAATGTGGCTGCCTCTGATTTTGTATAACAACACACACACACACACACACACACAAACACGCATACACACACACAACCCAGACATTTCCACCATGTGTGAGCTATTTGGGAAACATGTATTTTGGCACCAGATTTGCAACCTAACTCATTTCATTTGGTTGGAAGGAACTGCTTTTCAGACTTAAATTACGCTGTCCAGGTAAGGTAAGAGTTCATCACTGGAGGTCTTTAAGCTGTTGCGCTGTATAGAGGGGATTCTTATTCAGGTATTGAGTTGGACAAGATCCCCCTGAGGTCCCTTCCAACTCTGAGGTTCTGTGATTCTTTGATCATCAAGGTTTTAATTCATTTTGGTTCAGTGTTCCCCTTGGGTTCTCTAACTATACACAATTAATGCCTTAAATCGCATATTGTTTTCTTTGACTATGGGTGCTATTCCTCTGCAAAGCCTGCTCCCTGGGGCATCTCAAACTCACTCTGACTTGGTGTCCATGGAGCCTTATTATTGTCAGGTCTTCCAAGTCAGAGCCCAGCCCCAGAAAATGAGCTGTCTTTTGACCCATTCCCTTTCCACTGGAGGGTCTGGGAGCACTTTGGGATTCACTTTTACTTTACCCTTTGTGCTAAAAAAGGAGTTTAAAAAGCTGTTCTCCAACTGTCCCAGTGTGTCTGAGGCTTTGGGGAAATGAAAGGCAGCTGTGGAAAGGCTGGGAAAGGAGAGTCAAAGGAGTAGCCCTTGGGGTGATAACAGTGGTGGGCCTTTTTCGTAGCAGGGCCACATTGGCCTCTACTGAGCTAAAGATCTTGCTCACTCATCTCCACTGCCATAGTTGATGTGTTTGGGGTTTTGATTAGTCAGGGTTGCTGGATTGAATGATATTGCGACCTGCCTGGGATCTCCCGGAATCCTACCTACCAAGTATTCCAAAGCAGCACTGGCAAATCTACAGATCCACCACTCCAAGGACCCATGAGGCAGTGAGCTGAGAAGAAAGGCGGCAGGGGCCCCGAAGCCTCCACTAGGTCATGGGATGATAAACGGAGCCCTCTGTTAGGGGAACTATTCCCATCACAGGACAGATTTTTTTTTCCCCCATAATATGTCTCCTTTGGTCTAATTTAATTTTTTTTTTTATTCATTCATTGAATACATACTGAACTTACTGCCTGAAAGGCCCTTTGTCACACTCTAGGGACATACAAAGAGGAATGAGATAGAATGATTTCCTGCCACCAGGAACATGCAGCCTAGTAGGTCTGTTGAAATATTCTTTAATTCAATAAGTAGATTTTTTAAAATTTAAAATCTAAATTGTTTACTGTCTCCATGGTGAGTTTTTGAAAGTTGATTTTCTAGGTGTCTGTGTCAATCTTGTTAATGACACCCTTAAATGGCTTTTAAAAAAATATAATGAAATTTCTGCAACTTTTATGAAGGGCAAAGTTGAATAGGTTTAAAGTACAAGACTGTCAACAGATTGAGAGTGTATGTGTTCCCCATGGAGCTCCCATAGAGGAGAGTGACCAGGATGAAGAGGGGGATGGAAAGCCTGCCATGCAAGGACTGGATGATGGACTTCAGGGTCCTTCTGAGGGACTGTCTGAAAAAAAGAAAACATAGCAGGTACACATGTGAGCTGTCATATGGATGAGAAAACTGATTTTTTCTCAGGCCTAGAGAACAGAGCTTAGAGCCATGGGTATGAGTCAGAGAAACAGAAAATTTACTCAACAATGAGAGCTTTCCAGAAATGGAATCAGTGGCCTCAGGAGGCCATGAATTCCAGACCTTTATGCAGAGGTCAGGTGGCCCCTTCAGAAGGGATTGTTGATAATAACAAGATAAATAGAAAATAATTAACAGAGGAAAGGCACTAAAATTAAGGGAGGTAAGGAAAGATTTCCTGCAGAAGGTATAGGAGGCAATGATAAAAAAGGAGACCATTCCAGGCATGGGGGACAGCCAGAGAAAATGCCCAGAACTGATAGATGGAGGGCCTTAGTAGGCACTTAATAAATGTGGATTGATTATCCAAGTGCACTAATAAATCCTCTTTAAAAGATCTAAATGGCTTCCTCTAAGTCACACTACCCAATCAGTCCACTTTTCTGTCCCTGTTTTTCCTGGATGATATCCCCAAGAATGACATTGTATAAAAATCATCATTAATGTATACTACAGCCTATTTAAACTCAGCATGCATCTTTCCATTACTTTTTGGGTTACCTGGGATTGATTCTTCAGAAATTATAGTATTATTTGATTCCCTACCATATAGCTTCACCAGAAGAATATCAGTATTAAAAAAGATATCAAAGAGCATCTTAGATTCATTAAAAGCACTATAGAATTCCCAAATCCAGCCCAGCCTGCTCTCCTCTTGCAATTCTGGGCCCAGTTCAATGTCCATGTGTTGTACTTATCTGAGCTATAGGATATCAATGGACTAACACCATGAACTGTTCATCAATGACAGGTCAGAATTTGGACAATGGGCATTCTTTAGCCATTGGTTGATGTTTTCTGTGTGGATAATTAAACTGTTCTCTTTGAGTAGTCATTGATCTCACTCAAGAAGTTCTGTAGTGGTCTGGAACCTGATACAATCAGCACAATGTTATCTACAAACAGGAACCTGTAGGGGATACCTCAAGATCTATAGAGAATCCTTCTTTCATTTGAATTCTGCATAAGACAGCTTCCATTGGTAGAACTTTTGGTGAGCACATATCTCCCTGTTTTCTGCTTTTTTAATACTGGTAATTGGAGAATCCTTGAACAAAATTAGATCTGTGTATAAATCTATTAATGAATTTTGTGTGATTTTAACATATCCATTGGAGATACCTTTTGGGAGAAGAGTGCTTAAGGCTGTTTTACTCTACTGAATCAAATGCTTTTTACAACATCAATAAATAGTGTGATCCTGTATTCCCTATAATTTTCATTCAGTTATGTGGCTGTGAAGATGAAATATGCGGTAGGAAATCATTTGGGAAACCTGCCTGTTCCCTTCTCATATTTCCATCAAAGATAATTTTTGATACATGTATAATAGGTCATTCTCATGATGTAAAAACTGAATATATGGATCAAGAGTTTTTCACAGCTTAATTATCCTTTCACACTGTCCATAATTTTCCCAATCATTTGGCCTCTTCCCCTTTTTCAATTATTTTTAAAATCAATCACTCAATGCTTTCAAAATCATGTTGCCTCCAGCATGGATTTCTTCTATGTATGGTTAGTCTTCTGTAGTTGCTTCTTCCATCTTTTATCTTCCTTAGGGCCATCCTACTTCCTTACATAGCATATCAGGGATTAAGATAATAGAGGCAAAATCTAATTGCTCTAAAGTTATCACTTTTTTAATAGTTGTTGTAGAAATGCTAACAGATCTGTTGTAATTTTTATCCATTTTCTTCCTTGTAGCTTCATCTTTAAATGTTCTTCAGATATTCTAGCTTAGTTCAACTTCAGTTCAATAAATATTTACTAAGAACTATGTGCAAGACAGTTGCTAGGCATTAGGAATACAAAACCAAAAATGAAATGTCTTCTGTTAGGAAACTTACATTATACCAGGTCTCATGCCAAACTTTCTTTAGACGTGTTTTCCCCTCCAGTTCTTTTTATTGCTTTGTAAGGGGGTACTGCTCATATTCTTCCACTCCTCCTCCATGGGATTTCACAAATGAGTTTATATTCTATACTAGCGTTGCTAGTGTCTCTCTACTTTGTGATGAGATCATATATTTACTGACCAATGTGTTTCTGGACTCTCTTTGCCTCTTCATTGTAAAATTGTTTAGCATAATGAGCATAAACAAAATTTTTTTTCACAGAAAACAGTAATAGTCAATAGCAATGTCTTTTCCTTTGTCTAGTTCCCTTTCTTTTGCCTGAATAGTTTGTTTGAATAGACCAGACTGAAGCTGAGGTATTTACACCGAGCATGTCCTTCTTACCTTTATCTTTTTTTTTTCTAATTTGGTATTAATGACCTAATTGCACATGGAAAACTAATTCAAAAAACAATCCCAAACCACTTGTTTTCTGTCCATTAAGATATAATCTTAAATATAGATATTCATTTTTGCAATATTTGTTGCTTACCATATCTAATGCCTTCTGATTTTTAAGGGAAATATTCACATTGCACAGTTGTGAAGCTTCTATATAGTCTACATGCTTTTACCCTTATTCATTTAATAATCCTGAACTGTATCCCAATATATGTTCAATGACCACCACGGTGATCACTTGACGTCACCAGTATTAGCTTGATTTGAAGGATTTTTGCTACATTCTTCATACAACTTCTCCACAACTTTGTGTGTGTTCATCCTTTATTGCTGAAGAAGACGATGCCATCAGAGAAATGATGACGTGACTTACACCTGACTTTGCTTTTGAGTAAAGGAGGGCTATCTCCCAACTTTATCCTTTGCATCAAGGAATGGTGATAACCTGCACTTGTCTCCCTGGTGGTCTTTTTCACAAGCATTTTAAGATGAGGTCACCAAGAGTACTACTCATTGCCTTTGGTCATATGATGAAACTAATTCCAGCTCCTTTATTTGCCCATCCAAGGGGAACCTGTGAGCTATCCTCCTGTTAAGTAGCCCATTTCATATGTCTTCTGATTTTATTTATAGTAAAAGTATGAATACTGACATTGTTCAATAGCTAGCATTTTTAGAGCATTCTGGTTTGCAAATTGCTTTACATTTGTTATCTCTAATAATGTTTCTGACTTGAGGATGTTACACTTAGATCATTGGTAGTTAAATTTATTTTTCAAAATGGTATGAAACCTATCATTTTCATCACCTCCTGCCCCTTTCCCCACTATTCTGCCTCCATCATTATAGAAATGAAAGATCTCATAGAACCATTGTATTTTTCTTGGTTTCATGGACTGCTATACCGAAAGAATTCATCACCTAGTGACCAACCAGTTATCAGCAAGCCTTTTAGCTAGACTTTCCCTTTAATGCAGGCAGTCTGTTCTTTGAAAGTCACATGCCAGTGCTTCATTGTAGTGTTCAGGTTCTTAGAGATCACACCAGGAATTCATAGGCTCTGCTTGAAGTGAAAAGGGCTAGAAGAAATCGTGTAGATGGATAGAGGAAGAGAGACTTCAGAACTCACAGAAATTAAGCCCCACATACTTTCAATTTATTCAATCTGTTTACAGTTTTCCGGACAAGTTACCTTTTTTTTTTTTTTTTACTTACAACAATGTGTGTAAGTTAATTGGTGAGAAGGCTATAAAAACTCCAAAAGGAATCAATGAGTCAATCAATAATCATTTGTTAAATGCCACTGTTGACCTCACAGTATGCTAGGCACTAGAGCTACACAGACAAAAATCAATCAGCACTTAAGGAGTTTATGTCCTATTAGGAAGACATTATACATATATGTATATGTACAAAATACATACAAAATAAAACATTTGTATATGTGTACATAACAAATAAATACAACATACTTAGATCCAATAGAGATGATTTTTACAGAAGAATTTAATTTTGTTTATTGAAATTCTCATCCTGGGATCCTAATAGGGGCTGACATGTAGAAGATAGTCATTACACACTTGCCAGTCAATCGTTACTAAATTCCATTTCTAAATATGTTCTTCAGAAAGTAATGGAGTCTCAGAATTAGAAGGGAATTCAGAGGTATCTGGCTCCAAATGACACCTGACCAGAAAACTCCCTGACAGCAACCCCTACAAGTAGTCAGCTAGCTGCTGCTTGAACACTTTAGTGATGGGTGACTCACTCCCACCAGGAACAGGCAGTCTACTCTTGAACAGTTCTATTTGTTAAGAAGTTTTCCCTTGAATTGTTCAGTTCTTTATACTGAACTGAAATCTGCCTCTCTGTTCCTTCCACCTATTGCTCCAACTGCTGCTCTGTGAAGGCAAGCAAAATTAGCCTAATCCTACTTTTCAACCCCAGAGGAAATGTGATGTAGTGGAAAGAGCATCAGATCTGGAGTTAGAGACTGTGGGTCTAACTGCTAGGTCTTCATTTTATTGTCTGTATAGAACCATAGGCTTCAGTTACCTCTGCTATGAAAGGAGGGAATTGATTCAATGACTTATAAGGTCCCTTTAAACTCTAAATTTATGATCCCATGAAAATAGTTTTAAATGTTGGATGACAGTGATCATATTTCCCCAAACCTTCTCTTCTCCATGCCAAATTTTATTTCTAGTTACTTCAACCAGTCTTTGGATAGTCTAGCACCTCTAGTTCCCTCACGTATCCAGGTACTGTGGAGGGCATTAAAATATACCCATTAAGAGTTAGCAGTCTCCCCAGGGAAGTCAGCCATACCTGCAGGAAAGATTGACTATTATTGAATTTGTTATTTAGTCATTTTCAGCCGTGTCTGACTCTTTGTGACCCCATTTGAGGTTTTCTTGGCATGGATAGATACTAGCTTGATTTGCCCTTTCCTTCTCCAGTTCATTTTACAGATGAGGAAACTGAGGCAAACAGGATTAAGTGACTTGTCCAGAGTCACAGCTATTAAGATTCTAAGACTGGAATTGAACTCAGGTCTTCCTGACTCTAGGACCCATAGTCTGTGCCACCTAGCTGCCTCGATTGATACATATCTTATTGATGAATACCCAAGGACAGGAAGCATACATCATGAGAGGTAGCATGTTGTAAAGGATAGGGCACTTGGAGTCAGGGAGGTCTAGGTTTAGCTAACCAGCTAACTAGCCTGTGTGACCTTGGAGAAGTCATTTAACTTCTCCATGACTCAGTTTCCTAATTTGTAAAATAGATGAGTTGGATTTAGTGGCCTCAAAGGTCCCTTCCAGCTCTTAAAAAAGAAAAAGCTAACTACGTCTATATCCTGCTTAGTAGTTTTGATGCCTTTGTGAGAAAAAAATCTTGTTACTTTCTCATGAATTCCCATGGCTTCCTTTCTACTGATCTCAAACTCAGTCTACACTTGTTCCAAATTAATCAAAGTTCCCATGAAGCCTGGGAGTTGTGCCAAAAGTTGCCTTAGCTAGGCAGAGTTGTTGTTGTTTATGAGGAAGATTACAGGAGTAACGCCTGAACTATTTGAGGGAACAAATCATCTTTAGCCTCCCCAAGCGTTTTAGAACTGTCCATTTGCATACCAATAATGGACATGCTATTTACAAATCTTTCTTATCAATCCTCTATGGTCCTCTCTCTACTTGTTAACAGTTTTTTTAACCTCCTTTGCATTCCTATATGAATTGGAAAGTTTATAAAACTCCACCTTTTCTCTAAGGCAAGGAAACATAGGAAACTCAATCTCCACTGCTCTGAATCCAAATAGAAAAGCAACTAAAATATGGTGTCAGGAATATTGGATTGGGAGTCAGGAGATATGGATTGTGGTTCCAACTCAGCCACTAAGTCAGTGTTACCTTGGACAAGTCACATGACCCTTCTGGGTTGCAGTTTCTTCATCTACAAAATGATCAGTTTGGATCAAATGATTTTTAAAATAGTTCAACCTTAACAATCTGTGTGCCAGCGTTCTTTGTTCTAAGGTCCTTTGCAGTCCTAAAATTCTGTGTTCTACTCTACCATTTTGTGTTCTAAGATTCCTTCCACTCAAAGATTCTGTGAAACCCAAAAGCTTAATATAAGATCACCTTTCAGAAAGAGTAAGATTTTGAACAAATTCACCTGGAAGATGAGGGGCAGCACTCTTAGACTGGGAGTCAGAGAGCCTGAGTTCTAGTTTTGACCAGCTACTTTACTAGGTGTATGAGTATAAGCAAGTTAATTTCCCTTCTCTGCCTCATTTTTCTCATCTACAAAGTAAGAATAAAAATACCTGCCTTGTCTACCTCACACAGAAGCTGTGAGGAACAAATGAAATAATGGCTATGGGAAACCCTTCTATAAATGTTTGTTAATACCGTCATGGAAAGATAAGAAGCCAGACTCTGCCTACCTCACAGGATTATTGTGAGGAAAGAAAGCACTTTGTAAAATTTTAAAAGTGCTCTATAGGTGTGAACTAGAGTTTGCTAGTGTCATTGTTATGATGTCCCATTCCATTCTCAATTCCAATCTCAACAGTAACAGAGGAGGACTGTTGACATGGTCTCTGTTCTATTATGAGTCCTAATGATTTCCTTGGGAGAGAATGCAGGGTAATGGGTAGACGGCCAGCCTTGGAGTCAAGAAGGCTCAGGTTCAAGTACTGCCCCTTATTCACACAATCTTTGTGACCATGTGCAAATCATGTGACTTCTTGGTGTCCCAGGAGACTGTCTAAGAGTATAAATTAGAGACAAGTTGTTGATCTGCAACTGTGGAGGTAGTTTCCACAACAGGATTTCCCCTACATTGATGAAATCTTTGGTCTGGGTCAAAAATAAAAATGATTTTTCTTAGGCAAATATAATTAGATGGACTAAATGACCTCTAAGGTCCCTTTCAACTGCAACATTCTATGTTCTAACATTCTATGTTCTAAGAACCCTTCCAGCTTGAACACTCTATGTTTTAACAGTCTATATTCTAAAGTCCTTTCCAACTTGAAGATTCTGTTAAGTCCTAAACTGCAGTATTATCCATTTGCTTTCCCCTGAACAGTAGGGGAGGTGAATTAGAGTGTGCTGGATGGATTGAAGAAAACAAGTCTGGAAATGTAATATTGGTCATGGACAATCTGCCAATGAGATAATCAGAACTTGCCTGTATGTCACTGGAAAAAAAAAAAGATACTGAAACTAACATGCTGTGGAACGTTTCTATATTTTAACACGTCTCTGGTTTGTCAGTGCTTATAAAATTTTGAAGCTAACATTCCTGCCATGTACAGATACATGTATATTCTTCCAAATACATTCTGTAGATGCCACAAGCATAAACACAAGAATGAGAACTTGTTGCATGATTTTATGTCTGAAAAGCAAGTCTGAACCTCTTTGGGGAAGAGATTATATATTTTGAGATTGGTCATCCTGAGTCTGGCTGGGCTGTCTGTCCCATTTGGCCTCTGAAGGACTACAGGCCTTGAGTTGTCGATCTCACCATCTAAGCTCTCCTGTGGCAACAGAAGCTAATCCCAATGGCAGAATTCCCACTATGTGAGTTGCTAAAACTGAAGGACCACAGGATTCACAATCCATGATGGCATTTTGTTTGGGAAACGGTCTTTTTTATGCTTCCAGAATTCCATTATTTCCCAAAATTATATTTGTGTAGCTACTTTCATAGTAGGACCACAAATCATTTTCTCATCTCCCTTCCACTTTCCTAAGGCTCCCTACCATTTCCACCAATTCTCACAATCATGAGGGGCTGTAATGGTATCATTTTACAGATGGCATAAAAAATGAACGTGAAAAGATGACATGATTGACGGAAGCCTACTAGAGGTGGATTCCAAATTCCTGAAGCCCTGTTACCAGCAGGTGACTATAAAAAAAAAACCCATTCTTTTGAATCTATAAAATTTTGTAGCAACTCCTAAGCCTCTGCGTATAGTGCTTCCCTTTGAAATAATGATTGTTCCAATGGCATTGTAATGATTTTGATATAGAACATTAGACTGAGAGTTCGTAAGACCTGACTCTACCATGAAATTCTTGGACAACCATGGAGCCTTGGACAAGTCATTTCAGCCCTCTCAGTTTTCTCATCTGTAAAGTGTGGCAGTTTGGCTAGATAATCTCTAATGTCCCTTCTAGCTCACACTGTCCTGATACTATACTATTCTATGAATCATCATGACTGTTTATCTGCCATGACAAAACACATGTATCCCTCCTACCAACAATGTTAGAAATACTGTTCATATCCTCACAAGAGAAATGAGGATCCTTGTAGATGCATAGAATGTCCAAGCTTAAAGGAAACCTTCTTGGAGATCCTCTACTCCATCTAATTCACTCATATTTACAGATGAGGAAACCGAGACTCAGAGCAGTGACATAGCTTACCCAAAATGACAAATTTAGAAAGTAAAACAGTTGTGATATGAACCCAGTTTTCACAATTCCAATTTTAGTGTCCTACACTAATCTACACCCCTCAAATAATGACGTATTGGTACCTTAGTGATTTGAATCAGACAGGGTCTTAGATAATTGTTTCTTCACCTTAGCTAAGATTAGATTGGGAAATAGTGCATTGGAGTTCTCTGCAGCAGTGAAATCTGTTACCCTGTGCACCAGCCAAGACTGGCAGCATCGACAATACGAGGGAATCCAAGACCAAGCAGGGTGGGAACACCATTAGTACTTATCTCATCGCTTCTAAAAGAATCCCATACTGTTAAGTAGAAGTCAAGTGTGAGAGAATATGGTATCAGGCTGCTTTCTTCAGTGTCAAGCATCTGGTACTTCTGCTATGAATTCACAGCCTCTGTGCAAATGATATTGCATAGCAGGCCTATGGATAAAATAAAAGTGTTCCCCCAACTCAGCAAGGAGTATGACCATAACATATGCTAGGTCAGTTTTATAAAGGCCCCCCTGGTTATCCATTCTCAGAATGACTTTTTCAAAAGATTTATGACTGTGCCAGAGAAGAAATGGTTATATGTGTATTCATGTTGCATAATCTCTTATGAATTTAGTGCCAAAATGCATGGTTTTCCACTTAGCATACAAGCATCATGTAGACAGTATTTTTCATGTTCCTACCTACTCCTCATAGTAAGTTGTAAATTAGTTTCTATATTTTAATTGGTTTCTTGTGAAAATGGTTGCACTGTTCGGGATTGTCTTTTCCAGCAGACCACTGCATGCCATTGGTGGAATGCCTTTCTACAACCCTTGTGAACTGTCTTACCCATAATAACCTCTGAACTTTAACCCTGTGTGGGAGGCATCTTTTGGTTTTGGTGAAGTATTTTGTTACCTCAGTCTTGTATTCAAGTTGCTGTATTTTTTTAGCTTGTTACATTGATAATGATTGTTCCATTAATTAAACACTTTAATGTAAAAAAAAAAAGTCTTTGTCTTGGAATTCAATATGTTTTCTCCTAAAAGTTACTGAATTTATTAATGTTGCCTTCCACTTTCCTATGATACCTCAGCATGGCATGACCCTACATTCGTTCATTCAGTGATAGTGTTACTATGTGTGCAGACTGGAGTGATGCAAAGGGAAGAAAGGATATACATTTATATGGCACCTACTGTGTGCCATGCACTGTGTTAATTACTTTATAAATATTATCTAATTTGATTCTCACAACAATCCTGTGAGATAGGTGCTGTTGTTATCCTCATTGTATAGTTAAGGAAACTGAGACAAAGTTAAGGGACTTGCTCGGAGTCACACAGTTACCAAGTGGATGAGTTCAGACCTTCCCAATTCCAGGCCCAGCGCTCTATCCATGGAGCCACCGGCTGCCTCAGCTGAGAAGATGAGTAAGATACAACTCCTGCCCTTGAGAAGTTCCTAGGTTTGTAGAAACAATAGAACAAGTTCATAAATAGCTACAGCAGCATAACATGAGGTGAATGCCATCAGAGAGATGCCAAGCGCCATACAACAACAGCGAGAAGGATCTGGGGGTGGCTACCGGAAGAAGTAAAGATTAAGGAAGATTTGGTCACTGACTTCAAGTATTCACAGGGTTGTCATGGAGAAGAGAAATTGATCTGTTCTGCATAGCCCCAGAGGGCAGAGAAAGGAGCAATTAGGGGTGCAGCTGGAGCCAACCCCAACTGATGACCATGAATTTTTCAGTGTGAGCACTGACACTTCAGAAATCAGCAAACTACACACCAAGGCTTGATTTATTATTTTGGTGATTGTCAAAACTTAAGAAAATGCTAGACAAAATACAAAGAATGAGGATTAAACTTCAAAGTGTGTCCTGATAAAGTACTTTTTTTTCTGAAGAACCCGCTATTAAACATTTTTCAGCATACCCCTGCAGAAGTGGAAAATGCAGAGATTGTGATTTTTACTAATTATTTGGATCAAAGATGTCCAAAAGTAGAATGAACTGCCTCATGATGTAGTGAGATCCACATCACAGGATACTGTCAAGTAATAGTTGAGTGAGGATCCGTTGGGATATTGTAGAAAAGATCCCTACTGAGTTATAGGGAAAATTAAATATCCTCTAAAGTCTTTTTCCAATATTAAGATTTTGTGATTGAGAAGAGAAAAAGATTATTTATCCTGGGAATGTGATGGCTTTAAGAAAGAGGTGGTATTTAAGGAGCCTTGGAGAATGCATAGGGGTTTTTTTCTTTTTTTGCATAGGATTTTAATAGATATAGACTGGAGGAAGTACATTTGATGCTGAGGGAACAGCATGGCAAAGATATCTAGAGACAAGAAAGTCTAAGGAATGTTCAAGAAATAGCAAACAATCATTGTGCCTGGAGGACATTTAGGATAAAAAATGATAGTATGATTCAGCAGGGAGAAGCAAGAGAGGAACTAGTGATAATACAGACCCAAAAAAGGGCAAGAGGAAAAAAGTCATTTAAAAAATTTAATGCACAGAATGGAACGTAAGAGAGGTCAGAAAGAACCACAGGCAAGCAGGACAACTCTGAAAGTTACATGTTGAATTTATTTTATATTTTAAAAGAAAAACAATCTGAGATAAAAGAGATTCATGGTTTCTTGCACAATCTTTTCTGTTCTACTTTATACAAGGAAGTGTCTATTTCATTTGATGTTAAGTTCAGAATTGTTTTTTAAGCATAACAGCATAAGATAATGCTGGAATGCTAAATCCAGTCAGCTACGAGGGACAGGTCAGGAAAACCTAAGTCCAAACCTGGCCTTAGACACTTACTAGCTGTGTGACCTTGGGCAAGTTGTTTAAATTCTGTTTGCCTCAGTTTTCTTATCTTTAAATGGAGATAATAATAGCACCTACCTCAAGGGGTTATTGTGAGGATAAAGTGAGATAATATTTGTGAAGCACTTAGCACAGTGCCTGGCACATAATAGACACTATATAAATGCTAGCTATTGTTGTAAGTCAAGATGCATTTCATGCTACATCCATGACTACATACATACATGACATACATACATGATGATGATATGCCAAGGACTGTGGTAAGTTATAGGGCTATAAAGAAAGATGAAAATAGTCCCTGCCCTCAAGGAGCTCACATTCTAATGGACAAGTCTACATGAAAATAATGATGTACAAACAAGATATAAATAGTACATATAGATGATCTCAAAGGGAATGCACTGGCCTGACATTAAAGAGAATCAGGAAAAGGAAAGTCAAAAGAAAAAGCAGATTTAGTGTGAAAAGGTGATTAGTTTGGCTTTGGATATGTCAATTCCAAGGTACCACCTATATGTACTATTTATATCTGAAAGGAGGGAGGAGAAAGACCATTCCAGGCATGGGGTACAGTGCAAAGGCATGAAGAAGGGGGATGAAGCAGCATGTGTGGGAAACCGCAAATGGGACAAAATAGCGGGTCCTTAAAGTGCATCAAGGTGGTGATATGTAAAAAGATAAATAGAAGGGGCTAGATTATAAAGAGCTTTAAGTAACAAAGAAAAGATAAGGGGGGAAAGAGAGAAGAAAAGGAAAGATAAAAGAAGAAAGGGGGAAAAGGAGGGCAAGGCTAGAACCTTGATGAAAATCCACATTTTGAGAGTAACAAAAAGAAGAAACTGGAGAAAGCAGCACAACCCAGCTTTTTCCAGCCATCACAACTACTCAAACAAAAGTCTAGGAAAAGCACTAGACTGAGTAATGGTCAGGAGGTTCAAGTACAGAAACATAATTTTCCACCTCAGGGAGCAGTAACAGGACTTGGACTTGGGAGGGGATCTTAAGCCAGACATGAAGCTGCCCTATAGCTGTTTCCTAGGACAAGCATGGAAGGCAGAGTCTAACCATGCAAGGAATTAGAATGGGCTACTGCTCTAACTAACAGCTGGGTTTTTAACCCTGTTTGGACTGAGAAAGGTAGGGTCAAGGGCTGACCTATGTATGTATTTCAGGGCAAGTGGGGGTCTAGTACTGGGCAAGGAGCAAAAACACATGGTGAGTAGCAGCTGTGTGGCACCCAATCCTAAGGAAAGTCACAAATTCAGGCCCCAACACAGTGTGGGGCCTACAGATGCGTAACAGGGGCAGAGAACTCAGATCAAGGTGCAGCCAGCAGTTTTGTTGCTCTGAATCTACAGAGCCTTCCAGACAGCTGAATGAGAGTATTACAGTGGAGGTAGTGAAGGAAGTATGGGGAAGAGAAGCAAGAAGCAGTCTTCTAGAATTCTAACCAGAGACAAGTCTACACTTGTGTTGCCCAACCCAAACTGGTATCGGGAGCTTGCAAAGGGCAAATCAGGAGGGCAATGACCAGACTTGACCCTCGAGTATATTATCTTAGAACACACTGAAGATAGAAGATCTGCAGGTCTCCTGCTTGAGCTTCCCCCGAGATCCTTTAAGAACACATCCCTCTCTAACCAGATAGAGCAGCAAGAGGACCCCAGAGAATATAAAATAGGACCAAACAAGACTCAGCATTCCCTTCTGAAGTGTATAGAACATGAAAGATAGCCTCTACCACATTTGAATTTAAGATCACTGAGGATAAAGACTATCTTGTTTGCATTTACAACACTTACTGCCTGGCACACAGTAAGAGTTTAATAAATGTCTGTTGCCTGCCTGCCTGCACAGATAAAAAGCATTATGACAGTGGGGTTTGCTGGCAAGGTGGGGGGTAGTTCTTAAACAAACCCCCAAATGAGATCCTGTGGTATTAATGGCTGTCATGCTCCCTTGAAGCTTATGTTTTATCTATCTCCACTGGAGAACTCTCAAAAATCTATGCTTGGAAAGTGTCTCTTCTATAGTCATTCACAATTCCCCAAGGATAAAACTCACAAACATACTCATCCATCTTAGAGACAGCAGGGGCATGAGCAATGCAAATAAGGAGGAGCTTGAAGGATTGTCATGTCCTCTTCTTGATGAAACCTTGTCCTAGATGATTGATGCTTTCCTGTCTAGCTATTTTCCGGCCATCTTTTTAATTATATTTTCATAAATAGTCAAAGGACATGAACAGAAAATTTTCAAAGAAAGAGATCCAAGCTATCAACAATTGTATAAAAATGTTTCAAATCACTGATAATTAGAAAAATGCAAATTTCAGCAATTCACATCCATCAAAATGGTAAAGATGACAAAAGAGAAGACTGACAAATATTGGAGGAACTATAAGAAAACAGACAAACTAATGCACAGTGGAGCTGTGAATTTGTGTATCAATCCTGAGAAACAATTTGGAATTATTCCGCAGAAGTCATTAAACTTTGATGAGGTAATAGCACTACTAAGCATATAGCCCAAAGAGAAGAAAGAGGAAAAATGTACAAAGATATTTATAGTAGCTCTTTTAATAGTAGGAAAAATAAATGGAAACTAAGTGGTTACCTACTAATTGGTGAATGACTAAACAAATACTGGCATATGAATGTGATATTTTTGTACCATAAGAAATTATGAAATGGATAATTTCAGGGGAAATTGGGAAGAGTTCTATGAACTGATACAGAGTAAAGTGAGTAGAAGTAGGAGAATAATTTATACAATAACAATATTATAAAGAAAACAATTTTTAAATATTATAAAAATCTGATCACTAGAGTGACAAATCAATGTCTCAGAGATCTAAAGATGAAGCATGCTACCTAACTTCTGTCAAATAACTGAGGAACTTGAAATACAAAAACAAACATATTTTTGGACCTAACTGGTGTGGATTATTTTGTCTGATGACGTATATTTTTGTGAGGGTTTCTTTATTTTTTTTAATTGTTCAATGGAAGGGGTGAGTAGTGAGTAGAGAAAATAAATGCTTATCAATCTAAAAAAATAATAAAATTAAATTGGGAGAAATCAATAAATAGATGCAAAATAATAATATTTTTAAAACTTCTAAAATTTTGCCAGAAATCAAAATAGTTTACCTGACCCAGTATGTTCCCTTTTTTGAATATTGGGACATTACCTTTTACAATCCTGCTATCAGTGTTTCTTTGATCTTCAAAAGATTTTTGACAATGGATCGACCATTGTATCTATCAGTTCTGTGAGTACTATAGAATGGGTCAAATGGCTTGAACTCATCAAAGTCAATGAGATGGTTTCTTACTAACTCCTTACTTATCTTCTGTATTAATTTCCTATTAGCCATTTGTCTTCTGTCATTTTTAGACCAGCAAGCATTCTCCCTGGCAGAGAAAAGAGAAGCAAAATAAAGAGTTAGATAGTTCTTCCATATCTTCATCATCTGCCTTCGTGATCACCATCCCAACTACTTCTGGCAGTTTTTCCTGACACCAAACTTATGTTTGCCCCTTTGTCACTTCCACCCTTACTCTTGCTTCTTTCCTCTGGATCCAAGCAGAATAAGTCTAATTCTCCCCCATGTGCCAGCCCCTTCACATACTTGAAGATAGTTCTCATGTCTCCCTGAGTCTTCTCTCTTAAACAAGCTCAGTCCTTTCATGAACCCAATGTTCCTCACCAAGTTCTCTTCCTCTGGGCACCCCTCCAGTTTAGCAAAGTCTTTCCTAAATTATGATGCCCAGAATTGAATTCCATATTCCAGGTGAGGTCTGATGAGTGCAGAGTACTTCACAACTCATCTGATATTCCCAGAAGCTTTGCCTCTCTTTGTGCATCTCAAGGTGGCATTAACAATAATGACCTTTACATCACACTGCTGACCCAGAGCAGTTCACTGAAACCCCCAGATCTTTTTCAGAACAATTTCTGTCTGACTCTGTCACTTTCACCTCATAATTATCTTTGTGGCTAACGTAAAGGCCTTACATTTAACCCTGCAGAATATCATCTTATTAGCTTTACCATACTCTAGTTTATCATTAGGCAGTTGGTATTACAATGAATAGATCTCTAATCCTGGAATCAAGAAGACTTGGGTTCAGATCTGGTCTTTGATACTACCTATATGACCCTGGGAAAGTCACTTAACCTCTGTTGGCCCCAGTTTGTAATGACGATTGACTAAGATGACATTTGTAAAAGCAATTAGCATAGTGCTTGTCAGTAGGAGGCACTAGATCAATGCTTATTCCCTCCTTCATGAGTTTTTAGAATCCTGATGATACACAGCTCGTGGGGTGATTATCCTTCCCAGCCTGGAGTCATCTTCAAACTTGATGAGCATGACATCCATGCTTTTATCTAAGTCCTCAGTAAAGGAAATGAAGTGAGTCTATCATGGCCTCTTTTTAATGAAGGTTTGCTGACCCTTTGTAATTACTGTAATTATCTTTCTAGGTATTTAGTCTTTAGTGATCTGTCCTAGAATTTCCCAAAAATCAAAGACAAGCTCACTGGCCCATATTTTGTGGGCTCTGTGGTTTAATTTTTAGCCTTTCAAAAATTGACCCTCTCACCATCAAGAATAAACCCTTACTTGTGCTTCCATTCCCATCCTCCTTCTCTTCATTCTTATTCTAGGCTCCAGGCACCGTGGTTCATACCTCATTGTAGCTTCTCTGAATTATCTTTTTAAAGATAATTTTAAAATAATTTATATAGTAATTTTTAAATAACTTAAAGATTATCTTAAAAATAAAACATCTCCTTTTGAAAATGAGTTTTGGGGGTGGAGCCGAGATAGCAGAGTAGAAAGATGCATATACTCTAGCTCTTCCCCCATAGCCCATAAAATACCTGTAAAGAATGACTCTGGAGGTCAGTGAGAAAGAAAGCCGGGATGAAGGAGAGGGGAAGCGGGGCATCTCCGTGACTCGGGGCCCCTCGGGAGGAAGCGGCGGTGGCAGGGACGGGGGCAGGAAGCGGCGGAGGCAGAGGTGTGGGCGGCGGCTGAGGCGGCAGCGGACCGGGACCCAGGAATCCCCCAGCGGCAGGCAGGATCTTCATTACGGAAGATTCCTGCATAAAACTGGACGGAGCTGAGCCTGGGAGACGGCCCGGCCCCCACCCCGCTCTGTTGCTGAAGGCTTCTGCTCGGGACCCCCAGGGGAGCTGAGATTGGGAGGCGGGCCCCCTACCCCGCCCCCACCCGCTCCATTCCTGAAAGTCTCTGCATAAAGCCCCCGAAGGATCAGAGTCTCAGAGGCAGCCCTGGCCCCACCCCAGCACCTGAACTAAAGCTCACTGATTGACAGCCAGCAGGAGGAAAGCCCATTTAAATCTCAGAGGCCAAGCACTAGCTGGGCAGATCCAGGCGGGGGTGGAAAGGAATCTCAGAAGTCAAGTAACTGGCTGGGAAAATGCCTAGAAAAGGGAAGAAAAATAAGACTTTAGAGAGTTTTTTCCAACAAATGCAAATGATCCCGACCTTCGGATCTGACGAAGATGAGGACGTATTCTTGCCATCAGGGAAAGACATGGAGGGCGGGGCCTCAGTACCCCAGACACCCCAGGGGGGTGGTGGGTGGGCTCAGGCCCTGGAAGAGCTCAAAAAGGATTTTGAAAAGCAAGTTAGACAGGTGGAGGAAAAACTGGGAAGAGAAATGTCAGAGATGCAACAAAAGTATGAAAAACAGGTCAATACCTTGGTAAAGGAGACCCAAAAAAATGCTGAGGAAATTAACACCTTGAAAAATAGGCTCACCCAATTGGCAAAGGAGGTTCAAAAAGCCAATGAGGAGAAGAATGCTTTCAAAAGCAGAATGAGCCAAATGGAAAAAGAGGCTCAAAAGCTCACTGAATTTAATAGCTCTCTCAAAATTAGAATGGAACAGATGAAGTCTAATGACTTTATGAGAAACCAAGAAATCACCAAACAAAACCAAAAGAACGAAAAAATGGAAGAGAATGTGAAATATCTCATGGGAAAAACAACTGACCTGGAAAATAGATCCAGGAGAGACAATTTAAAAATTATGGGACTACCTGAAAGTCGTGATCAAAAAAAGAGCCTAGACATCATCTTTCATGAAATTATCAAGGAAAACTGCCCTGACATTCTAGAACCAGAGGACAAAATAAGTATTGAAGGAATCCATCGATCACCACCTGAAAGAGATCCAAAAAGAGAAACTCCTAGGAACATTGTGGCCAAATTCCAGAACTCCCAGCTCAAGGAAAAAATCTTACAAGCAGCTAGAAAGAAACAATTCCAGTACTGTGGAAATACAATCAGGATAACCCAAGATCTAGCAGCTTCTACATTAAGGGATCGAAGGGCGTGGAATAGGATATTCCAGAAGGCAAAGGAACTAGGACTCAAACCAAGAATCACCTACCCAGCTAAACTGAGTATAATACTTCAAGGGAAAATATGGTCTTTCAATGAAACAGAGGACTTTCAATCATTCTTGATGAAAAAACCAGAGCTGAAAAGAAAATTTGACTTTCAAACACAAGAATGAGAAGAAGCATGAAAAAGTAAACAGCAAAGAGAAGGCTTAAGGGACTTACCATGAGTGAACTGTTTACATTCCTACATGGAAAGACAATATTTGTAACTCTTAAAACTTTTCAGTATCTGGGTAGTTGGTGGGACCACACATACACATGTACACGCATGCACACACATACACACATGCACACACATACAGAGATAGAGAGCACAGATTGAACTGAATAGGATGGGACCATACCTTAAAAGAAACTAGGGTAAATGGTGAGAGAGAAATGTAGGGGGAGGGAAAGGGAAGTGGGTAACTATATGTCATTTAAGAGGCAGGTAGGAGTTTTTCTTAGTGGAGGGAAAAAGAGGAGATCTGAGGAAAAAAAAAAAACCAAGAAGTTTACCCTCATCACATTTGACTAAACGAAGGAGTGAAATGCACACTCATTTTGGTATGAAAACCTATCTTACAGTATAAGAAAGTGGGGGAGAGGGAGATGTTGCAAGGGGTGGGGATGATGGAGGGGAGGGCAAAGGGAGGAGGGAGCAATTCGGGGTCAACACTTGGGGAGGGACAGGATCAAAGGAAAGAGGAGAAACAATGAGGGGCAGGTTAGGAGGGATGGTAATCCAGTTAGTCTTGCACAACGCGACTATCAGGGAGGTCATTGGCAAAACTACACAGATATGGCCTATATTGAATTGCCTGCTGTCCCAAAGGGAATGGGTGGGGAGGGAGGGATGGGGAGAATTTGGAACTCAAAGTTTTAGGAACAACTGTTTAGTATTGTTGTTGCAACTGGGAAAGAAGACATACAGTTAAGGAGGAATAGAAAGTCATCTGGCCCTACAGGAGAAAAGAGAAGATGGAGACAAGAGAAGGGAGAGATGACAGAAGAGAGGGCAGATTGGAGATAGGGAAAATTGGATTGCGTGGGGTATTGGGGTGGGGGGAGGGGATAAAAGGGGAGAAAATTTGGAACCCAAAAATTTGTGAAAATGAATGTAAAAAATTTAAATAAATAAATTTAAAAAAAAAAAAAGAATGACTCTGGGGGGGAGGAGCCAAGATGGCAGCGTAGAAAGACTCACATATGCTAGCTCCAGAACCCACAACCCATAAATTTCGTGTAAAAAGAACTACCCACAAATTCTGGAGCAGTGGAAGCTGCACAACAACGCAGTGGAGGAGATTTCCATTCCAGAGAGCCCTGAAAAACTGGCACCAAAGGTCCTTCGTACACCAGATGTGGAGCGCAGCCCTTGCCCTGGCCATGGCCCCAGAGGAGCAGATCTGAGCAGGCTTCAGGGACGGAATCTCTGGCGGCCACAAGGGTCTCTCCACCCACAGGCTCTACAGGTCAGTGAGAGAGCTTTCTGGGCTGGCCAAGAGGGAAGCGGGGTGTCTCCATAACTCAGGTCCCCTAGGGAGGCAGTGGCAGAGGCAGTGGTGGCCAGGGGCTCCCAGAGCAGACAGGACCTCAGATCAATTACTGAAGGTGTCTGCATAAACGCCCTGAGGGAACTGAGCCTGGGAGGTGGCCCTGTCCCCACCCGAGCACCAGAACTTAAGCTCACATTGAATAGCAGCCACGCCTGCCAGCTGAAAGCACTGAGGCTGGAGAACAGCATTTGAATCTCAGACCCCAAGCACTAGCTGGGCAGATCTAGGCGGGGGTGGACAGGAATCTCAGAACTCAAGTAACTGGCTGGGAAAATGCCCAGAAAAGGGAAAAAAATAAGACCATAGAAGGTTACTTTCTTGGTGAACAGATGTTTCCTCCTGTCCTTTCTGATGAGGAAGAACAAAGCTTATCATGAGGGAAAGACATAAAAGTCAAGACCTCTATATCCCGAACATCCAAAATAGATATCCAATGGGCTCAGGCCATGGAAGAGCTCAAAAAGGATTTTGAAAATCAAGTTAGACAGGTGGAGGAAAAACTGGGAAGAGAAATGAGAGAGATGCAAAAAAAGCATGAAAAATGGGTCAATACCTTGCTAAAGGAGACCCAAAAAAATGCTGAAGAAAATAACACCTTGAAAAATAGGCTCACTCAATTGGCAAAAGAGATTCAAAAAGCCAATGAGGAAAAGAATGCTTTCAAAAGCAGAATAAGCCAAATGGAAAAGGAGGTTCAAAAGCTCACTGAAGGTAATAGTTCTCTCAAAATTAGAATGGAACAGATGGAGGCCAATGACATTCTGAGAAACCAAGAAATCACCAAACAAAACCAAAAGAGTGAAAAAATGGAAGCTAATGTGAAATATCTCATTGGAAAAATAACTGACCTGGAAAATAGATCCAGGAGAGACAATTTAAACATTATGGGACTACCTGAAAGCCATGATCAAAAAAAGAGCCTAGACATCATCTTTCATGAAATTATCAAGGAAAACTGCTCTGATATTCTACAACCAGAGGGCAAAATAAGTATTGAAGGAATCCACAGTTCACCATCTGAAAGAGATCCAAAAAGAGAAACTCCTAGGAACATTGTGGCCAAATTCCAGAATTCCCAGGTCAAGGAGAAAATATTGCAAGCAGCTAGAAAGAAACAATTCCACTATTGTCGAAATACAATCAGGGTAACATTCTTCTACATTAAGGGATCGAAGGGCATGGAATAGGATATTCCAGAAGTCAAAGGAACTAGGACTAAAACCAAGAGTCACCTACCCAGCAAAACTGAGTATAATACTTCAGGGGAAAAATGGTCTTTCAATGAAACAGAGGACTTTCAAGCATTCTTGATGAAAAGACCAGAGCTGAAAAGGAAATTTGACTTTCAAACACAAGAATGAGAAGAAGCATGAAAAAGTAAACAGCAAAGAGAGGTCATAAGGGACTTACTAAAGTTGAACTGTTTACATTCCTACATGGAAAGACAATATTTGTAACTCTTGAAACTCTTTTCAGTATCTGGGTAGTTGGTGGGATTATACACACACATACACATACATGCACGCACACATGTACATGTGTGTGCACACACATACACACATGCATGCACACACAGAGACAGAGAGCACAGAGTGAATTGAATAGGGTGGGATCATATCTTTAAAAAATTAAGGTAAATGGTGAGAGAGAAATGTAGTGGGAGGAGAGAGGGTGAAATGGAATGGGGCAAATTATTTCTCATTCAAGAGGCAAGCAGGAGACTTTTTAGTGGAGGGAAAAAGAGGAGAGCTGAGAAAAAAACATGAAGTTTACCCTCATCACATTCGACTAAAGGAAGGAGTAAAATGCACACACATTTTGGTATGAAAACCTATCTTACAATACAGGAAAGTGGGGGAGAAGGAGATAAGCATGGAGGGAGGGATGATGAAAGGGAGGGCAAAGGGAGGAGGGAGCAATTTGAAGTCAACACTTGGGGAGGGACAGGATCAAAAGACAGAAGAGAAACAACGAGCGGCAGGTTAGGAGGGATGGTAATTCAGTTAGTCTTACACAACACGACTATCAGGGAGGTCATTTGCAAAACTACACAGATAGGGCCTATATTGAATTGCCTGCCATCCCAAAGGGAATGGGTGGGGAGGGAGGAATGGGGAGAATTTGGAACTCAAAGTTTTAAGAACAACTGTTTAGTATTGTTGTTGCAACTAGGAAAGAAGACATACAGTTAATGGGGAATAGAAAGTCATTTGGCCCTACAGGAGAAAAGAGAAGATGGAGACAAGAGAAGGGAGGGATGACAGAAGAGAGGGCAGATTGGAGATAGGGAAAATTAGAATGCTCTGTGTATTGGGATGGGGGGAGGGGACAAATGGGGAGAAAATTTGGAACCCAAAATTTTGTGAAAATGAATGTAAAAAGTTAAATAAATAAATTTATATTTAAAAAAATTAAAAAAAAAAGAAAGACTCTCAACAAATTCTAGAGCAACAGAAGCCACAGAACGACAGAGTGGAGGAGACTTCCAGCCCAGGGTGACCTGGAAGGTCAATAGGAAATGTCTGTTTCACTGGATGCAGAGTGCAACAGAGCCCAGCCTTGATGTGCTGCACAGGGAGGAGGACCAGAGCAGGCCTCAGAGGTGGAATCCCCAGCGGCAGCAGGAGTGGTTTGCAGATCTCTCAACCCACAGGCACCAAAGGTCAGTGAGAGGGCTTTTTCAACTGGCCGAGGAGGGAGCAGGGTCTCCCCATAGCTCTTGCCCCAGGCAGCACAGCAGAGGCCTCAGCAGGCAGAGGCAGCTCCTAGGGCAGGCAGCAGCCAACATCCATTGTTGGAGGCCTCATCATAAAGCCCCTGGAGGAATTGAGCAACTGATCTGAACCTCAGCCCTGAGTACTGGTGTGGCAGAACTGGAGGTGAAGGTGTTGTGGAGAGGAAATTCTACTCACAGATTCTGGGCACGAAAGTTTCTGGCTGCTCCCAGATCAGTGTGCAGGCGTGATTGTGCCACCTTGGAGGAACTGAGAACTTACAGGTCCCCAGAGTACATCCTCCTTTTGACAAAGAATCCAAAAGTCAAGTAACTGGTTGGGAAAATGCCCAAGAAAGGGAGAAAAAAGTAAGACTAGAGGAGTTTACTTTCTTTTTTTTTTATTTAATTAACTTTTTACATTCATTTTCACAAATTTTTGGGTTCCAAATTTTCTCCCCTTTTATCCCCTCCCCCCACCCCAATACCTCAAGCAATCTAATTTTCCCTATCTCGAATCTGCCCTCTCTTCTGTCATCCCTCCCTTCTCTTGTCTCCATCTTCTCTTTTCTCCTGTAGGGCCAGATGACTTTCTATTCCTCCTTAACTGTATGTCTTCTTTCCTAGTTGCAACAACAATACTAAACAGTTGTTCCTAAAACTTTGAGTTCCAAATTCTCCCCATCCCTCCCTCCCCACCCATTCCCTTTGGGATGGCAGGCAATTCAATATAGGCCCTATCTGTGTAGTTTTGCAAATGACCTCCCTGATAGTCGTGTTGTGTAAGACTAACTGAATTATCATCCCTCCTAACCTGCCCCTCGTTGTTTCTCTTCTGTCTTTTGATCCTGTCCCTCCCCAAGTGTTGACTTCAAATTGCTCCCTCCTCCCTTTGCCCTCCCTTCCATCATCCCCCCTTGCAATATCTCCTTCTCCCCCCCTTTCTTATACTGTAAGATAGGTTTTCATACCAAAATGAGTGTGCATTTCACTCCTTTGTTTAGTCAAATGTGATGAGGGTAAACTTCTTGGTTTTTTTTTTTCTCAGCTCTCCTCTTTTTTCCTCCACTATAAAAAATCTCCTACTTGCCTCTTAAATGACATATAGTTACCCCCTTCCATTTCCCCCTCTTTCCTCCGACTACATTTCTCTCTCACCATTTACCTTAATTTCTTTTAAGGTATGGTCCCATCCTATTCGGTTCACTCAGTGCTCTCTGTCTCTGTATGTGTGTGCATGTGTGTATGTGTGTGCATGCGTGTACATGTGTATGTGTGGTCCCACCAACTACCCAGATACTGAAAAGTTTTAAGAGTTACAAATATTGTCTTTCCATGTAGGAATGTATACAGTTCACTCATGGTAACTCCTTTAATACCTCTCTTTGCTGTTTCCTTTTTCATGCTTCTTCTCGTTCTTGTGTTTGAAAGTCAAATTTTCTTTTCAGCTCTGGTCTTTTTATCAAGAATGATTGAAAGTCCTCTGTTTCATTGAAAGACCATATTTTCCCTTGAAGTATTATACTCAGTTTAGCTGGGTAGGTGATTCTTGGTTTGAGCCCTAGTTCCTTTGACTTCTGGAATATCCTATTCCACGCCCATCCATCCCTTAATGTAGAAGCTGCTAGATCTTGAGTTATCCTGATTGTATTTCCACAGTACTGGAATTGTTTCTTTCTAGCTGCTTGCAAGATTTTTTCCTTGAGCTGGGAGTTCTGGAATTTGGCCACAATGTTCCTAGGAGTTTCTCTTTTTGGATCTCTTTCAGGTGGTGATCGATGGATTCCTTCAATACTTATTTTGTCCTCTGGTTCTAGAATGTCAGGGCAGTTTTCCTTGATAATTTCATGGAAGATGATGTCTAGGCTCTTTTTTTGATCATGAGTTTCAGGTAGTCCCATAATTTTTAAATTGTCTCTCCTGGATCTATTTTCCAGGTCAGTTGTTTTTCCCATGAGATATTTCACATTCTCTTCCATTTTTTCGTTCTTTTGGTTTTGTTTGGTGATTTCTTGGTTTCTCATAAAGTCATTAGACTCCATCTGCTCCATTCTAATTTTGAGAGAACTATTAAATTCAGTGAGCTTTTGAGCCTCTTTTTCCATTTGGCTCATTCTGCTTTTGAAAGCATTCTTCTCCTCATTGGCTTTTTGAACCTCCTTTGCCAATTGGGTGAGCCTATTTTTCAAGGTGTTAATTTCCTCAGCATTTTTTTGGGTCTCCTTTACCAAGGTATTGACCTGTTTTTCATACTTTTGTTGCATCTCTGACATTTCTCTTCCCAGTTTTTCCTCCACCTGTCTAACTTGCTTTTCAAAATCCTTTTTGAGCTCTTCCAGGGCCTGAGCCCACCCACCACCCCCCCTGGGGTGTCTGGGGTACTGAGGCCCCGCCCTCCATGTCTTTCCCTGATGGCAAGAATACGTCCTCATCTTCGTCAGATCCGAAGGTCGGGATCATTTGCATTTGTTGGAAAAAAACTCTCTAAAGTCTTATTTTTCTTCCCTTTTCTAGGCATTTTCCCAGCCAGTTACTTGACTTCTGAGATTCCTTTCCACCCCCGCCTGGATCCGCCCAGCTAGTGCTTGGCCTCTGAGATTCAAATGGGCTTTCCACGGCAAGCTTTAGTTCAGGTGCTGGGGTGGGGGCAGGGCCGCCTCCCAGGCTCAGTTCCCTCAGGGGCTTTATGCAGAGGCCTTCAGTAATAGAGTGGGATGGGGACAGGGCTGTCTCCCAGGCTCAGCTCCGTCAGGTTTTATGCAGAAACCTTCCGTAATGAAGATCCTGCCTGCTGCTGGGGGATTCCTGAGTCCTGGGCCGCTACCGCCTCAGCCGCCACCCACGCCTCTGCCTCCGCCACTTCCTGCCCCTGTCTCTGCCGCCGCTGCTTCCTCCCGAGGGGGCCCAAGTCATGGAGACGCTCCACTCCCCTCCTCCAGCCCGGCCTTCTCTCTCACTGACCTGTAGCTTCTGTGGGCAGAGGGACTTTCCCGGCTGCCAAAGCTTCCGTGTCTGAAGCCTGCTCAGGTCAGCTTCTCTGGGGCCATGGCCAGGGCAGCGCTGGGGGTGGGGTCCGCTTTCCGGGGCGCGACAGACCTTGGGGACGGGTCTCCAGGGCTCCCTGGAACGGAAATCTCTTCCACTCCGTTTCTGCACACCTTGTATTGACCCAGAAGTTATGGGGGTCTCTTTTTACATTAATTCTATGGGCTTTGGTTTTGGAGCTCGTAAATGTGCGTCCTTCTACTCCGCCATCTTGGCTCCGCCCCCAGGAGGTTACTTTCTTGGTGAACAAGTATATTCTCCCATCATTTCAGATGAGGAAGAACAATGCTTACCACCAGAGAAAGACATAAAAGTCAAGGCTTCTGTATCCCAAACATCCAAAATAAATATTTAATTATCTCAAGCCATGGAAGAGCTCAAAAAGGATTTTGAAAATCAAATAAGAGAGGTGAAGGAAAAATTGGGAAGAGAAATGAAAGAAAAACATGAAGAGCGAGTCAATAGCTTGCTAAAGGAGACCCAAAAAAATGCTGAAGAAAATAACACCTTGAAAAATAGGCTAACTCAATTGGCAAAAGAGATTCAAAAAGCCAATGAGGAGAACAAAGCTTTAAAAATTAGAATTAGTCAAATGTAAAGGAGGTTCAAAAGCTCACTGAAGAAAATAGTTCTTTAAAAATTAGAATGGAAGAGATGGAAGCTAATGACTTTCTGAGAAACCAAGAAATCATAAAATAAAACCAAAAGAATGAACAAATGGAAGATAATGTGAAATACCTCAATGGAAAAATTACTGACCTGGAAAATAGATCCAGGAGAGACAATTTAAAAATTATGGGACTGCCTGAAAGCCATGATCAAAAAAAGAGCCTAGATGTTATCTTTCATGAAATTATCAAGGAAAACTACTCTGATATTCTAGAACCAAAGGGTAAAATAGATATTGAAAGAATTCACTGATCACCTCCTGAAAGATATCCCAAAAGGAAAACTCCTAGGAATATTGTAGTCAATTTCCAGAATTCTCAGGTCAAGGAGAAAATATTGCAAGCAGCCAGTAAGAAACAATTTGAGTATTGTAGAAATACAGTCAGGATAACACATGATCTAGCATCTTCTACATTACGAGATCGAAGGGTGTGGAATATGATATTCCACAAGTCAAAGGAAGTAGGATTGAAAGGAAGAATCAACTACCCAACAAAACTGAGTATAATACTTGAGGGGGAAAAATGGTCTTTCAATAAAATAGAGGACTTTCAAGCATTCTTTTTTTTATTTTTAACACAGTTTATAACAGATAAAGCAATTCTAACTTTTGGACAGGTGATACTTTTTTAAAACATTTACAATATGGACCACAAAAGAAATTTTTTTTAAACATTAATCAACTGAGACACAAATAATATTTATGTTGCTAACTTCACAAGCTCTTGACCTAATTGTCTCCACAGTATTACTAAGATTTAAAGGACCCTAACTTATTGTTGCTGGTCTAAAGTTCTATGCCTAATAGCTTAATTTTAGACAACCTTGGATGTTCCCCTACCCATCATCTATAATTGAATAGATCTGGTATTAAGCTTGCAAACCTTTTGACAACAGGAAATTGCCACCAATATTAAGGATATTGCAGGGGTACAATATCACCCCAACTTCATGTCAATTCCAGGAAAGATTAGATTATCCACTTGCATTCAGTCAGGCTTAAAGCCTTCCAGGTGTCAGTGGGGAAATTGAGTCAGGAGAATTCCACTTCAGCCCATGCTGAACAGCTCCCCCACCCTTCTCTTGAGATCACCTTATGAGGTTTATACCAGTATCTCATCAGCTTACTGGCATCATGTATTGGAGGCTCAGACTGCCTTTCTTGCTACCCATACCTGGAGTTATACTCAGAAGAACAGTCACTTCATAGTCCCATAGCATCTAAAAATGGCAAATTCCAATAACCAGGTTTCAAATATGATTATAGTTTCACTTTGGCTAAGAAACACCTTTTGAGGCAGGTCATAAGTGGCTTACATGCCTTTCTATATATGTTCTAGTTCCTGATTAAATGGGAATCATAAAAATCAAATTTACCATTAAATCCTTGACTTTTACTTCAATGCCAAATTTTATCCGAGATTACCTTCCTCTAGGAAATTTAGACAGAAATTCTTTTCTCCAAACTAAAGATGTCATTGATTTATTCTCAGTAATTAATTCAGTCTATTGTATTAATTCAGTCGGATTGCTTTTACCTCACTTTGTAACATGTCCAATTTTTCTCTCCATTGCTCCCCTCCCTCTGCTTCCTAACACCTTGTATTCTGATTACTCCTTCCCTCAATGTACCCTCCCCTCCATCACACCCCCACCCCTCTCCTATCCCTATCTTCTCTCTTTTCTTGCAGGGCAAGATAAATTTCCTTACCCCTCTCCCTGTAATTCTCATTTCCCCATTATATGTAATAAAAATTCTCAACATTCATTTCTAATACTTTGAATTCCAACTTCTCTCCCTCCCCCCTCCCTCCCCAGCCCTGCTGAGAAGGCAAGCAATTAAATACAGATTAAATATGTGTTGTTTTGCAAAAGACTTCCATAGTAATCATGTTGTGTAATACTAATCATATTGCCCTCTGACCTACCCTATTCCCCCTTATTTTTCCTCCCTACAATTGACCTTGTTCCTTCTCAAAAGTGTTTATTTCTAGTGACTCTCTACTCCCATTTGCCCTCCCTTCTAACATTCCCCTCACGCCACTTGTCACCTCCTCTCCTACTATCCTGTGGTGTATATAAATTTTCATATCAAATTTAGTGAGCATGTTATTCCCTCCTTCAGCTACATGTGGGGAGAGTAGCTTTATTTTTCCCCCTCTCCCCTTCTCCCTTATCTCCTCCATTGAATAATATTTTTCTTATCTCTTTTATGAGTTATAGCCTGCCCCATTCCATTACTCCCTTTCTCTTCCTAGAATTTTCCTCCTTCACCCCTTAATTTTTATTTTATTTTATTTTGTGTGTGTGTGCGTGTGTATGGATATCATCTCTTCTGATATAACACAACTTGTACTCTCTATCTCTCTACGTGTATGTGTGTGTATGTGTGTGTGTGTGTGTGTGTATGTGTATACAATCTCTCCAACTACCCAAATACTGAGAAAAGATTCAGGCGTTAAAAATATTTTCTTTCCATGTAGTAATGTAAACAGTTCAGCTTTAGAGAGTCTTTTATGATTTTTCTTTTCTGTTTACTTTTTCATGCTTCTCTTAATTCTTGTCTTGGAAAGTCAAATTTTTAATCTGGTCTTTTCCTAATCTTGAAATTCAACTATATCACTGAATGGCCATTTTTTTCCCTTGAAGTATTATATTCAGATTTTCTGGGTAGGTGAATCTTGGCTTCAATACCAGTTCCTTTGACTTCTGAAATATCCCACTCCAAGTCCTTCAATCCCTTAATGTTGAAGCTGCCAGACCCTGTGTTATACTGATTGTATTTCCACAGTACTCAAATTGTTTCTTTCTAGCTGCTTGCAGTATTTTCTTCTTGATCTGGAAACTCTGAAATTTGGCCACAGTATTCCTAGGAGTTCTCTGTTTGGGTTTCTTTCAGGAGGTGATCAATGAATTCTTTCAATATCCATTTTGCCCTCTGATTCTATAACATCAGGGCAGTTTTCCTTGATAAGTTCATGGAAGATAATGTCTAGACTCTTTTTTTGATCATGGCTTTCAGGTAGTCCAATAATTTTTAAATTATTTTTCCTGGATCTATTTTCAAAGTCAGTTGTTTTTCCAATGAGTTGTTGCACCTTATCTTCTATTTTTCAAATTTTTGGTTTTGTTTACTAACTTCTTGGTTTAACTCATAGTCATTCATTTCCCTGAACTCAATTCTCTCTTTCAACAAATTATTTTGTTCAGTGAGCTTTTGAACCTTCTCCTCCATTTGGCTAATTCTGGTTTTTAAAACCTTCATCTCCTCATTGGCTTTTTGGACCTCTTTTTCCAATTGAGTTAGCCTAATTTTAAAGCTATTATTTTCCTCAGAATTTTTTTGGTTCTCCTTTGGTAAGCTGCTAACTTGTATTTTAAGGTCTTCTATTGCCTGAGCCCAATTTAAGTTCCCTTTGGAGACAGAGGCCTTGACTTCCTCTGACAGTATGCTTTGTTCTTCCTCATCTGAAAGGATGGGGGGAAACACCTGTTCCCCAAAAAAGTAACCTTCGATGGTCTTATTTTTTCCCCTTTTTTGGGCATTTTCCCAGACAGTTACTTGACTTCTGAGTTTCCTCTCCACAACCACCTTGCCTCCAGTTCCACCCAGCCAGCATTTGGGGGCTGCGATTCAAATGCTGTACCCAAGCCTTAGGGGTTTTCAGTGGGGGTGGGGCTACTATTCAGTGTGAGAGTTAGTTCAGCTGCTCAGGTGTGGGCAAGGCCACCGTATGGGGCTTAGTTCCCTCAGGTGATTTACCAGGAGACCTTTATCGGATGCAGGCCGTTACCTGCTTTGGGAGCCCCTGTCTGCTGCTGCCTCCACTGCTGTCTCCTGAGGGGCCTTGAGATATGGGAACACCTGCTTTCCTCTTGGCCAGCCAAAAAGACCCTCTCACTGACCTTTGGTGCCTGTGGGTTGAGGGACCTGTGCTGCGGCTGGAGATTCTGTCCCTGAAGCCTGCTTGGATCTGCTCCTCTCAGTGCCATGTGACCAAGGCACTGGGCTCTGCTCTGGGTCCAGTGCACACCAGACCTTTCCCATCAGTTTTTCAGGTCTCTCTGGAAGAGAACCTCCTCCATTCCATTGTTCTGTGACTTCTGCTGCTCCAGAATTTGTTGAGAGTTCTTCTTTACCGGTATTTAAGCATATGTGTATCCTTCTACTCTGCCATCTTGGCTCCTTCCCCACTTTCAAGCATTCTTGATGAAAAGATCCGAGCTGAAAGGAAAAATATGAGCATCAAGAGAAGTATGAAAAGTTAAACACGAAAGAGAAATCATAAGAGAATTACTAAAGTTGAACTGTTTACATTCCTACATGGAAAGATAACGTTTGTAGCTCTTGAAACTTTTCTCAGTATCTGGTCTCAGTATCTGGGTAGTTGTTGGAATTACACACACACACACACACACATAGTGCACAGAGTGAGTTGAACAGGAAGGGATCATATCTAAAAAAATAAAATTAAGGGGTGAGAGAGGAATATATTGGGAGGAGAAAGGGAGAAATGAAATGGGGCAAGTTATCTTTCATAAAAGAGGCAAGAAAATGTCTTTTCAATGGAGGGAGAAAGTGAAGCTTACTCTCATCACATTTGGCTCAAGGAAGGAATAACATGCACACTCATTTTGGTATGAAAACCTATCTTACAATACAGGAAAGTGGGGGAGAAGGGGATAAGGAGGGTGGGAGGGGATGATGGAAGGGAGGGCAAATGGGAGGAAGGAGCAATTAGAAGTAAACACTCTTGGGGAGGGATATAGTCAAAAAAGAGAATAGAAGACATGGGGGTCAGGATAGGATGGAGGGAAATATAGTTAGTCTTACAGAACATGACCATTATGGAAGTCATTTGCAAAACTACACATATATAGCTTATATTGAATTGCTTGCCTTCTCAGTGGGGATGGGTGGGGAGGGAGGAAGAAAGAAAAATTGGAACTCCAAGTTTTAGGAACAAATTTTGAGCATTGTTCCTGCACACAGCTGAGAAATAAGAAATACAGGTAATGGGGTATAGAAATTTATCTTGCTCTACAAGACAAAAGAGAAGATGGCGATAAGGGAAGGGAAGTATGTTAGAAGGGAAGCCAGATTGGTGGAAGGGGTAATCAGAATGCTCGGCATTTTGGTATGGGGGAGAGAGAGATGGATAAAAAATCTGGAACTCAAAATTTTGTGGAAATGAATGCTGAAAACTTAAAATTAATTAATTAATTAATAAAAAAATAAAGGAATTACATATTTAATATCATTCTGGCTAGTGTCTCTGCTTCTAATTTCTCCTTCTTTCTTATTTATTCTCTCTACAGATGGCAAAATGATCTCGTTAAGACATAGATCTTACCATGTTGGATTCCCCTCTATTTTAGGATATGGGTTTCCAGAGAACAAGAACTTTCTCATTTTTAATCTCTGTAGTCCCAGTGTCAGGCACACAGTAAATGCTTAATGATGCTTATTGAATTTAAATTGATGTGATTACCATGCTCTGAAATCTTTAATGTCTCCCTAACCCTCTAGGATATAATGCAAGATTCTTAGTCTGTTATTGAAAGAAAGCTTTTCGCATTTTGACTGCAAAATATCTTTCCAGGCTTATTGAATATTCTTCTCCTTCCTACGTTGTACATTTGTACGAAATCAGACTACTAGCTTCTCACTAAGCTTGTTGTTCAACAGTTGCTGTGGTTATTCAATCATTTCAGACTCTTTGTGATCCTTTTGAGGGTTTTCTTGGCAGAGATCTGCAGTGGTTTGACATTTCCTTCTCCGGCTTATTTTGCAGATGAAGAAACTGAGTCCAGCAAGGTAAAAGTAACTTTCCCAGGGTCACACAGGTAGTAAGTATAGAAGTGTAGTAAGGCCAGATTTGACCTCACAAAGAAAACCACAGATGGGGTCACAAAGAGTTGGGCCAACTGGAAAACAACTGAACAATGCATTGCAAATCCTATGTGGTCCCCTGGCCTCAAGAGAGTAGAGTGATGCATCAATTAACTCCCATTGACTCCCCAAAGTGGCAAGTAACTCTCCCTATAATTCCATGAGAAGGTAGAAGGATGGGTGGATGCTTCCCCCTCTTCTACTCTCATCCCATGGCTTCTCCCAAAAGGGGTAGGTAGTCAGTAAGGTGGGCTTGTTTACATCTAATAACATTTCCACTTTGTATTTCCTTTCCTGAGTAGGTGAACAAACATTATTGTTGAGGTGGACATGTTCCAACCTGGATGTGACTTTCTGTGTTCAGAGGTCCTGGATCCTTTGAGTGAAGCATACTGCTGAAAAAGAGAGCTTCTTCACTGGAGAAAATAACCTCAGGTATAAGATGTGGTCCAGGAGTTGTTTGGATAGTGCAAAGCTGAGGTGAAACATGAAATACCAATTTATCGATCCCATAAACTATTCTGGTGTTCAGGACTTAACCTCTTAGAAAAAACTGAAGTCGTAATATAAGTTACAAGTTACCTGATCCTGTTTAGTAGTTATTTTGCCAGTGTTTTGTGGGTACCATTTCTTTTATGTATAGGAAATAAATACTTGTCCTATACCTCAATCAATTAACCCACAAATATTTATTGTTTAAACGATGTCTTCAAGAGTGGAGTCAAGGTGGCTGAGTAAAGGTAGGAAGTCACCTGATCTCTCCCAAATTCCCCTGTGAAGAACTTAAATGCTTCAATTCAGGAGCAGTAGAACCAACAAAAGATTGGGGGGAAACAATTTTCCAGTCCAAGATAACTTAAAAGGCCAGCAGGAAAGGTCTGTCACATTGTGGGGAGGAGGGTCCAGACCACAAAGGAGGCTGCATTTTAGCAATGCCAGAGACAAGCCTTTGGTGGCAGCAGCTTCAAGGTCTCTCAGTCCAGAGATGGAAATGAGGTCAGACAACTGATCAGAAAGAGATTACTGGGTACCCTTTACTGGCACTGGGAACAGGACTCTGTTTTATTGCCCACATGCAGTTATAAATCACAGTTCTAGGGCAAAGATGAGCACTAGCACTTATAGCTTCATAGAAGGAGAGGCTTTGGTCATAGTTCCAAAGCAGAAAATTGGCCAAATGGAAAAAAATGCTTATAGTAGCTCACAAGAGAGTATGGGGGCTGGCCTCAGTTTTAAGGCAGAAAGGAGTAATAGTGCTTGAGACCACAGGAAAGCAGGGGCCCAAATCATAGCTCCAGGGTCAAAAGGAGCAATAGCACTTGAAGCTTCAGGGGAACAAAGTCCCTTTCTGGGTTAATATCAGAGCATAGACCAGAAGAGCAGTGACCACATGTCTCCTTGGATCATACCAACATGGAAGCACCAAAAATGTACAGACCCTTCTCCAGAATTAGCTCTGAAAAGAGGAACACAAACAACCTGAAGCTTAGGACAGGTCTTCCCCACCCCTAGATGAGCAGAGGCCAACTTTAACATAAAGTTAAAAGTCAAGAAATAGACTAGGGAAAGAAAAACAGCAACAACAAAAAGAATTTGATTACAAAAAATTACTATCATGACAGGGAAGATCAAGACACAATCTCAGAAGAAGATGATGTCAAAACAGCTACAAGCAAGCCTCAAATTTAAAAAATGTAAACTGAATACAAGTTCAACAAGAATTTATGAAAGAGCTCAAAAAAGATTTTAAAAATCAAATGAGATAAGTAGAGGGAAAATTGGGAAAAGAAATGTGATACAAAAAAATTATGAAAAAAGAGAGTCAAGAGCTGCTAAAAGAGGCACTAGAAATATTGAAGAGAAAAACTCCTTAAAAAGCAGATGAATTATCCAAATGGGAAAAAGTATAAAAATTCACCAAAGAAAACAACTCCTTAAAAAGTAGAAAAAGTACTAAAAAGAGGAACAAAGGTGCACTGAAGGGACAAAACAGAGGAGTAAAGGCAGGAACTAATTTGACTCTTCCAAATTCTCCTCCAAACATTAAAATAACACATCAAAACAAATTCTGCAATGGCAGAACCAATGGATGAAGTGAAACAATTTTCTAGCAAAAGACAACTTAAAAGGTTTACAGTAAAGGTCTGTCTCAATGGAATGAGAATGGAGCACAGTCCAATGCAGGCTGTGCTCCAGCAAGCCAGCAGTATGCCTTTAGGAGGACTGAATTAGTGGTGGTGGTGATGATCTCAGTCAACAGATGGTAAGGGCATTGGACAACTGATTGTAAGGAGATTACAGAGAATCTTTTGCTAGCACTGGGAGCAGTACTCTGTTGCATTGATCATGCACAGTTCTGGGTCATGGTCCCAGGGATAGGAGGAGCACTAGCAGAAGTAGAAACCCTAGTCACAGTTACAGGGCAGAAAAGAGGGTTTATGATCTCTCATTGATCAAAGCACAGACCAGGAGAACAGTGACCACACCTCTCATTGGATTATATAACCTTGGAAGTACCGGCCCCCAGAACTAGGTCTGGACACAACAGCATGAAAAACCTTGGGACAGGGACAGTACCCCTTCTATCCCAGAAATAGGGCTCAACTTTAATATATGAAGTTAAAAATCAAGAAATATGTTCAGAATATGAGCATATCTAGTGTTTGGTAAACCCAAAGATGCAAATTTTTGGAAGAAAAATCACTATTTAATAAAAAATTCTGGGAAAACTAGAAAGTAGTTTGGGAGAAACTAGGTATAGACCAAAATCTCACACTGAATTACCAGCATAAGATCAAAACAGGTACATGATTCAAACATAAAGCATGAAATCATAAGCAAATTAAGGAAGCATGGAAAATTTTTTACCTGTTAGATCAATGGATAAGGTAAGAATTTATGACTAAATAAGAGATAGAGAGTATTATATGATATGAAATTTATAATTTTGATTATATTAAATTTAAAAGTTTTTGCACAAAGCAAATTTTGTGCAAAATTTGCACAAAAAAATTTAGAAGGAAAGCAAGAAACTGGGGGAAAATTTTTTTCAGCAACTTTCTCTGATAAAGGGCTATAATTTCTCAAATATAAAGAGAGTCAAATCAAATTTATAAGAATACAGGTCAAAGGATATGAACAGGCAGTTTTCAGAAGAAGAAATAAAAACTATATAGTCATATTTAAAAATGTTCTAAATCACCATTGATTAACCTTTCAGATTGGCTAATATAGCAGAAAGAAAAATAACAAATATTGGAAGTGATATGGAAAAAGTGGGACACTAATGCATCGTTGGTGGAGTTATGAACTGATTCAACCATTCTGGAGAGTAATTTAGAACTATTCCCTAAATGGTTATGAAACTGTGCATACCCTTTGATCCAGAAATATCACTGCTAGATTTGTATCCCAAAGTAATCAAAGGAAAAGGAAAAGAATCTATATGTACAAAAATATTTATAGCAGCTTTTATTCTGTTGGCAATTGAGGGGATACCCATGAACTGGAGAATGACTGAATAAACTGTAATATATGATGGTGATGGAATACTATTTTGCTATAAGAAAAGACGAGGAGGATGGTTTCATAAAATCCTGGAAAGACTTAGATGAACTGATGCAAATTGAAATGAGTAGAACCAGGAGATCATTGTACACTAACACCATTATTGTACAATGGTCAATTGCTAATGACTTGGCTACTCTGATCAATACAAGGGTCCAAGACAATGATATCCATCTCTAGAAAAAGAAATGCTGGAGTCTGAATGAAGATCTAAGCATACTTTTCAAAACTTTATTTTTTGTTTGTATTTTCTCTTGCAGGATGTCTGAAATATAAATATATTTTTCATGATTTCATATATAAAATCTATATCAAATATATAGATTATTATAAATTATTCCTTCTCAAGGAAGGAGAAGAAGAGGGAAGGAGAGAATTTGGAAGTCAAAATTTTTTTAAATGATGTTAAAATGTTTGTATGTGATTGAAAAATATTTAATGAAATAAAAATGTTAGAGAAAATAAATGTAAAATAAATGACTAATACCTACAATGTGCCAGGCACTATGTGATACCTAATGTATGTCACATTTGGGGTACTTTTCTACTTTCCTTTCTCCTAGAGGAAAACCCTCGATATAAAGTCACAACCTAATTTATGAGCAATTTTACCCAGCACATCAGGGTAGAGGACATATTGATACAAAGAGTGTGAAGAAAAATGTCTACCCCTTTCCTCATTAGAGACTAGATTCTCCCAGTAATCAAACTCAGTCCTCAGGGGCCCATGAATATATAGGTCCAGAGCAGCTGAACCAAGACCTTTAGTGGAGAAGGACATTTAATGGAGAACAGCATCCTATTCCCTGAGCTCAGAAGTAATTATGCTGAATCTTGCAAATGCTCCCCCCTCATGTCTATCTCTTAGAATCCCTGAGTTTTTTCTTTTCTTTTTTAATAAAAATTTATTTATTTAACTTTTTACATTCATTTTCACAAAATTTTGGGTTCCAAATTTTCTCCCCTTTTATCCCCTCCCCCCACCCCAATACACCAAGCAATCTAATTTTCCCTATCACCAATCTGCCCTCTCTTCTATCATCCTTCCCTTCCCTTGTCCCCATCTTCTCTTTTGTCCTGTAGGGCCAGATGACTTTCTATTCCCCATTAACTGTATTTCTTATTTCCTAGTAGCAAGAACAATACTCAACAGTTGTTCTTAAAACTTTGAGTTCCAACTTCTCCCCATCCCTCCCTCCCCACCCATTCACTTTGGGAAGGCAGGCAATTCAATATAGGCCCTATCTGTGTAGTTTTGCAAATGACTTCGATAATAGACGTGTTGTGTAAGACTAACTGTATTTCCCTCCATCCTATCCTGCCCCCCATTGTTTCTAGTCTGTCTTTTGATCCTCCCAAGAGGATCTCCTCTTTTGACTCCCCAAGAGTGTTGACTTCAAATTGCTCCCTCCTCCCATTGCCCTCCCTTCAATCATCCCCCTGCCTTGCTTATCTCCTTCTCCCCCACCTTCCTGTATTGTAAGATAGGTTTTCATACCAAAATGAGTGTGCATTTTATTCCTGCCTTTAGTCGAATGTGATGAGGGTAAACTTCTTGTATTTTTCTCAGCTCTCCTCTTTTTCCCTCCACTAAAAAGTCTCCTGCTTGCCTCTTGAATGAGATATAATTTACCCCATTCCATTTCACCCTCTTTCCTCCCACTACATTTCTCTCTCACCATTTACCTTAATTTCTTTTAAGATATGGTCCCATCCTATTCAATTCACTCTGTGCTCTCTGTTTCTGTATGTGCGTGCATGTGTGTGTGTGTGTGTGTGTGTGTGTGTGTGTGTGTGTGTGTGTGGTCCCACCAACTACCCAGATACTGAAAAGTTTTAAGAGTTACAAATATTGTCTTTCCATGTAGGAATGTAAACAGTTCATTTTTGGTAAGTCCCTTATGACTTCTCTTTGCTGTTTACTTTTTCATGCTTCTTCTCATTCTTGTATTTGAAAGTCAAATTTTCTTTTCATCTCTGGTCTTTTCATCAAGAATGCTTGAAAGTCCTCTGTTTCATTGAAAGACCATATTTTCCCCTGAAGTATTATACTCAGTTTAGCTGGGTAGGTGATTCTTGGTTTGAGTCCTAGTTCCTTTGACTTCTGGAATATCCTATTCCATGCCCTTCGATCCCTTAATGTAGAAGCTGCTAGATCTTGTGTTATCCTGATTGTATTTCCACAATACTGGAATTGTTTCTTTCTAGCTGCTTGCAATATTTTCTCCTTGACCTGGGAATTCTGGAATTTGGCCACAATGTTCCTAGGAGTTTCTCTTTTTGGATCTCTTTCAGGTGGTGATCGATGGATTCTTTCAATACTTATTTTGCCCTCTGGTTGTAGAATATCAGGGAAGTTTTCCTTGATAATTTCATGAAAGATGATGTCTAGGCTCTTTTTTTGATCATGACTTTCAAGTAGTCCCATAATTTTTAAATTGTCTCTCCTGGATCTATTTTCCAGGTCAGTTGTTTTTCCCATGAGATATTTCACATTCTCTTCCATTTTTTCATTCTTTTGGTTTTGTTTTGTGATTTCTTGGTTTCTCAGAAAGTCATTAGACTTCATCTGTTCCATTCTAATTTTGAGAGAACTATTATCTTCAGTGAGCTTTTGAACCTCTTTTTCCATTTGGCTCATTCTGCTTTTGAAAGCATTCTTCTCCTCATTGGCTTTTTGAACCTCTTTTGCCAATTGAGTGAGCCTATTTTTCAAGGTGTTATTTTCTTCAGCATTTTTTTGGGTCTCCTTTAGCAAGGTATTGACCTGTTTTTCATGCTTTTCTTGCATCTCTCTCATTTCTCTTCCCAGTTTTTCCTCCACTTGTCTAACTTGGTTTTCAAAATCCTTTTTGAGCTCTTCCATGGCCTGAGCCCACCGGACATCCACCTGGGATGTCTGGGATACAGAGGCCCTGACCTCCACGTCTTTCCCTTATGGTAAGAATTGTTCCTCATCATCAGAATTGAAAGGCGGGAACATCTGTACCCCCTCAAAGTAGCTCTCTATAGTCTTATTTTTCTTCCCTTTTCTGGGCATTTTCCCAGCCAGTTACTTGACTTCTGAGATTCCTGTCCACCCCCACCTAGATCTGCCTAGCTAGTGCTTGGGATCTGAGATTCAAATGGGCTTTCTGGGGCAGGTGTGGCTGCTATTCAATGTGAGCTTAAGCTCTGGTGCTTGGGTGGGGGCAGGGCCGCCTCCCAGGCTCAGTTCCTTCAGGGGGGGTTATGCAGAGACCTTCAGTAATGGGGCAGGTGGGAGCAGGGTCGTCTCCCATGCTCAGGTCCCTCAGGGGGGGTTATGCAGAGACCTTCAGTAATGGCCCTGAACTTCTGCCTGCTGGTCCAGGAGTTCCAGGCCACCGCCACTGCCTCTGCCGCTGCCTCCCGAGGGGGCCCGAGTCACAGAGACACCCCACTCCCCTCTCAGCCAGCCCAGAAGTCTCTCTCACTGACCTGTAGCACCTGTGGGTGGAGGGACCTTCGTGGCCGCCGGAGATTCCGTCCCTGAAGCCTGCTCGGATCTGCCCCTCTTGGCCGTGGGCAGCCGCACCATGCAGTGCCCCAGAATTTGTGGGGAGTTCTTCTTGCAGGAAATATACGGGTTTGGGTTCGGAGCTAGTATACATGAGTCTTTCTACTCTGCCATCTCGGCTCCACCCCCCCCCCCAGTTTTTTCAAGATTAATCTCAGATGCTCTTTCTTCAATGAAGCCTTTGCTGAACTCCCCAGTTCACAGAATCTCACAGTTAGAACGAACTTCAGAGAATGTCTTCTTAAGTTACTATCTGAACAAGAATTCCTTCTACAACATGCCACATAGTCATCTTGCCTCTTTGTGAGTGCTTCTAGGGATCCAGTGAGGGCGATAAGAGGTGGCTCATTTCACTTTTGGATAGCTCTAATTTTTTGCAAGTCTTCCTTACATCAAGCAGAAAAATGCCTCTTTGCAACTCTCAGACATTGTTTCTAGTTCTGTCCTCCAGAGCTATCAGAACAAAATTAAATTTTCTTCCACATAACAGCCCTCCAAAAGCATGATAGTAACAATTATATTCTCTATTTGTTCCACATTAAACAGGCCTGGTTCCTTCAACTGATCCTCGTGTGGTATGCTGTCAGATCCTCTCAATATCCTGGTCACACTCTGCTGGACACATTCAAACATGCCAATGCCTTCCCTAAAATGTGGCACTTAGAACTGAATATTGTTCTCTATACCTCTCTATATTTCAGATATGGCCTGACCAGGGAGGAGTGTGGAAGAATTCTTACCTGCACACATTCTGCCTATTTTGATGGAGCCTAAGATAAATTAGTTGTTTTGGCTTCCATGACTCATACCGAACTTGCAGGCCACTAAAACCCTCAGATCTTTTTGTTTTTAAGCAGAATCATAATCTAGTCGTCTATCTTCATCTTTATTTGTGAGTTGGAATTTTTTAACTTAAATATCGAACTTTGTATTTGTCCCTGTCAGATATTTTGTTTGATTTTGTCAATCAGAGGATGAAAGGAGATCTCAACTAGAAGGGACCCTAATGATGCTCTAGCCCTAATGGTTAATGTTCTGTCCTTCTGCAAATTACCTGGCATTGACCTATGTGCAATGTCTATTTTGTGGGAGAAAATGCCTGGTTTGTAGCACCTAGGTGTTTTGCTCTCCCAAACTGCATGAGTTATAATTCCCTCCTGTCTTTCAGATCTATGCCCCATAGCAAGATACTATTTCCCCTTTGGCAAAGAAATAACATAGCATACTTATAAATCTCTGGTTACACCATTATTTAGAAATATACGTTCCACAGCTAGATGTCCTGATGATGGCACATGGCCTTTGGATCCCTGATGCCTGCTAGTTTTGACTCTTTGGGGGAACATCTTCCAGTCTCACTTCTTCATTCTTGACCTGTGCTTTGATGTTTCTTTGTATCTCAGTTTGTTGAGACAAGGAAACTTCACCCAAGGATTGTTCTTTGAAGATTTTTTAATTAACTAGCTTATGTAGAATATATCTTTTGTTCCTTGCACGTGGGCCTTATTGCATGCCTTTTCTTACACGAACATAAAACTCAGATGTGAAGAGTCCATTTTATGACTGACACACATCTATCTCCATGGAATGAAGCTTCATTAAGGATAGAGACAGCACACAAAAGTTCAAGTTGTACAGCACAGTTAGGCCCATATTTCTTTTACTAGAGGTCTCTCAAATGGAGTCTTGTATATGAAGCTATGTTAAAGAATCTTCCAGTGACTTGAGTCTGACCTGATAGTAACTTTATTGGACATCTATCATGTCATCTGCCAAGTAGAATTTAACTTCCTTAAAGGCAGGGACTGTTTCATTTTTATCTTTTTATCTCCAGCACCTATCACAGTGTCTGGCATGCTTAATGCTTAATAAAAGTTAAATGAATTAAATTGAAGTTAAACAGAACTGTGTTTATTCAATACTAAAGAAATACTATCTTGGAAAGGCTTTAGCCTGAAGTCAAGTATACATTCTGGTCACCATTCATTCATTAAAATTATTTAGCACATTTTTATTAACTATCAACTATTAACTATGTACAGCACACTGTGCTAGGCAAGTGGGGGGGACATACAAAATTTAGATAAGTACAACCCCCTACTCTCTTAAAACTTACAGTCTAGTTGGAAGAAAGCCACATATATACATACAATATATTATAAGCATATTAGACATATTCAAACACAAAAATATGTGTGGTAGGAGACAAAATATCATTACTGCCCAAAAAGATCAAGCAAGGCTTCCTGAAAGAGGTGTCATTTGGGTTGAGTTCTAATGAATAGGTAGGAATCCAAGAGAAGAAGAGGCAGAGGGAAGATATTCCAGGTATAGAGAACAGTAAGGAAAGGGGTGAGGGAATTTTCTAGGGTTAACTCTTCTTAAATCTGATTTTTATCTAGTAGGCTTTTCCTTTGATTTGGAAAATGATACCACAGGATTCCCCGGAATTCATGTGCATCAGTGGTGTGGGTCTAGTGTTTATTTGGTGGATTTCTCAGAAGGCTCCAGAGTTGGTACAGTAGCATTAGCATCCCATACTGGCTCGTATTCTGCTTTCTGTAATAAAACAGAAAGCAGGCTGTCACTTTCTTGATTAATTAACCAGCAAGGGGGTGTAATACATAATTTTTCCACCAGGTGGTGATACACTCAAGTCACCAGTCTAGTGTTTTCATCAATGTATGTACAATGCATTTTCATTGGCCATCCCGAAGGCTATAGTATTACCATTCCCCACCAGAGCATATTCAGCCTACAAACTCTCCATCTCACCACACTGAGATCTCAAGGCTCCTTGTGTAGCAGAGGTTGATCTCAGATTCAGTAATGATGCTAGGAAATGAAACACTAACTCCAATATTTTTTTTAAAGTGAACCATTCATAAACTTGAGAGCCCCCATCCCTGACATCTGAAATCTCCTGTCAAACCAGCTTGTTCCTAAAACTCAGATAACTGATGTTTCAGTGACAACATAGTTTATTGAAACACAGTAAAGTAAACTCAATCACCGAGCATTCATTAAGCATCTCTTAAGTATGTGCCAGTCACTGTGCTAAGCTCTGAGGAAACAAAGAGAGGCAAAAGATAGCGCCTGCCCTTAAACAGCTCACAATCTAATCTCACCTTTAACATTTCCTAACTATTACTTTGAGTAAATCACTCCATTTCTCTGAGGGGCAGTTTCATCTTTTAAAAAAAATAATGTCCATAGTACTTATTTCCCAGGGCTGTTGTAAAGATTAAATTAGAACATGGCTTAACTTTTTATTTCTTCAGGTACCCTTCCCCTTTTAACAGTCTGGGGAAACCTACAGACCTCTTCTCAGAATATTGTTTTAAATGCACAAAAGAAAATACATAGGATTACAAAGGGAACAAATTATCCTGAAGTACAATTTTTTAAAACAAGTTTACAGACCCCAGGGTAAGAGCCTCTGATTAGATAGTATATATACAGGACTTGGCAAACCTTAATGCTCCTTTCAATGTGTTATTATAACTCAGATGTCTCACACAGACATGACACTTATCCTTGGATGTTGTTTTTCAGGGAGCAGATGAGCTTAGAAAAGAGCAGTTAGCCACAGACACTTAAGTGGACTGATTTTTCTCCTCCATTTTGATCCTCTTGCCCTATCCACTTTTTATATTTTTCTGCCATTGATGTTTGCTAGGAAGCATCTCCCTGGTTATTCTTCTTTGCAAATATTTTAATGGAACTTATTTGGGGCCTGATTCTTCTTTCCTCTCCCCTATCAGACAATTTTTCTTTTTGTGCATGGCAGGCCACTGAGTATTTAATCACAAACAAATCTTCTGCTGTCAGTTCTCCTCTGGAAAAACAGCAGTCTTCCTGGGCAAGATTATTAAATAACTGTCTGGTACTGGGCTGGCATAATGGAGTTTAAAGCCAACAGTACAAAATTAATTTTTATAAAATGTCTGCTCTCCCAGAAAAGATGGAAAACAACTTTTAATATTTTGCAAAATTTTAAATTAATGCAAACCAGCTTCCTTTCATGGGGGAAGACAGTAATCACATTAGTTTTGCTTTTGGAAAGTTATAATGAGAAACAATATGCCCACTGTCTGTTTTCTAGAGCTGTTGGTCTAAAGACAGATGGACAATGACAAACAAAAGGTTGAAAGATTGGAACCACTTCAGTCCATACAAGGAGACTTACTTGTAGAAACTTTTTTAAAGAAAAAGACAATTTCAATATGCATGTATGTAGTTCTTTCTTATTTCTCTCTTATGGAACTTATCAATTCCTATGGGTTTATCATATCTATGTAGATGATTCACATAGCTTACTTCAGTTTTCCCTCCAAGCTAAAATCCCACATCACCAACTGATTATTGGAAGTCTAAACTAGATGTCTCATAAGCAACTCAAACTCAACATGTCCAAAACAGAACTCATTAGCTTACCCCGCCTCCAATTCATCCTTCTTCCAAATTTCTATATTTCTGTGGAAAGCACCATCATTCTTCCAGTATCCCAGGTCCATAGCCTTGGAATTATCTTCAATGCTTCATTTTTCCTCACTACAGATCTTATCATTTCTATCTTGACATTGCCTGCATTTGACCCTTCTCCCTCCTCACACAACCACTATCTTAGCTCAGCCCCTTATCACTTCTCAATGGTGATGAGACCTTCTACCTGGTCTCTTTACTTCAAATACCTGAATCCATATAGTTACCAACTTGTAGATCTGAACATTTCCCCAGCTCAATAAATGCCAATAGTTCTTTGTTGTTTTTGGATAAAATATTAAATCCTCTGTTTGACTTTTAAAGCTCTTTATAATCTATCACCAACCTATCTTTCCTGCTTCATTATATATTATTCCACTTCCAGTTTCCTAGAATCCAGTTAAACTGACCTAGTCTTTGTTCCTCACATACAGCTTAGCCTTTGTGTTTGCCATCCCCCATACTTGCTATGCACTCCTTCCTCATCTTTGCCTCAAAGAATTTCTGTCTTCTTTCAAGATACAGTTCAAATATCATCTTCTAAATGAAGCCTTTTCTGATCCTCCCAACTGTCAATGTCCTCCCTAACTACCTTGTATTTAACAACCTTTTGGTTATTTTACATTTATTTTAAACATATCTTTATATTCATTTTTTAAAATTTTTATTTATACATCCATATGTAGATGGATAGATACAGATAATATATCAATACATATATAAAGAGATGTGTATGTATCAATATGTATGCCAATAGCATTCTAAGTTCCTTGACAGTAGGGAATATTGATATGGATTGAGGGATTTGGGGGTTTGGGAGCAGGGTATTTTTAATTTGCTCAATGGTGGGGGGAGGATAGTGGAAAGGACAGATTAATTTAAAAATACTTATTATTGAAAAGGTTTTCAAAAATTTTAAAGTATTGAAAAAAAAGAAAGGAAGGATTATTCCATTCTTTTTATGTCTTTACCCAGTACCTAGTAACAGTATCTGGCACACAGTAGACCCTTAGTAAAAACTTATTGATTTTTCAATTTTTTTAATGTGCTAAAAAGTAGCTATCTAAAACCAGAGGTAGCATTACTTTAATGGAGGAACACTGGAAGCTTTTCAGGTAAGACTAAAGTATAGGTTTCTTGAGAGCAGGAATTGTTTTCACTTTCTATTTGTATCCCCAGAACTTAGCACAAAGCCTGGCACAAAATAAGTTAATAGATGCTTTGCTCTTTGTCTTTGCATCTACTGATTTGGTACCAATTGTAAATTCCTTGAATCAAATTAACTGAACACTATTTGGGGTAAAAGCCTTTTTTTGCTTTTTAATCTGAAATTTTTGTAAGGAAAAGAAAAAAAGTTTTCCTTTATTTGATACTACTTTGTTATAATTGTTTCCTTATTCATGCTCCTTATCCTCTTATATGCATTTTTCCAGCCTAAAAACAAATGTACACTTTGTTTTCTTTTTCCCCAGGAAAATTTCAGGCTATGCTAAAACAGTCTTTCATTTGCAGAGGAGATGCTCTCATCCATTCCTGTCTAACTATAATTTCTGCAAATCAAGATTTAAGTCAATGTGAATTTGTCAAATGCTCGAACTACAACATGCCGCTGGATGGGCAGTCTATTGAATTAGTCCATCGATACATATATATATCAGAGAGGTACTAGAGGTGAACAGTGATGTACAGGGTCCAAAACTGAATAGAAAGATGAGCTAGGAACAGATCAAATTTGAGCCCTCATTCATTGCTTTCAATGAGCCTATCCTGCTCGCTCCTCTTAAAAAAAAAAAAAAACTCCTCCAAGTGATACAATATAACCATGAACTATGAAACACCATTAACTTGGAAGAGGAAAATTGCAATCAACTCAAAGACTACTGGAAAGATGCATGTTATGTGTAAGAAGCTTATAATGTTACCTGAATTGCAGGTAGGAGGTAATGTCAAAGGCAACATTGAGGATGTTTATGACCAGAAAAGAAGGTGCCCTGGTGAGGTAGTGAGAAGTAACAAGCTGTAACTCATGTTCCTTAAAATTCTGTTTACATGTGGACTTGGGTTTCCACGTAGGGGATTTGGGGGTGGTTATAACTATCTTATCCAACTTAAGCCCCCATCTCAATTTCAAACTGGGAATTTCTAAAGTCAGTTTCAGACCTGGATATACAGTTAGAGTCAGAACAAGAGTCAAGGGACCTTTATTAAGCCCCTAGTATGCTAGACACTGTGCCAAGTGCTGAGATTAAAAAGGAATGTATGACAGTCCCTACCCTCAAGGAGTCCACAGACAATTTGGAGAAGCTGAAAAGTTGGGGGGAGGTTACCCAGTTTAGGGGAATATGATGAAGTCATATGGGAAATAATCTGAGGAGGGAAGGATTTCAGAATCATTTTCACCTTGCAGAATGATGAGTTTCTGAAGTTCAGGAAAGCAGTCAGGTGGGACAAAATGAGGTGAATTCCCTAGGTGCCCTCCTCAAGCTGAATACCTGAGCAGAGCATCCAGACATCTACCTCCCGCGGGGGAGGTAAGGGTTTCAGGGACAGGGAAAGTATTTCAGTGTTGATTTCATCTTTCTTTCATCTAGTCCCTGTCATTTCTGTAAAAACTCACAGATTGAGTTCAATCCTGGTCCTCTGAAAAGAGGGATCAGGCACATTCTCACACTCTCTGACTTATGCTCCTACCTAGGAGCCCTAGGGGAAATTACTTAAAGATTAGGTTTGGCTCATGTCCAGTATCTTCACAAAAGAAGAAGAAAGTGTATATCAGGTAGAGGACAATTACTTATTTCCTCTATACAAATGACCCACAAGCTCACATTAAACAAAAAAGAAAACAACAAAGTTACAAGCAACAGTAGTAACATAAATATTTTGTGGGACTATTGAACAGGGCTTTTACATTTTATCTTGGCTCTGCACTATTCAACCAAATCTGGGTCCATTTCTTTCAGTAAGCCTGGTCATGAATGAGGCTCAATCTCCTGTTGGTAGTTATCCTTTGTGAGGCAGTCATCTCCACCTGAAAAACCTAGGTGCTCCTGAACTCTCAGATATGAGGCTGCCTTCAAGGCTAGACATGTCCCTCTGGATTCCATCGTTAAGTCACCTGTACTCAAGGAAAGAGGCACAAAGAACAAAAAGGTATATGGAGGCCCAAGGGCCAAGCTCTTCTCATCTATAGTTCTATGTCCCCAGTTCTACATACCACATGTGAATAGTGTGGCATTTCTCCCAGGATGCTAGAAAAGCTATAACTCTTTCCCATATCTCATGGGAAGCTCAGGGATGCCTAGCTACTTGTCACATGTACCAGAGATAAGAAAAAAGAGGTAGAAAGTAGAAGCTATGTTTCTTTTTTAACTGTTGGTGACTGGGGGAAAGAAGGAAGGAAGGTGATCCAGGGCCACCAGGGTCTGAGGTGTCATCCAAAGTACCAAGCCCTGAGCCACATGTTTCACCAGAAATATTTAGTGTGCAGGTTCAGTACCACATGGGGTGTACTCCAATCCAACCACTAAGCCCTTTCAGAATGGAATCACATGTTTCTCCCAAATTGGGGGGGCTCCTGTATAAGTGGCCCCTATGTAGGTCCACCCCCAAAATACTCTATAGGGTATAACATCTGCTATATTAGCACCGGACTTCTAGCCTGGAGAGGGTCATGGGACAAGCCAGGTTCTATGGGAGATGTAGCTAAGAAGAAGAATTAAATGAAGAAATTTGGGACTAGATAGTTTTCTTTAATTCACATTTTAATGACCTTCAACTGATATATTGTTTGTGAATCTGTTTATACTTTAAATTTTTTTTTTCTCACTGTTGAATACAGTGTGTATTTTGAACCCAAGTTGCTAAGCATGCTCAGCGTCTAAGTGAGGTTATAAGGCTCTGGACCTCAAGCTCACATTCAGTGATGGGGAAGTTAAGGAAATGTGAGATGAAAGCCCTTTCGTGCCAAAGGCAAAGCTCCACTTTATCAGTTCCAAGGAAGAACCAGAGTCTCTAGGAAACTGGTTGAATGCAGAGAGGCCGAAATCTCCAGTGAGTCAGCCAGTGCAAATGCAGATCCAGCCTGTCCCAGATTCCAGACTGTTTCACATCTCATTCACAATCACCTCAGCTTCCTTCTTACCATTCATCCTGTTACAATTCCCTCCGAACCATCAGAACTTTTGAGACTCACCCTTGTTCACCTAATCCACCTGGCTTTTGCAATAGCTTTGCGAATGTGCTGTCCTGATTGAAGAGTCAGTGAGCATCATTGTATGTGGCTTACTACCTATCTAGCCAGACCCAGACCTCAGACCATGCTTCATTTCATCCAACTATTCACCTCCTAGCATCTTTTTGATATTCATACCTCCCTTTCCACCTCTTTCTCTGAAAACAGCAATCAACCAAATCAATGTAGACATTGCTTTTGCAAAAGCTCTCCTATGATTGTTCACTATCCTTGCAAATTTCCAAGTCAATACATCTTTTCCTGGACCATATTCTCTTCTTGTTGCCATCTTTCCCTTCTAGACCGTAAGTTCCTTGAGGACATAAACTTATTTCCATATTTGTATTCTCAGTGATAGGCATGATGCTCAGCATGTAATTACTGCTTAGTAAACACTTTTCATTCATTCATTCAGATGGTTGAGGAGGTACAGCACAGAAGGCTATACAGCAGAGCACACGTACTAAGTTATAGCTGTAGCCCACCTGAAAACATCTTGTTGTCCAACAAGCAATCATACTAACACTCTCCTCCTGTCCCCACCATCACCCTTTCACTGTATTATGTATGCTTGCAGTTTTCAGGGTTGATGTCAGTAATAATGGCATAATGTCCAGACAGGCCACTTTCCTTGCCTTAGTGAGGGAGCACTTTAGCCTTCCAGATGTCATTTTTTTTCAGGTTAAGGTGATCTTAGACTTCATTCAAAGAAGTGTGATGTGGATAGCAAAGGAGAGGACAGCTTTGTTTGTCCTCTGTCTCAATTAAAGCCCATCTAAAGTATCTTGTGTGGTTCCTTTTTCAGGGCTTCATAAATTCTATATTTTGTTGCTGCTTTGTTTTTGTTGTTATATCACATTTATTTCTCCATACATCCTTCCCTTACCCAGTGAACCATCCATTATAAGAAAGATTTTTTAAAAGAGAGGAAAAAAAAAAGTTAGACAAAACCAACCAACATATCAACCATATCTTATAGGAGAAACTTTTCTCAACTCAAGCTTGATCATGCTAATTACATATTGTTTGGCTCCATTATACTATTTAAATTGTTGTAATTATTGAATATATTATTTTTCTGGTTTTCTTCATATTATTTTCGGCTTCTCTGAATTCTTCATATTCTTACAAGGCAGTAATAATCTATTACATTCATGTACCGCATCTTCTTTATCAGTTCTTCAATTAATGAGCTTCTATTTGGTTTCTTTCTCCTATGTTGTTTTTATTTTTTTTAAGTATCAAGTATTTGGTTTTTCCCTCCCACTTCTCCATTCCCCACCAGAAAAAAAATACTTTGTAATAAATAAGCATAGTCAACCTAAAAAAAAAAGTTCTAATATATTTTGGCCATGTCCAAAAATGCGTATCTCATTTTTCTTAGCGAGTTCATCACTTATATCATGACATAGTATTCTTCATTGTTGGCCTCAAAATCATGCTTGGTAATTGTACTCATCAGTGTTCTTTTCATAATTGTTCATTTTTTCTTTATAATTTTTTCTTTACAATTTTTTCTTTACAATAGTTACTGCAATTGAAAGTATTCTCTTGGTTTGGTTCACTTCACTCTATCAATTCATACAAATCTTCACCAGTTTCCCTGAAACTGGCTCTTCCTTCATTTCTTATAGCACAATAGTATTCCATTACTAACATACTATATATGTAATACAGATTTATATACAGTAATTTGTTCATTCATTCTACAATGGATGGGTATGATGAGTATATTTCAAGTCCTCTGCCACTACAAAAAGAGCTGCTCTAGTTATTTTTGTACATATAGGGCCTTTCCTCTTTTTTTGATTGCTTTGAAATATAAGCTTAGGAGGGAAACCATTGGGTCAAAGGACATGCACAGTTTTGTAACTCTAGGGATATAACTCCCAATTGCTTTGCACAATGGTAGTACCAATTCAAAGCTGTATCAGTATTTGCCTTGTTGGAGTCTCTCCAACCATTGTTTCCTTTTTAATCAACTTTGCCAATCTGATGGATGTGAGAGAGAACTCACGAGTGGCTTTAGTTTGCACTTTTCTAATTATTCATGATTGACTAGGAACTTCTTTCATATAGTTATGGATAGCATAGATTTCTTCCCTTTGGAACCACCTATGATTCAGACTAGTTCCAAGCATCGCACCCCTGTAGGAACATTGACAAACTGAAGCAATATTCCAAGGAGGGCAACCAGGTTGGTGAAGAGACTTGAAAATCATGCCTATACAAGGACAAGTTGAAAGAATAGGGAGTGTTTAGCCTCTTGAAAGAAGATTCAGAAGAGACACGATCTCTATCAGCTGTGACATTGTGCTCTCTATGCTCTGCTTGCACTCGTTTAACTTGCCAGTATCCCATGTATGCTCTATTTTAAAGTCCCTGCTAACTGGGACCGTTGTGGGATCCAAAGTCCCTTTCAGGTCTAAAATTCTGTGTTCTAGGGTTCCTTTCAAGGCTATCATTCTTTGTTCTAATATTCCTTCCAGCTCTAACATTCCATGTCCGAATCAGCTTTAAAATTCTCTATTCCACGACCCTTTCCAGTGCTAACATTCGGGGACCACAAGATTCTGCAATGGCTAAACCAACGCCCCTTCTCCTCCGGCGGACTACAAGTTCCAGCGTGCACTGTGCGCAGAGTCCTGGCGGAGGGGGCCGGACGATGTAGATAGAAAACCAATCACTCATCAAGCCAGGGACGAGGGGCGGCCGCCAAGACTCCGATTGGCTAGCAGGTCGTGGGGCGGGGCCAGAGCGCGGCTGCTGGCGGCAGGGGTCCGGCCTGAGGTAGCGGACCGAGAGAGTGGAGGCACTGCGCCGCTACTGCAGGCCCTGCCCTAGCGCCCGATGGCTGCCACCCCACGGGAGCGGGGAGTTTAAGCGCTCTCTCGTCTCGCAAGCCGTCCTCATGGAGGAACCGAGCGGCCTCTACCTGACGTCCACCCGCCTGCTGAGCCTCACCCAGCGGTAACGCGAGCCGGGAGGGGCGGGGCTGGTGGGAGGGGCCAGGAGGGGCGGGGCAGGTGAAGGGGCGGGGTTCTCCCTCCTGCCCAGTCTGCAGGGCTTCCTCCCTTCTGCTCTGCTTCTTTTCTGTTCTGGCGTTCAGGGTCGCTCCTTTGCACCCCATGCTCATTCCTTGGCCTTCGGTCTGATCTGCCCTTCCCATTCTTCTCTGCCGCCTGGGGGAGCTCTCTGGCACGGGTTGTTCACCTGGGGTCTGTGAACTTGTGGGTGTGCTTTTCTGTGCTCAGTATTTCGGCACACTTGGTGTCCTTTGTACGGTTTTGGTTGTTTTGTGCATTTAAAGGAGTCCATCCATGACACACAAAAAGGTTAAGAACCCCTGTCTATAGCCTTCAGAATAAAGTTCAGATTCCCTTGCCTGACATTCAAACACTCTGGTAAATTCATTTTTTCCAGCCTTGTCTCATACTCCCCTACGCATACTCTTCAACCCAACTGGATAACTTGTATCACGGTCCTTAACCTGGAGTCCATAAACTTTAGATAACTGTGTATCCTTGTAATTCGTTTTCCTTTGTAATCCTGTATGTTTTATTTTATGCATTTAACGACGTTATTACGAGGCTTCAACCAGACTGCCCAAGGGGTCTGTGACACACGAGAAAGGTTAAGAACCCCAGCCCTAGAGGATCTCTGAGGTGGTTTGCAACTATAGAATTGTTATTTAAGATTTTGAATTAGAAGGGATCATAGAGATTAGGGGGGAGAAGGGGGGGAGAAGAAGGGGCTAGCCAAGCTATGTCCTTCTGAGCCCCACAGAGATGAAACAAATTGCCCAAGGTCATACAGACAGTGAGTGGCTGTGCTGGAAGTTGAGTCCCATTCCTCTGACTCCAAATCTAGCGTCCTTTCCACTGTGATGCACTGCCTTCTGGAACACAACCAGGACTTTCCTGCTGCTGTATTTTGGTTTATGCTACACCCTCTGCCTGGAATATATTCCATGTCCCTCTTAATCTTTTCAAGTGTAACCCAAATGCTACTTGCTTTTGGAAGTCTTCCCTGATCCCCTTAATAGGTATTGAATGACCTTCCCCTTCAGACCTCATGTAACCCTTTGTTTTGTGGTTCTATAAGGCACTTACCATGTAATATTGTTCATTGAGGATTATGTTTGTATCTTATTCCCCTGCAGAAGCAGCTGCCCATAGATTAGAGAGCTGATCTTTCAACCAGGAAGACCTGGGGTCAAGAACCTCTGCTGTGACTTACTGTGACCTAACCTTTCAGTGTTTTAAGCAACTTTCTAAAATTGTAAAGTGCAGAGAAGTTACCAACTCCTGCCGTGACACAAGGAGTTTCCTTACCAAGGAATTCCCTATTCCATTGTAGTCAGACTGAATTTCAGGAGGGCAGGGACTCTTTCTTATAATTTTATGTCTTTTCCCAGTGCCTAGTTACTGCTTTATACCAGTAAGTGCTTAATAATTATACCTTTTGATAGGTAGCTCCACCCCTTGTAGTGTGAAGCTGTCCTCTTAATGATTATCAGCTGCCTAGGTGGGGAATGGGGTGGGAGAAAGACTTGGGAAACCTAGGAGCCCTTGATAAGTCTGTTCCAAACTGAGCTACTTCCAGGAAATTACTTTTACATCTTGTGCCAATTTCTCTGCAAAATGAGGATAGCAAATATAAAACATGGTCAGGCAGGACTTACTAAAGAAAAAATTCCACAGGGTGCTTAATACAATACATGCCACTAATAAGAGTTTGTGATACACCTGTGAGGGTGAGTAAGATAATATAGCAACATCTCTAATTGAAGTACCCCTAATCAGAAATTGACAGAGATTGGTTGAAACAGAGTTTGTATGGTAAACTCTTCATTAATAGTGCATATTGATGGGTAATTACAGTAGCTTTTGATATAAATAAATAATAAGATTACAGGAGAACTTTCTAAAATCCTTAGAGCAGCACATTTAAAGGCACCTTCAAGTGCCCTATATCTACAAAAGCGCTGGAGCACTGATTGTGTATATCTTTATCTGTTAGATTATTAAGGATTGCCATTGACTGATACTTTTCATTGATCTAGTTCAAGTTAAAATATGTTCTTTACATTAATACTTTGAACAGGGACTTTCTAGTTATGAGCCCTGAAAAGTCCTTAGGTTAAAGAATTCACCTGATGGCCAATTTCTCCATGAACTCATACTCACTTTCTGGGCAATTAGATAGCAAGGAGTGTCTGCAGATACCAGCGCATTTTTGGCCTCTACTCAAAGCCTTACTGGCTTAGTGTAAGATGGCCTACCAGTAGCATCTAACCTTTAGGAACCTGGATCATCTGCACACTATGATGAGCCATTGGAAGAGGACTTTGTGATTTTTATTATTAAATTTTTTCTTTAAATATTGTATAATTCAGACATTTCTTCCTACCTCTCCACTAGTTAGAGATGTTTTATTATACATGTGAAAACTTTGAGCTTTTTTGAGAGATGCCATATTTCTAAAGTAGTAGCTTTTATATAGTTATATCTTATTAATAGAGTTTCCTGGGGCATGAGTAGTTAGACTTACCCAGGGTCACAGAGTCAATATGCACCAGAGATAATAATTGAACTTAACTTTTCCTGTTTGCAAGATCAGCTCCTCCATCCATATTGTCTCTAAGACAATATGATTCAGAGTAGATGCTGATCAGTATAGGTAGGGGGCCAGCTAAGGATCAGAGCGAAAAGATCATTGGACCTAGGGGTCTAGAAAGACTGGAGTCTGATGCAGCCTCAGACACTTAAGAGCTGTGTGACCCTAGGCAAGATATTTACCCTCTGTCAGTTTCAATATTCTTCCCTGTAAGATGAGGATTGTAATAGCACCTAACCTCCTAAGGTTGTTGTGAGGACCAAATGAGGTCATTTTTGTAAAGTGCTTTGCAAACATTAAAATGCTATGTGAATATGGGCTATGAGTTTCCTCCTCAGGTGTCCCTAGATCAATGAAAGGAGAAAGGAAAAAGTGTGATCCATATCACCCCTAAATCTTCCCAAGTAGTATTAAGTAGACTTCCAGAACCCTAAAGGAGCTCACCTTGATTCTGTAACAGGTGATAAGCAGACAAAATCAGGACTAAATGGAGCAATAATAACAATTCACATTTCTAGAATCCTTTAAGGTCTACAAAATGCTCTCCTAACAATTCCAGCTCCATAGTTCAATAAATACTGTTTTCCTCATTTTGCAACTGAGGAAACTGATACTCTGAGAGGCCAAGTAATTTGTTTATACTCACACAACCAGTATCAGAGGCAGGATTCCAACCCAGGTCCCCTAACGTCATATCCACTCAGAGACATACATACATATGTTCATTTTACAAGTGAAGGAACTAAGGCTGAGAAAAGTCAAGTGATTGTGCCCACAGTCACAAAGCTAATAGGCATTAGGGCTCTGGAGAGAAACAAGGTCTCCGACTGGTATTGTAGAAAGTTGGTGAAGGTGTAGCCATGAGACCTGAATTCAAATCCTGACTCTGCCCCTTTGTATGTGTGTAACTTTGAACAAGTCATTTAACTTTTATGGGCCTCATTCCTCTTATCACTAAATGAGAGAGTTGGTCTAAATCTCCTCTGAGATCCCTTCCTGCTCCAGATCCATGGTCCTATGAATAATATTCTTCCCTCTCCACCAGTGTGTACTAGCTCACATTGACTTTCTACATGAACTCAGCTGATAGATAGGAAGGGTCAGAACTCATCTTTGATCTTCAAAGGAGATAGGATCTTTTTTCCCCCTTTATCCTTACCCTAAGGAATTTCAATTCAGTAATTGAGTGTTCCACACTAACTGAATGCTGCGTATGAGGAAAACGAGATTTGATTTCCTTTATGGGCCCCTCGGTACTGTTACTAGAACACTTTAACTTTTCCTGGGGTAAGTGAGGAACCAAAAGTAGTTTGATTTCTTTAAGATCCTTAGAATTTAGTATTACCCTACTTAATCTACCTTCCCTAAGACTATTTCTATTGGGTAGAACCAATAGATCAATCCCAACAGACCCAAACATACTGGACTTGACTGAATTCTAACCGACTCTTGTTAATGATAATAATAATGATAGAGAGGCAATATGACATAACAAATAGAAGACCTACCTCAAAGTCAAAAAACCCTGGCTTCAAGTCCTGCCTCAGATATATAGTTGCTATGGGACTGTGTCAGTCAACAAGCATTTATTAAGCGCTTACTACGTGCTAGTCATTGTACTAACTGGGACACCGTAAGCAAGTCACTTAACCTTTTTGTGCCCACAAGCATCGATGGCATCACAGGGCTGGATTTTAGGTCCTAATAAAGATTCTACATCTGTGCTTCATACTAGTATCTATTATTTTGTCATTGTGGATGCCAGGGGAGATCATAGCCCCTTTGTGACTTTGTAGACGGTCTTTGAATTTTACTGTGGCCAAAATTGCCATTTGGTGTTGACCTTCTCACTTAAGCCTAGCTAATTTTTACTTGCCAGACATTCAGTGCATTACTATGCCATATTTGAAGACCTTTTCTTTAGGTAGAATTTAGCACAACTTGCCTTCCCTGACTGTTCACACCATAATGAGTTATCAACAGAAAGTTTTGACCAAAAAATACTAAAAATCACAGATGAGAAGAGTGTTTCATACCTATACATACATAGCTTTTCATACATGATCTCATTTGATGGTGGAACTAGCTTTTCTATCTTAGTTCTCTGTGATAGTGTCTCATTTCATTGAGGGTGAGCCAGCCATAAAGTAATAATTAGAAGGTAAGGGAAACACTGAATTGCAAATTAAAGTAAAATTTTGTTGTTGAGTCATATTAATCTTGTCTGACTTTTCATGATCCTATTTGGGATTTTCTTGACAAAGATACTGGAGTGATTTGCCATTTATTTCTCCAACTCATTTTGTAGGTGAGGAAACTAAGGCAAATATGGTTAAGTGACTTGCCCAGGATCACACAGCTAGTAAGTGTCTGAGGTCAAATTTGAACTCAGATCTTCCTGACTCCAGGCCCAGTGCTCTATCCACTGTGCCACCTAGCTGTCCTAAAGTAAAGTGGGGGTATCCTGAATGCCTGAAAAAAAAATAATAAAAGTCAAGGAGTTGTAAATTCCCTTATTACCTATTTTGGACATTCTAGAATTGGATTGGGAGTTGAATCACTTGAGTTTTTAAAAGAGAGTAACATTTACGAAACAAGATAGCAACAGGAAATTTTAAATGATCAAAATTTAAATTTATAATCCCCAGGGTAGTAAGGTTGATAGGTACTTGTAAGTTTTTATGGTGAATATAACTCATCTTGAAAATGTTGTTGGTATAAACTGTCAAAAGTTGTTTTCTTGCTAGAAATGTTTCCTATTAATGTCCAATAACAGAAATTTTGATTCTTAACTTTGGTGCAAGACATTTGTTGTGTTAAAACTGTAGGTTGAAGTGAACTTTTTGGTTTATCTCAGGGGTGGGGAACTTGTACCCTTCTAGGTCCTTGGGTACAGCCTTTTGACTTTGTCCAAATTTTACAGAACAAGTCCTTTCCTTAAGGAGATTTATTCTGTGAAGTTTGGATTTAGTCAAACGGCTGTACTTGAGGACCTAGAGGGCTATATGTGACCTGGAGGCTGCAGGTTCCCCAATCCTGATTTATCACCTCCCTTCCTCAATTAAGAATTGGCAATATTTGGTCAGTCTTGTAACCTGGAATCTTCTTGTGCAGGAAAATGGTTCTTTTTTTTTTTTTTTTGAGAGGCAGCATGATATTGTAGATAGAGTTTTGGAATTAGAGTCAGGAGACCTGGGTTTGAATTCATCCTCTGCTACTTACTAGCAGTGCATGATGGATGAGTTACTTAAATCTCAGAGCCTTAATTTCCTCATCTGCAAATGAAGATAGTATAATTGCACTGAGTCCCTCATAGGGTTTCTGGGAGGGAAGTACTTTGTGAACCTTAAAGTGTTATACAAATAAGAGTCCTTTCCATTCTTACCTATAGTTCTAATCTTTAATTGAGGAGATAGATTTGACCGAGACAGGCCAGAAGATAACCCACTCATGTTTGCCTTGTAGTTTTCATAGTTCATTAACAGCAATTGTTGATCCTCCCCCATTCTGGCTCAGGAATGGAAGAAAAGTTGGGTAGACTACTCTGGCTTGCTACTCTTCCTAGGGACAAATATATTGAATGGTTTATTCACCTTTGAACAGGAGTTGCTAACTTACAGGGTAGGCAGTGCCCAAAGAAATCACTCTGAATATCCTTGAGAGGACTCCCAGTTTGAGAAGTGGGCTTTGTCCAGTAGTCTTCTGATTTAATTATAGTTAGTTACTAAGGTCATGTCTTGGGTACGCATGTCCAGGTACCTTATCCAGTGGTAGAGGCAATATGGTGAACTGAAAAGAGCAGAATCCCAGCTTAGAGACCCAGCTTTACAATTTAAAAGTGGTGTAATCTTGATCAAATCATTTCTTCTCTCTTAGTCCTGGTCTCCCCCTTTGTAAAATGAGTGGTTTGGATTACATGATCTCTGCAGCCCTTCCTCTTATAATGTGATTCTGTGAATGTTTTGTGAATATTGATTATTGATGAAATTTGAGCCTTTAAATTATGTTTTTAAATTATAATTTAAAATAATTTTAATAATTTTTGTTTGTTTTTGTTAATTTCTTTTTAGGCTTTGGAAGTTAGAATCATGTTTTGGAGGGTTTTTTGGTCAGTTCCACATAAAGTTAATACTTGTTTCTAGTAAGGAAATATTTGTCTCTCTTATTTTCTTAGGCTCACTTTCTTAGACAGCTATATTTTAGTTTAGGGAAGCAATGACATGATAAAATTTTAGAAAATCTCTCAAGAACATAGTGTGATCTTAAAAGCATATGGCATATACCAATGTTTGAATCTGCCATCATTCCTTAGGATCTGTGTCCAAATCCACTAAGCTCTAGAATTGTGGATTCTCTTTTGACTTTTGCTAAGCAGTCAGACCAGTGATTCATCTGCTTAGGTTTTTGCTGCTGTTATTAGATATTTATGGACCTGTAAAATTGTCTATTACTTAAGCTAACCACATGATGTCCATAATCCTTGCTACTTGACTTTCTTGGCATCTTGTTGCATGAGTTTATCTCTGGTGTATCAGAAACTCCTGGGTGTCTGTGGAGTTCATTTATCACATAGTACTTTCAAGAGGCTTTGTCTGTTGTTCTTTTCTTTCATTCTAATAGGTTTCCAGAATCATACTTCATTAGTTTTGCCCCAGAAGAGCAACTATTTCATGAGACATTTCATCATGACAGTTGATCTTCCAAATATTAATGTTTGATTTTGATACTTTGAAGAATTTGTAATTTAATCAGTCTGGGTCCTCTCTCCACTGAGGCAGATCCCAACTGAGCAGACAGTCCTAAGGAGCTGTGGCCAAACAAGTCATTATTTGATGTTGTTGAGCAACTCCAAATGGAGCTAGGTTGATTTTCGGATAGCAGTATCTATCTCTGGGCTCTTATTTGAAGCTTTTCCAGCTTGGTAGGACATGCCTAAGTTTATCCACTATGGTAAATGGTGCTTTAATAGAAAATTAATACTTTATTTAGGATAAGCATAATTTACAATAATTTTACATTCATCCTATGGAGAGCTTTTGTAAATAGACTGGATGTTGATTGTGCTTGAAGTCAGGAGTCCAGGGGAATAATTCTGGCTTCTTTGTTTACTAGCTTTGTGAACTTGGGCAAAATGGATTCCACATGTTTGTTTGTCATATTTCAAAATGATTATAGGAAATGTTATAAAGGGATTGGAATAGAGGGATGAGGTAGGTTCTTAAAATTTAGAGATCATTTAAAAAGCAACCTGGGTCATTTTTTCCTATTACCTTAAGACAGCATGCTTGGGACTTGTCATCTTTTTATCATTTGTCTTGTTTTAACAAGTTAAGTATATTACTAATCAGCTGTTATACTTGTACTTTTTTTTACACTTGAACTTTCAAATACATGCTTAAGATGATGGAGCATGGGGCAGTCTTAGAACAGATGCATTTTCAAATATTTAACCAGAGCTGCCTCTGAAAGATCTCATCATGGACTTACTTCTTATTGGAACACTGACCTTTTGCCATTTTGGGATGTTGCCATGGACACAGAGACAAAGAGACACTTTATCTCCCAGCTACATCTGTACTTACTGGTTGATATATTAGGGTAGAGACCCAGAGATACCATTTCAGAAAATTTCACCTCTGGATATTCAGACAATACAGTGGTACTCTGCCCACAACCTTATATATTAATCCGGGTCTTATTCTTCCTTACACCAAATCACACACAAATCAAATTTGACAAGCTTGGATAAATTCACCAGCACTGGTAAGGGGCCCTCTTTTAATATCCAGGGTAAGCCTGCTGTTCCCCAATCTTGGTGCTGACCATAGTATTTGTTACCTCTAGCCATGGTGCTGATTGCTTAAGCAACCACAGTGATTACTAATATTACCATACTCACAGTGAGTTCTACAAAGTGGTAAATTTCTTCTTTCTGTGTGTCCCTGATTCCTTGTGAATTCTCTTGATGAGATAAAAGAACAACTTTGCTCCTGGGGATCATGTGGCCCTCTCCTTTTATATCATCTCTTTTTTCGAGTTCAAGTTGGACAGATAAATGGCAAGCAGTGATGGTTAAGCTTTATAGTGATTATACGATTAAGTGGCAGGGATCTCTCATGAGACATTGAGCAAGTGGAAACTTCTCTGAGTCCTAGTTTCCTCATGTGTTAAGTGGAAATAATAGGGAGATTATTGGCAATACTGATTTAAATAATCACATCAGTGATTGCCATCAGAACTTAAAGGATGCCATTATATTAAAGATAGGGATTATTTAGAGTAAGTTTACAGAAATAAAAATATTTCTAAATCACTGGGTTTTTTCACTTTATCCAAATCTAGAATTTTAATGTGGATACTTATTTAGTATTATAGATCAATTAGCACAATTCCTTCATTAATTTATGTTTTTATCTTTTTAATAAAATGTACTTCATCACTAGAGGATTGACCACCAAATGATGAATTTTGGGGGGCCACAGCAATTAATGAAGTCATCTACTAAGATGTGAAAGAGTACCCCCCACTGATGAATCCTTGAAGTATTGAAGAAATGCTGAAAAATACTGAACTTTAGATGGAGAGATTTAAAAAAAAAACACCTTATCAGTGAATAGACAACTTATGTTGACTCTTTGGTATTGCTTTCAAAATGTGTTCACTTTGGTGAGTCCCATAGGACTTCATTGTCATATATTGTAAGCATCATATTAATCTCTTTAAAAAGGGTTTGAGGGACTGTCTCAAAGTAAGGAAGTGTTAGTTTGATATAATGGAAAGAGCACTGGTTATTCCAGTGCTGGCTCAGGCATTTGCTAATTGAATGACCCTGGACAAGTCACAGCTTTTCTGAACCTCAGTTTTTTCATCTTTCAAATGAATATAATAATTGCACTAACCATCTCATTGTTTATTGTAAAGAACAGGCTTAAAGTATCATATGAATAGGAGTTAGTATTTGGATAGGCAGCTTGACTTGGCTCCAACAGACCTACAGTGACTATTGTATATAAACACAGTCTATTCAAAAACTTCACTCACAAGCTGCCTACATTATTCTTTACCCCACCTTCTCAGCAAGAGACTTTATCCAACATTTTACTGATAAAATTGTGGCTGTCCCTCACAAGCTCCTCCCTATTTCTATTTTAATTCAGTTCACTTAATTTTTATTAAACAGATGCTATATGCCAGGCACTGTATTAAGTGCTGGGGATACAAACAAGAAAATGAAAGGCAATCCTTGCTCTCAATGAGCTTATGAACACAAAAGGAAGCAGAAAAGTGAGGGGTAGGGAGGACCATCCGAGAGTACCTAGCGCAGGGAACTGCATTTCCACATCTCATATTCCTTCAATACCCTCACCATTATTTCTTCCTTCACTCCAGGTTTGAGGGGAAGAAGTGACTAAGAAGTGGCTCTTCCTTTGGCCAATACCAAGCACTTTACTCATGTCCTCGATCCCATCTCCTCCTGTGTCCTCTGTGAAATAACCTCTTAGATCGTGCTCATTTCCTCCTTAATTTTCAATCGTCCCTATCAATTGGTTCCTCTGCTACCTATAAATGTACTCAGATCTCCTTCATGTTAAAAAAAAAAAAAATGACCTTCCCTTGGGCCTAGCTTCCCATCAGACTACCTCTGTATGTTTCTTCTTCCTTTTATAGTCAAACTTAGAAAAAGCTTTTTATTTACCATATCTCCACTTCCCTACCTATTCATTTCTCAACTTCTTGACATATGGCTCCCTTGCCACCACTCAGCTGAGCTGCTTGCTCCAAGGTTACCAGTAATTTCTTTATTGCTAAGTCTAATGACCTTTTCCCAATCTTCTTGTCATTTTTGCAGCATTTGCCACTGTTGACCACCCCTCCTAGGTTTTTGTCACATTGTTCTACCTTGGTTTTCCTCCTACCTATCTGTCTTATCCTTCTCAGTTTCCTTTATTGTATCATCATCTATATCCCATCGCCAGCACGTGGGCTTTGTCCTGGGCCCTCTTCTCTCCCTACAGTCTTTCTTTAGCTTATACGGGTTCAGCTTTGCTCTGTCCTGATGACTCCCTCATCTTTGCCTAGGCACCAGCCTCCCCTACACAAGATCTTCATCTCCTGCCTCCCAGCCTTTCCATGGGCTGCCCCTCCCATATTTGAAACATTCTTTTCCTCACCTTTACCTCTTGAAACAACTTTTGTTGTTGCTGTCCATTTGTTTCCTTCATGTCCAACTCTTCATGAGCCCATTTGGGGTTTTCTTGCAAAGATACTGGAGTGGTTTGCCATTTCCTTCTCCAGATCATTTTACAGATGTAGAAACCAAGGCAAACAAGGTTAAGTGATTTGCCCAGGGTCACACAACTGGTAAGCAAACATCTGAAGTCAGGTTTGAACTCAGGTCTTCCTGACTCCACTGCGCCACCTAGCAGCCCTTTGAAACGCCCAGCTTCTTTCAAAGTTCAGGTCAAGATCGGCAAAAGGCATTTCCTGATTCATCTAATTGTTAGGATTCTCCCTCACTAGAAATGGGTTTTAAAATATTTTTTATTTGCTAATCTTTTTGCACATCCCATACTCGCAAAATGAAGGCTCCTTGAAGACAAAGACAGCTTCAGCTTTGTCTTTAGATCCCTTGTCCCTAGCACAGTGCCTGGCACGTTGGAGACAGTTAATAAATATTTCTTGAACTGAATGGAATCATAGAGATTTCTCTTATTAGACTTGACAGCAGATCATATTAATTGCAGGAATGCTCTTATATGAATCAGGAAATATGGAAAGAATACTGGTTTTGGAGTCAGAGAACCTGGGATTAAGTTTCAGTTAAGCCTGTGCAAAACTCACTTTCCCCTCTGACTTGGACTGAGGAGGTGCTTTGTGGCTTGGTGACACCAAAAGTGAGTTATTATCTTTAATCCAGCAAACAGTTATCAAGCGCCTACTGTATTCAAGACACGAGCCAGGCTAGGGATACAGATAACAAACAAAAAACCATCCCAAGCCCCAAAAATATTATATTCTAATAGAGCTTTTTATTGTAATCACAATCTGTTACTGTCTGAAAAACCAGAATTAACTTATAGATATATCTCACAAGGGCCTACTTAAGCCAGATTTGTATAGTTGGTGAAGTTTGTTCTTAACTGTGCCTCAGGGCCCTTGTTTTATTAACCATCCCCCACAATTGAATTCAATTTAATGAACATTCGTTAAGTGCCAGGCACTGTGTCAGGATCTTGGGATGCAAAGACAAAAATGAAAATATTCCCTGCCTTCAAAGAGCTTACATTCTACTAGGGAGGGGGAAAAAAAATCACACAAAAAAAAAATATAAAATATGTACGGTGTAATTTCAATTATAAAACAGAACAAAGAGTGGGGAGAAGGGAGAATCAAGAAGGGGCTCTTAGAGAAGGCAGCATTTGAGCTGAGTCTTGGGTAGGTGCCAAGAGATGGCAGTGAGGAGGGAGAGCATTCCAGGCATGGCAATACCCTGCATAAAGTCACAGAGCCTGAAGGAGAACTGTCATCTACCAGCAACAGCAAATAGGACTATTGGACTGGAATTGAAAGTGCCCAAGGGGAAGTAACGTGTAGTAAGAGGGAACATTATTTGCAGCCACATAGTGAAAGGCCTTAGGTAGTCAGCCACCAGCACTGAGCTACCCCGTGTAGCACCAGCTGCTGAGGACATTTATGGCACTATATTCCTTGAGACTTCCCAGATAGCCCTGTATCTCATCCTTTCAGGGCCAGACCTTCTCTGCCTCACCCTAATCTGATAAACTGATTTGTGCTCATGTTCTAATGGGATAAAGCTAGAGGAAAAGCTTTAGGCTCTCACAGGTAACCTTCTGTTTTCCATAATCATCTCCTCTAAATGATGTTTATAGTGGGAAATTAAGGCCATCATTAAAGGAGGGTAACATTCCTAAGGGCCAATGGAGAATATGGTTTAAGACAGGTGGGGCCTAATAGCAGCAGGTTTCATTCACAGCAGGTGGAAGAGATATCCTCTCCACCTGTGAGTCAGGTTGGCCCATTGCCTGACTTTGCTACAACCCATTATATAACAAGCTCAACTTACACTGCAGGTCATGTAGTCAACAAATTCTTGAGATATATCAGGTGCTAAACAAATGGTTCCACAGATAAATTAGGAAGTGACAATACACATGACCAAAGAAATTACAAGGATACTTTACCAGATCATCTGGGAAGGAAGCTGCTGTTTTACAAAGTCTTTTACAAATAAAAGCTTCCTAAATCAGGCAAAGTAGAGTTATGTATCTCCTGGCACGGAATCATTGTGGTGGCAAAAAAAAAAATCATCTAGTGGCCAGTTCTAGCGGTGAGACACGATTCTGTCTCACAGCCAGCTAATACTAGAAATCTTTCCTGCTTTTTAAAACTTGCTAGGGCTGGTGCTTCACTGTCATATACTTCTGGAACTCACAATCATGTGCACACCAGAAGGATGACAGACAGGAGATGGACAGTCTGAGAGTTGGCATTTTTGAGATATTAAAAGAACTGAAAGAAGAACTTGCATTTAGTGGATCCTCCTAGGCAGCTAGGTAGTAAAGTGGTTAGAGAGCTGGACCTGGAGTCAAGGAGACCTGAGTTCAAATCCTGTTTCAGACATTATTTACCTTTGATCCTCTGGGCAAATCCCTTAGCCTCTATTTGCCTCACTTTCCTTAACTGTAAATAACATTAACAGCACGTATCTTGCAGAATTGTTGTGAGGATCAAATGAGATAATATTTGTAAAGTGCTCAGTCAAGTGCCTGGCACATAGTAGATGCTTAATAAATGTTTATTCCCTTCCTTTCCCTTTTTCTTCTTTGGAGAACTTATGGAAAGGCAAGAATACAGAAGGGGAACTATGGAAAGCTTACTCTGTACCTGGGGAGGCAGCATGCACACTCATATTGATGAGATCACAAATCCTCAAAATTTGAACACAGCTTTCCTCTCTCACATCTATTCTTCCTTCCATTTCCTGTTTTCTCCAACCCTATGCAAGCTAACTACATTTGTTGATTTACCCAGACATTATACTTTCCTGTGAATTAATTTCTGTATTTCACTTTAACCTGCCTTTACGTTTTAAGTAAGACAGTTATGGAATGTTTTCTTCCATTCCAAAAATGCAAAGCTTAATGTATAGTAGAGAGAGCAGAACTGAGAAATCAGAGTTCCCACAGAATCTTTTCCTCCCCTGTAAATGTCTTGTTCCTCTGGGAAGACCTGGGAGGTTCCTTCAACCACAGATATTCAAGGTCTTTTTTTGGAGCTGCTAGAAGTAGAGGAGCCTGAGTCCCTTGTGGTCAACTTCTTCCAGGATTTGCCCTTTCCTAACTTAGGTTCACTCACAAGTTCCTTCAGTTTCCACAGTTGTCCTATACTCAAGTCCCACTTCCTGCTCAATTTCCCTTAAACATAACCCAATCCTTTCCCTTTTCTAGCCTTCCTTCACTCTTTGCCTCAAGATTCAAAAATATATTTTATTTATGTTTTCTGGCACAAAATTATTTTAGTTAGCATTTAATTATATTTTTGTATTGTAACTCTCCCCCGTATCTTAGCTTATCCTGTGTAATCTGCACCTCTGGCAATGGCATTTATGACAGATTAATAAGATCATAGGATTCAGAGCCCAAACAAATCTTAGAGATTATCTAGATCGTTAGTTTCCAGACTTTCTGATTACACACCCCAATCAGTGAAAAAATTTTAGACATACTTCCAACATGTGTCTATTTACTTATTTATGAATTATATACATCTCACTGTACTAACAATTATGAACATTATAAAACTTACACAAAATAGAATTTTTAAGTATATGAGATAAAGATGATTCTAAAGGCAATAGGGAACCACTGCAGTTTATTAAGTAGAGGAGCGTCATGATCGGACCTACGTTTTAGGACAATCAGTTGGCAGTTGAGTGGAGGATGGATTGGAGTGAGGAGATTAGGAAGTTGTTGCAGTAGTCCAGATTGGAGGTGATAAAGGCCAGAATTAGAAATATGGCTTTGTGAATAGGGAAAGGATAGATGAGAGAGATGTTGTGGAAGCAGAAATAACAAGGATAGGCAACTGGTTCGTTATGTAAGGTGAAGGAGAGTGAGAAGTCAAAGATATCAAGGTTTCACCAGTGATAACAACCTAGGTGACTGGAAGGATGGTAGTACCTTCAGTAGAAATTGGGAAGTTCAGAAGCTGAGAGGGGTTTTGGAGGAAAGACAATGTAATAAGATCTGCAATGTGTACTGCCATCATCCATGCATGCCTGATCATTCTGTTTAACTGACTGTGCCCCATCCAAAATTAAAAGAAGGAAGTTTGGATTTTCCTCACCGAGCCCCAGAGACCACCCTCTTAAGAGTTCCTATTAGCTATAAGGTAATTTGTGAGGCATAGGATGGGTATAGGATGGGAGAGGGGGAGATCTTCCCAATGGCCTCCTGCTGCTGTGATTGCCTAGGTAGCAGTGAGGTTGTTAATATAAAGGGTCAGCATAAGTTGACCCAGAAGAAGAGGTTGGGGGCTTCCAGAATGGAGGGAGGGGACTGTTGGGGGTACTGTTAGAAGATAAGGTTGTTTTTGCATTGGAAACAATCCCCATAACTGGCTGTCATGAGGAGGGTGAGATGCAGCCCATCTTCTCACCTTGTAATTCATCACACATTTATCTGGGTCAGTCTGTGGTCCCCCTCGTGTGAAATCATGGCTTCCAAGGATGAACTACTTACCTAGTTTAGTCCCTTCATTTTGCAAATGAGGAAACAAAGTATCAGAGAGGTTAAGTGACAGGACTGATGTAATGAACTTGGAGTTGGAGAACCTGGGTTCAGAACTCAACTGTGCTGACTGTTCCCTGTTTGACTTCAAACAAGTCATTTAACCTCTTTAGGCCTCCGTTTCCTCATTTGTAAACAAGGGTGTTTGGCTTTATAATCACTAAACTCTTTTCAGCTTCAGATCTTATAACATACTGATAGTAAGAAACAGAACAAGAACTCAAAAGGAATAAGTAGTTGAGTCTGCAAAGTCTTCTCACCCCAAGACCAGGCCCCTTCCCCTGGAATTTCACACAAAAGAGACCATATTGTCTTAAGGTGAAGATTTGGAAGAAGACAAACAGAGATGTGATCCATAGTGTGAGAAAGAAATTAGATTTCATTACAGTGCTAAGCATTCAGTTTCAGTGAACAATTAGAGGACAGATAAAAGGAGAAAACTTAAGAAAAAAAAAAGGCTGCCTTCAAGCATTTGAAATCTGAAAGTCAGGCAGGACAGAGGGAGCTGGTTGTAAAATTCAGGACAGCCTAAGGTGCCTGATTTGGACTTGAAGAGCAATAGAAACTCCCACATAGGGTTTTCAGATGGAATGGAATGCAAAGGGGCTGAAAAAATGGTTTAGAGCAGGAAAGACTGGGCAGGATTGACAGAGAGAGGTGACAGAGGGAGGTTTCCTCATGCCTTTTGTTGTCTCTGGAATTAGGAAGATTGCCTGGGTGCCCTCTGCTAGATAGCTCCCATACCACCTTCAGTACAGGAACTGAGGGAGTGAAAAGGTTAAATTTCTCCTCCAAGATGAGTTCAGCCAGCCCTGTGAAATGGTGGCAGCAGAATGCCATCAGACTCTCTAATCTTATTTCTATCACGCTGACTTTCTTGGAGCTCATCAAGCAGTGTGCTGGCCAAGAGATCCAGTTCAATGTATGATGAACGTCCCACTCGCTTTCTTCCTGAACATGGCAAAAGGGCAGTAATTTAGAAAACATAACCTGCTCTTTAAGAAAGGATGAAAGGGTACTAAATGCACTTTTCTTTATATATCAGACTTAGCATATTTTGGATTATGTGTTAAAATGCCATTATTGTGACATTTTCTTTTTGTATTTCATTCTAGTTATTTAAATCTGTGACTTTATAGTAATAGAAAAATCCTTAAAGTAAAACTGCATGGTTTCTGTTACTATATCTCACCTTATTTCATGAGGAATGATTAGGATTGTAATAGGAAATAGAATAAATGCCTTTTGTGTCCAAGGTACAAGGACATTTACTGTTTTGCCTTTTGTTTTAATTTATTCTTAATTAAATGCATGTGATTTGTCATACCTGAACTAAGGTTTTTATTTCTGTTTGGAGAATACTAATTTCTGCTGTGCAAGAAACTCTCCCTAATAGACCTCCAAATTGAATACTAGATTTCCTGCTAGTCTTTCTGGTCCTTTGTGCTGTGACATTGATCTCTTAAATTAAAAGAGATGGGCCTATCTATAGTGGTTTCTGAAGGTGTTTTGTTTTGAGTTTAAGTTTAGCAGTAAAATAATATGTTCCTTTATTTGTTGAATATTTAAGACAATTAGAAAAGACTCTCCTGAATGGAAGTTAATTGCAGCATACAAAATGGTTGCAGATTTGCTTCAGCTGTTTCATGACATGCATCAGGGTTACTGCAGAGTTTCTTTTTCCTTTGCTTATAAACAGAAAGCTCTCAAATGCAATTATAAACCACCAGTAGCCGTCTTGGAAATCTCAATCGATCGCAAATGGCTAAATATTTAATTTCCTCATTGTCTGCCCTTCCAGGGATGGCTTGAGCATTTTATTTTCTTTGAGGCTAACATGAAAGCCAGTCTCTGCAATGGCTGCTGGAGATTGTGTGTGTTGCAAGGAGGCTCCCCTGCAGTGATGAGCTCAAACCTTGTTCAGTAGGAGCTCTTTTTTGCAAATGGTGGTAGATTTTTGCAGAAGATTTATGGCCAGAGAGCTATGTATAATACTGATGAAGCATTTTTGTTCCAGCTCCGTCTCAGAAGACCTAGGTTGCCGACGAGGGGAATTCAGTAGAAAACATTATGGATCTGTGGAGCTGGTAAGTTTACATAGCCTGATATTCAATGCTAACAGATTGTTTTACATTTTGTTAAAATCACCAAGCTCATCAGATCTTGCTTGTATGTTTACTAATTCTGTAATACTGTGGTCATACTATGAAGATTGGGTTGGGAAAAATCAGAGTGCCGAAGCGGCTTCGACAATTACATCATCTTCATCTTTTTCTTTTGTTACACACTTTTAACCTCACATCTCTGTAGATTTGTTAAAAAAAAAAGGGGGGGGGATGCACTTTAATCTTTTTCATAACAGATTTTGAAAGATAGGTACCAACTGCAAATAACTCCTAGATAAAATAATTTTTGATTGAAAGAGAAATATTTAGTTTCCATAATATATTGTTAATAAAGTACTTCAGTTGGTTGTTAAGGTTAGAATATGAGTTGCTTTTCTGAAAAAAAGAGTGTTTGTTAAAACAGGATAAATGTGTTGATTATAGACCTCTGCATTGAATATATATATTTTCTACCAAGTTGTTATGTTTTATATGGAGATTTTTAAATCAGCATTTTACGTATTAGAAGAAGAAAATGTAATATATTTATTCACAAGCCACCAGTATTTCAGAGATAAAGATAACTAAGATTTTACATTGCAAAAAAGCATGAATAAATATTTAGGAAAGTGTGTTTCTCAAATGTGTTGATAAGCAATTGTTTTGAGAGTATTAGATACTCCTTTTATATTTTTAAAATTTAAGAAATGAGTTATTTCAAACTAGTTTATTTTTTATTGCTACCCATTAATTTCAAAGGCTTTGTGAAGCAAACTTTCTTTTTGACAGATTGAAATATGAATCTGTCAGAGATGTGTAATTACTAAGACTTTTCTGTGTCTGATTCATCAGATATTTTTGAAATGCTTCTTGTGTATCAAGCACTATGCTAGGTAGTGGAGGGGATACAAAAGACATAAGAAGATTTGACCTTTGTCCTCAGGGAGCTTATAATCTAGTTGGAAAAATAAGGTGTATTATCCCCTCAGTAGTATGTTTCATGTAATGTAATCAAGTGCAAGGATGTGGTATAGATTGGAGGTGCATAGTAAATTGGAGAAAAGAGTTCTTTGTGGGGCAAGATTAGTCAGGGAAGGTTTAATTAAGAATTAGAAGTTGAGCCATCCTTGAAGGATGTGTAAATTTAGATTGATGGTTAGGAAGGACATGTTATATGGGGAAAAAGAACCTGAACCAAGGCATGGAGGGTAGCAATGATCATGGTATGTTCAGGCGACAGTAAGGAGAAAACATGGCTCAAGCAGCAGTTGTACAGTTGGGAGAAATGAGAATAAAGCATGACAGAATCTGAGTTAAAGAGAACCTCTGAGACTGACCTGTACCCAGACAAGAATGCCCAGCCATCAGATCCACACCTGTCTTTTATTGAAATTGTGTCTAGCCCACATCTCTCCACATTGTCCACTCTGACAGAAAGAAGGGTTTTGTCAAATGCATTGCTCAAATCTTGGTAGACTCTCTTTATAGTATTCCTCTGATCCAGTAACCCTGTTAAAAAAAAAAAAAGAAAGAAAGAGGTTAGTCTGGCATGACCTAATCACGATGAAGTCATGCTGGCTCTTTGTGGAGAGACAAAGTGAATATTGTGGTGGAGGGGTGCTGCACCTGGAAGCAAGAGCACTCGAGTTCTAGTTCTGGCTCTGACCCTTGGTAACAGTGTGGTCATGGGGAGCTCAGTCAAGCTCAGACAAGCGTTTATTAAGCACCTACTATGTGTCTAGCACTATGCTAAACACTGAAGATACAAAGAAAAAAAATGAAACCGTTTCTGCCACCAAGAACCTTAGATTTTTGTCAGTAGAAGTCTATGTCACATGAACATAGATGGATAATATACATATATGTGTGCACATATATGTAAATAAATATAAATATGTACACAGAAAGTAAGTGGAAGGTAATTTCAGGGATTGGGAGAGAGGCACTAACTACTGGGGGAGGATCAGAAAAGGCATCATGTAGAAGCTGACATTTGAACAGAGTATTTGGAGAAAGCTAGAGGTTCATGAAAAAGAGATGAGAAGGGGGTACACTTCAGGTAGGAGAGACAGCCTGGGCACAGGCCTGGAGACAGGAGAAGTAGAATACCATCAACCAGGAACAGCAAATAGGTTAGTTTGCAGGAACACAGGGTATGCAAAGGGGACTATTATGCAAAGAGCCTAGAAATGTTGGCTCAAACCAGATTGTGAAGTGCCTTAAATACTAAACAGAGGATAGCAATAGAAAGCAATAGAAATTTGTAAGCAATAGAAAACCCACTGAAGCTTTTTTAGTGGCAAGTAATATCATCAGACCTATGCTTTAGGAATGTGTCCCACGATGGTGCAATTGTAGCTGTTCAGTAAATTGAGGAAAAGAGTTCTTTGTGGTGTGAATGTAGCTGGTGATGTCGTTCCATGACCAGGCACTAGCAGTATTGTTCAGGAGACAGTTGCAAACTGAGAATTCATAAAAGTCAAATTGAAACATTTCCAGTGTGTGACTGTCTACACTGGGGGTGGGAAGTTGTCCTTAACTCACAGAATTACAAAATTCTGAGTCAGAGGGGCCCCCAACCCAGCTTGGGAAGTGGAAAAGGAATTCCCCTCTCCAGCATATCAGATGAATGGGTTTCTAGCTTTTACATGAAGACCATCAGTGAGATGGAACCCTCTATTTCCCAAGATAACACATTCCAATTTGGAATCATTCCAATGGTTAGGAAATTTTTTCCAGGCATCAAGCCTGAACTTGTCTTTTTGCAGTTTCTATCCTTTGCCCCTAGTTCTGCCCCTTGAACCCAAGATGAGCAAATCAGCAAGGTGGCACCACAGTGGATAGAATGCTGGAGTCAGGGAGACCTGAGTTCCATTTCAGCCTCAGGCACTAACTGTGACTCTGAGCAAGGCACTTAACCTCTTTATCAGTTTCCTCAGTTGTAAAATGGGGATAATAAAGGAATCTACCTCCCAGGGTGGTTGTGAGGATCAAATCATAGAATATTTGTAAAGGGCTTAGCACAGTGCCTGGCACATAGTAGGCTTCATATAAATGTTTATTCCCTCCCCCCTTATCCCCTTTTTCATGTGACAGCCCTTCAAATAATAGGCAAGTTATCATGTCCCTACTGAGTCTTTTCTTCCTCAGACTAAATAGTCTCTGTTTATTTTTGTCCTCATAACAGTCCTAAAACAGTCCTCCATAATTGTCCCAAATAGTCCCTGTTTATTATTGTTTATTTTTATCCCTTGCTATCATTGTCCTCATTTTACAGTTGAGAAAACTAAGGCAGACAGAAGTGAAATGACTTGCTCAGGGTCAGATAGCTAGCAAATGGCTAAAGTCACCTTTGAACTGAATGAAGTTTTTCTTGACTTCAGGCCAGAGCTCTATCCATTATGCCACCAGGCTGCCTTTTTTTTTTTTAATGAAACAATATAGTAATTTTCATTTAGGACAAGGATAAACAGGAAAGTAATAGAACTCAGGCACAGCCACTGTTCTTTGGGAGCACAGCCTCATTCCCTTTCCCCTCAGAGCAGGAACTGTCCCAGTTCCTTTAATTGATCCTCATATGGTGCGAAACAAAGGTTTTCAGAATCTTGATTGCCTCCTTTTGGACACTCTCCAGCTTATCCTTCCTTAGAAGGTAGCATCCAAAATTCCAAAGTGGTCTGACCAGGACTAAGTACAGGGGCACTATTTTCTTCTTTTTCCTGGATACTTTTTCCTGGATGCTTCTTTTAAGACAGCCTTAGATCACATTCACTTTCTTAGCTCTCAGATCTGTGTTGACTCATATTAAACTTGCAATCCATTTAAGTCACCAGATCTTTTTCAAATAAATTGCCATCTAATCATGCCTTTCCATCTTGTACTTATGAAATTAATTTTTTAAACTCAATCATAAGACTTGACTTAGTCATCTTAAACTTACCATTCCTCCTGACTTACCTAGGGAATCACCATTCTTCCAGTAAACCAGCTTTATAATCTGGTGGTCAGCCTTGTCTTTTCACTTTCACTCACCACCCCCCTCCCTATGTCTATTCATCTGCAAATTCTTATCAATTCTACCTCCATAACATCTCTTAATATTTGTCCTTCCCTTCACGCACACCAGCCTAACCCAGGTCCTCATTTCCTGGGCCATTAATTGATCTCCCTGTATCCAGCTTTTTTCCACTCCTGTCCATCCATCACGCAGCAGCCAAGTTGACATTCCTCAAGTGTGGGTCTGACTATCATCTGAATTGGGCTACTCAAGAAGTTTTAGTAGCTTAGGAGCTTCCTATTGTCTTGCAGATAAAATACATACTTACTTGTTTGGCATTTAAAGTTCCTCACAATCTGTTGTCAAGCTATCTTTCCATACTCATGTTGAATTTTCAGCTCATCAAAATGATGATGCAGTCCTCTCCCTTGCACACAGTGTTTCAGCCAAATTGTCCTACTTGCAATTCACATCTCTCTTGACATTCCATCTTTCACCTGTGTGTCTTTACATTGATTATCTCTGATGTCTGAACTTCTCTCCCTCCTTACCTCTGCTGATTGGAGTTTGTAGCGCCCCTCAAGGCTTGCCTCTAGGACCATCTCTTATGAAAGGCTTTTTCTGATTCCCCTAGTTGTTAGTACTTCTTTAACCCCCAAATTAATTTGTATGCTTTATATTTACTTTTCTGTGTACATAGTTTACACCCTAGTAGAATGTAAGGTCTGTAAAGACAGGAACTGTTTCATTTTTGTCTTTGTATGTCTAGTATCTAGAACTGTGCCTGCACATAGTAGGCACTTAACAAATTTTTTTTTAATTGAAATATTAGATCGTACCTATTCTATTTCATCTTATTCAATTTGGCTCAGTATTTTAGCCTGTCATGATCCTTTTGGATCCTGATTCTTTCAACTAATATGTTAACTATCCCTTCCAACTTTGGGTTATCCATAAATTTGATAAATGTGCCATCAATGACTTTATCCAAGTTGTTGATAAAATCGTTAAATTATCCAAAACCAAATACAGAGTCTTGGGGCACTCCACTGTAAACCTTCTCTCCAGTTGCTGTAAAACCATTAATGACTACTCTGGATCTGGCTATTCAACCCAGTTCCAAATCTACCTAATTATACTATTAAATAGCTTATATTTTCCACAAGAATAGCATGAGAGACTTTGCTGAAATGTAGGTAAACTGTATGCACAGTTTTTCTTTGATTTGCCAATCTGGTAAACCTGTTTAAAACCATGTTCAAAAAAGGAAAGATATTTAGTGTGTCCTAACCATTTTTTGGGGAAACCATACTGGCTTTTTTTGATTACCACTTCCCTTTACTAGAGCTCCACGAAGCATAGCTTTCATAATCCTTCCTAGAATTTTGCCAGGTATTGAAATCAAGCTCCCTGGCCTATACTTTGCAAACTCTGTGCACTTCCATTTTCTGAAAACTTGGGACATTTATTTTGTTCCTGTCTATGGTACCTCTCCAGTTCTTCACAACCTTTCAAAGGTCACTGACAGTTCTCAGCATTCACATACACCAGCTTCTTCAGTACCCAAGGATGTAGTTGGTGATCGGAACTCATAAGGGGAGGCTAGGTACTCTCTTAACATCTCTTATTTTACCTTGTCTGTCAGTTCTGCCCTTTCCAATATGAAGATCCTTTTCTTTGGCACAGAAAACAAAGAAAATAAAAATTGATAAATAACGAGTAAACAAAAATAGAGTTACCGTTGTCCCAGTCACCCCAAGCAGTGGTTTTATCTATTCTTTGATGTCATTTTCTCCAGGTGAGCTTAAACTGAATCAGTCCACCCTTTTGTTCTTCTTAGCTTTCCTCTATAACCTCAGTTCCTTTTTTTAATTTCGGCACTCCTGACACTATTCTTACAGGACCATGCCATGCTTTTATACTCTTCTTTTGCTATCCTATATTGCTTCTATCTTCTGTACATGTCTTTAAAACCTTAAGTTTATTCATGAATTCTCTGTGAGTCAAGATTACTCCTTTTTAAAAAAGCTTTTTTATTTGGAACTTAAGAAATAAAACAAGCATTTCCATAATAAAGTGGGATAGAAACGTAGGAGATTGCACTTGAAATTGCAGGTCCATAATGTACAATTTGCTATTCCTTTCAAATATATAACAAAGTTTTCATGTAACTTTCTTATTTTTTTTTCTCTTCTCATCCCAAATTTTGAGATGGTTACCATTAAACACAAATCTGTGCATGCTTGAGTGTGTGTGTGTGTATGTACACGTACAAGAATACCCACACATTTTTCAATTCTGGATTCAAGCAGCATCTTCATAGAATCTTTTTGGTTAATTTGGGTGTTTATAATAGACAGAATGACAATTACTCAAAGTTGATCTTAAAACAGCACTGCTATTATGAATACAATGTTGTCTTGGTTCAGCTTATTTTACTTTTCATTATTTCATGGAGATCTCTCCATGCTTTTCTAAAGTCACTGGGCTCATCATTTCTTATAGCTGAGTAATATTCCATCATGAACATATACTACAATTTGCTTAGCTATTCCCCAATTTCTATTTCTTTGCCACCACAAAGAGAGCTGATATAAATATTTTAGGATATGTAGGTTCTTTTCCATTTTCCCTCATCATCCTGGGAAACAGAACTAATAGTGGTATTACTGGGTCAAAAGGTATAGGCAGTTTAAAAATTTGGGAGTCATAATTTCAAATCTCTCTCTAAAATGGTCGGATTAGTTCACAATTCTACCAACAATGAATTAAGGTCCTAGTTTTTCCACATACCCGCCAACATTTGTCACTTTCCCCTTCTGTCATTTTAGCCGATCTGATAGGTATGAAATGATATCTCAAGGTTGTTTTGATTTGAATTTCTCTTATCAATAATGATTTAGAGCATTTTTCCATATGACTCTAAATTGTTTCAATTTCTTCATTGGAAAACTGCCTGCTCATATCCTTTGACCATTTATCAATGACTCACATTCCTATATATTTGACAAAGTTCTTTTTATATTTGAGATATGAGACCTTTACCTGAGGAACTGTATATAAATTTTTCCCCCAGTTTTCTGCTTTCCTTCTGATCTTGGCTACACTTATTTTATTTGTACAAAATCTTTTTAATTTAATGTAATCAAAATTATCCATTTTACATCTTACAACATTCTCTCTCTCTTGTTTGTTCATCAATTTTTCACCTGTACATAAGACTGATAGGTAATATGTTCCATGTTCTTCAGATTTTCTTGTAATATCTCCCTTTATACCTTGGTCACGTATCCATGTTGACCTTATGTTGATAAATGGTATAAGATATTGGTCTATGCCTGATTTCTCCTAGACTGCTTTCCAGCTTTCCCAACAAATAATGAATTCTTAGCCCTAAAACTTAAGTCTTTACACTTGTCAAACACTGGGTTACTATATTCATTTGCTGCTGTAGATTGCATGTCAGCTCTCTTCCACTGATCTACCTTTCTATTTCTTAGTCAGTACCAGATAGTTTTGATAATTACTTCCTTATTATATAGTGTAAGATCTTGGTACTGCTAAACCTCCTTCCTTTTTTCCCTCTGTTAGTTCCTTTGATATTCTTGACCTTTTGTTCTTCCAAATGAATTTTGTTATTATTTTTTCTAACTCTGTAAAATAAATTTTGGTAATTTAATTGGGATGGCATTCAATATATAGATTGATTTTGGTTAAATTGTCCATTTTATTATATTGACCTGGCCTACCCATGAACAATGAATATTTCTCCATTTACTTAAATTTTATTTTATTTGTGTACCAAAGTTTTTCATGATTTTATTCATATAGACCCTGGGTTTGTTTTGGTAGATGTATTCCCAGGTATTAGGATTAGAATAGAGTTATTTTAAATGGGTTATCTCTAAATATCTCTTCCTGTGGGATCCTGTTGGTGATATTTAGGAATGCTGATGATTTATGCGGGTTTACTTTGCTACTTTGCTGAAATTATTAATTATTTCATTTAACTTTTTAGTTGAGTCTTTAGGATTTTCTAAGTATATCATCATATTGTCTGTTTCAAAATGATACCTTTATTACCTCATTCTCTATCCTAATTCCATTTCTTTTTCTTCTCTTACTGCCATTGCAAGAATTTCAAATACATTATTGAATAATATTGGTGACAGTGGCCATCCTTGTTTCACACTGGGAATGTTTCTAACTTATCCTCATTACAAACAATGCTTACTAATGCTTTTAGGTAAATGATCCTTATCAATTCAAGAAAAGTCCATTTATGCCTACACTTTCAAGTGTTTTAAATGGAAATGAGTGTGATACCTTATTAATTTTCTGCATCTATTGATATTATCATATGATTTTTGTTACTTTTATTATTAATATAATCAATTGTGTTAATATTTTTCCTTGGGTTTGCCTTCCTGTATGAATCCCTCTTGGTCATAATGTATAATTTTTGTAATATATCCTTGTAATCTTTTAGGTAGTAAAGGATTTTTGCATCCATATTCATTAATGAAAGTGGTCTATAATTTTTTTCTTTGTTTTTACTTTTCCTGGTTTAGCTATCAGTATTATATTTGTTTCATAAAAGGAGTTTGGTAGGACTCCTTATATTTGCCTATTATTCCATATTTAATATTGGAATTAGTCTTTAAGTGTTTGATAGAATTCACTTGTAAATCCATCTCATCCTGTTGCCTTTTTCTTACAAAGCTCATTTATGACTTGTTCAATTTCTTTTTATAAAACAGGTCTGTTTTGACATTCTAGTTCCTTTTTATTTGCTAATCTAGGCATTTTGTCTTTTTATAAATATCCTTCTGTTTTACTTAAATTGTTCAATTTATTGGCATATAATTGGGCAAAATAACTCCTTACAACTGCTTTGATTTCATCTTCTTTCATTCAAAGTTATAATTACTATTTATGTATTTCCCTCCATCCTATTTTTCCTCACTATTGCCCTTCTCAGCCTCTCTTTTTACTCTATCCCTCCTCTATTCTATTTCTAACCACTACCTCCCTATTCCACACCCTTTTAAAGAATCTCTCCTTTATCTTCTCCCCTAACCTTCCTTTCCCTTACTCTACCCAGTCCTCTAAGGGTCCCTCCCTTTTCTTCTCCCCCCACACTCCTAAATTTTAATCTACACACCCTTCTAAATCTCCCCCTTATCCTGTTCCCTCACCATCTTTTTTCTTTATAAATTTAGAAGACTTTTTTACACATCTAGATGTCTATGTACCCTCTTTAACCCAGATCAGATGAGAATAGGGTTCCAGCACTACCAGCCCTCCACCCCCACCTGATTCCTCTATATCAGTTTTTCGTCAATTCCTCTTTTGTATAAGGTAATTTTTCTTTTTACCTTTTCCTACAGTTTTATTTTTTTAGAATCACCTCATCATCGGCTCATCCCCAGTCTTTCTTTTAAACTAACCAGTTACTAATGACAGTTTTAAGAATATGGTTTACATTTCCTCATTGGAATTGTTACTTTGTGACCTCAGAATTTCATTCTTGAAAGTTTTCCATCTCTCCTAGGCTAACTTTCTCTGTAACTTTCTTTCCTCTGAGCCCTTTGAAATCTGCTCTCTCAAAATCTAAGATACAACCAGACTATTCCTGGCTTCTCCTGCCCTTCTGTCACAAATTCAAACACCGAGTGATGACTTTCTCTGAGATTCTCATCCTTTCCATCCCAACAATCAATCCCTCCCTATTGTTCTATTGGTGAGAATAAGTCCCTGGAATAGAAATTCTCTTTGTAAATTCTCTACCTTTTAAAGAAAGTAAATATGTTTTTAACTGTCTTGATTTTTGTCTTCATCTGATGTCTGGATAGTTCAAGTTCCCTGTCACTTCTGTACTACTTCCATACCAAATTTTCATCTGTTTCCTAACTCTTCATCTATTTCCTCATTCTCTCCTGATGATTTGTAGAATATTTGTATGACAGCATTGTTCGTTTCATTCTTTAGTGACTTTTCCTCAAATGCTTTTCAATATATCTCCATCCTCTTGTCTCTAAATTTCCCCAGAACATTTTATCTTCTTAATATTACAGTGCTATCATACATCCTCTCCCCTTACCTATCTTATTTCTTTTACTTAAAGTATAACCTTTCCAAGTCATATTCTATTTGTGGGTCTCATCTCATCATGTTTCAGTGATATCCATGAGGTCAATTTTGCCTCCTTGTATTAGTATCTCTAATTCATCTTAATTATTGGGCTTTAATTAGTCACAATGATATTTTATGTAATATGGATGATAGATATTCTTCATTCACTTGCCTTTTCTTGCATGGATAATCAGCACAAACTCTTTTGAGTAATTATAGATCTCTTCCAGGAGACTCTTCAGAGTTTCAAGGCTTGATGTAACTAGCACAATGTCTCCTACAAAGAGGAGTGTTTGGAAGCCTTTAGTCTCTATAGGGAATCACTCTTCAACTTAGACTGCATGGGATCTTGATGCTCTTGAGCATACATCTATCTCCCTGTTTTGTTTCACTGATTGCTTATGATTAAATGGTTGTTAAACAAGGCTTTGTATTGTCATTTTCACAGAATTTTGAATGATTTTGATGTATGAATATGAGATGTTGTGTTAGAAAAGAGTCTTTAAGATGACATTGCTCTAGCCAAATGCTTTAATGGAAATAATTAGGAAACAGTCATTATAGAGGTGGGGGGCTTTGGGTGTGGAGCACTACATATAAGGTTAGACTTCTTTGATATGTTGGTTAATTTTGCTGAATTGTTTTTTTTTTCCTCTTTTAAAAATTCATTGTTTATTCTTTACTCTCTAGGAGAGGGAGAGAGAGAGAGAGAGACTTTGGGAGATGTAGTGATGTGAAAACAAAATATCAACCACAGGCCAGTCACTCAAATTTCCAATGTACCAGTCTAAGAATATAAGGTTTAGGTGAGCTGCTGATCACCTTTCCATACTAGGAGTAGCTTATACTGATGGAATTTAAAACCTGCTTCTCACCCCAAATACACAGAAATACACACCATATTTGGAAAAGTTATTTTGTCATTGGAAAGTTATCCATACACCAAGAATGGGCTGTAGTAATATAATAGGCCTTCTATTCACATGGTATTGAAAGCCCATAGACCATAGGCTTACTTATTTGGTATTGAAAGGATGTGTGATTTGTGATTTGTTCTAACATATTACATACAGTGTTGCACATAATAGGTGCTTAATAAATATTTGTTAACTTGATTTAGTTCCTTTGGTGGTCCTCAACTGGGAGAGGACAAAATCAGGATTAATTAGTGGGATCTACAGAGAAACAAGTTTAAGTTAATATAAGGAAAAAAAACCAACCTTCTTGTCAGAGCTATCCAAAAGTGAAATGGGATAGCTCATGAGGTGGCAAGTTCCCCCTCACCAGAGGTCTTCATGGTTGGAGCGCTATTTCTGTCCTCACAGAGGAATGCCTTCGGATGTAGGTTGGATTTTACAGCTCCCTTCTGACTGAAATTCTCTGCAGCTACCCTGGACTCTAGTTTTTCTTTTTCTGGCGATGTAGCCAGCATCAGTTTAAGTTTTATGGTCAGATGCCTCACGGTCCAGGTGCCACATAGGCCAGTGATCTTTTGGCCAAATAGCTCTGCACCACTGTGGAGCTAAGTTCTTAGAGTCTTCCTGGAGTCCAGGCTAATGCCCAGTTGATCCTCTCAGACACTATACTGGCGCATCACCCATTTGTTAACATAGTTCTTGCCAAGTTTGTCGAATATCCTTTTTAGGGCATTGCTGCACAGCTGTGTGAACTTCCATGAATAGACCCTAGTCAATCAACATTGGAGTTTGGGGCAAGGGCAGATGCCTGGGTAGATGTTTCTTGTGGACCAAAACGAACATTTGAATATTATAAGCACAGCAGCAGCATGTTTGTGATAAGCATTGAGTGTATGGCAAACCTATTTAATTTATTTAATTTATCTAACATAGTTTGTGTTTTCCTGTGTGTTTGTCCTTTGTTGCCAAAGAAGACCATGCCATCAGAGAAATGATGATATGACTTGCACTTGACTTTGTTTTGAGTGAGGGAGGGCTGTGCAGGTCACCAGCCTCACTTCTCCTCCAGAGCCATCTGAATCCAGTGACCAGATATTCATCAGGATGACTGGAGATGACCCAGGCTGAGGCAGTTGGGGTTAAGTGACTTGCCTAAGGTCACACAGCTAGTGAGTGTCAAGTGTCTGAGGTGAGATTTGAACTCAGGTCCTCCTGACTCCTGCACTGGTGTTCTATCCACTGCACCACTTAGCTGCCCCTGTGTTTTCCTGAGGTTATACTAGAAGAGCATAGGTATGTCTTTTGTCTTCCAGGTGCTTAGAGAATTTGTATTTTTATGTTTGTTTTGAAGCTGGCATTTATTTGTGTACATGCCTTATGCTGTCTACTGGATTTTAAAGTTTTTGGAGGTCAGGGATGGTGTCTTTCTCGTCTTCCCATCCCATCCTCATTTTCTATTTGTTGCATATAATAGGTGTTCAATACCTAACATTTAATGGATATGAATGAATGAAGATCAGTAAATAGAGATTTGACGAATATGACTTTTTACTTTGGTAATTTATATCCTTTGAAAACTAACCTCTTTATTCAAATAGAGCTAGGCATAGCAACATTTTTAAACACTGCACAAGTCACAGCCTCTTCCTCACCTGTGAAATTAGGATCATAACAGCACCTATCTCCCAGGGCTGTTGTGAGGATCAAATGAGATAGTATTTGTCAAGTTCCTGGCATATAGTAGGTGCTTAACAAATACTTGTTTCCTTCTCCTCTTTGGAAGGATATTCCAGAATAATATGACATGATAAGGCAACATGGTATAGTGAGAAAGAAAAAAGAACAGAGCTGAAGTTAAGACTTGAATTTGAATCTTGGATCTACCACGTATATCCCCTCAGATCTGTCGCAAGTTCCCTTCATTTCTGTGAACATCAGTTTCCTCATCTGGGTTAGATTAATTCTAAGTTTCCTTCCAGCACTAAATTCCTATAATTAGAGGAAATGTTCAACAAACACTTAGGTAGAGTTTGGCAGTTTTCTCACGAATGTTTAACTATTACTTACCGCTGTTTAATCCAACCCTGGTTTTATCCCAGCCTTTTATTATAGTTAAGATGATTCTTTCTCACTCCCCGCAAATACCTCAGCTTTGAGTTGAAGTCGGCAACCAGAGACAGCGCAGTAAGCTCTGCCCAGGGTATGCTTCTAGTCCTGGGGCTTCTTTTGTTTCATGTCTTTATGAACTAACAGTTCTTTTATTCAAGGCATTGTGCTAGGCAGGGAGGGAAATAAAAGGCATATGAAATAATGGTATTCACCTCTAAGAAGCTTTGGCTACTCAGGGAGATGATCTAACATATAAATAGATAAATAACAATACAAAATAGCTTAGATTGTCCATATCACTTCATTTGTCAATAAATACTGTAAGAATGGAAAGGAGCAGAGTTTTTTGAAGGCTTGGAGGCCAAGGAAAGTTTCACAGAGATACTAAAACTTGAACTAGGTCTTAAAGGGTAGATAGGATATAGGCAGGGGGAAATGAAGGAAGAGGCTGTTCCAGGTAAGAGAGTTGTCACAAACAAAGACGTGGAGTCAGCAGTGTGTGTGGCATGTTAAGTAAACTAGTTAGTTACACTTAGACTAGTTAGTTAGACTAACCTAGTTAGAGAAGTAACTATTTGTAGATGTAAATAAAGCTGAACTGTGAATGTTCAGGAGTTTGGACCAAATTTGTTAAGCAGTAGATAGTCTTTGAAGGGTTTTGAAGAAGAGTCTGACAAGTACAAAGTGATGATGCTTTAGGGTAATTGATCTGACAACAGTGTTTATGATGGATTAGAGGAGGGAACACCAACTAGAAGGATGTTCTGGTAGTCCGGTGATGAGGAGATGAGGGTCTTGGTTATGGCAGGGTGAACAGAAAGAAAAAGAAATTCCAGAGTTGTTATGAAGGAAGATTCAACAGAATTTAGGACAAAGTCAGGGCAGGAGGAGGGGGAAGGGAGAGAATCAAGTATGACCAAGTGTAAAACCTAAGTGAGTCGCACCATTTATAGAAATAAGCAAGATGAAAAAGATTATAGTTGTAGAGAAAAGTTGATGAGGGTTTTTTTTAAGACATTTTGAGTTTGAGTTGCTTGGGAAGCAATATGAAATTAAAGAAACTGAGGCAAGCACAGCAACAGTTTGGATTTGAGAGTCATCCATAACTTGTGCTTGTCCTTCGTTTTCCAAGAGGACCATGACATCAAGATGATGACATGACTTGCAGTTGACTTTGATTTGAGTGAGGGAGGACTGTGCAAGGTCACCAACCTCACCTTCTTCTCCCGAGCCATCTGGGTCCAATCCATAAAGGTGGTAATTAAAGCATGTATAGAGGAAACATGATTTTGTGAGTGAATAGAGAGCTGGGCTAGGAGCCAGGAGAACCTGAGTTCAAGTCCTATCCCTAATGCATATGGCTCTGTGACTCTGGGCAAGTCACTTAACCACCCCCTGCTCTAGGCAACTTTAAGACTACAAGTTGAAGGGAAGGTCATGACCTTCATTGGTAGAGGACTTCCTTATTAGGAGTTCTCTGTACCAATGAAATCACAGTTTCCTGTGGCATAGTTCTTTAGAAACTTTTTTTTTAAAGAATAAAGCAATATATAAGTAGATTCCTTACTTTAGTTTAAAAATTAAATTCAACAATTAAAACTTTAAAATACCTTTTTAAAAATATTTTTTGGAAAATAATTTTCAAGATTTTTCTCTTCTGGTTTTCCAGTTTATTTAGGGGTTTGTAATAGCTTTTCACAATCATGTGAAAATTGTTATACTTGGTATAAGAAGCTATGTACCTTTAATGTGCAAGCCTTGAATTGAAGTGAATTGAAAGTTATTTTTGGTATATGCCAGCTAATTAGACAAATCTATGAAAATGAACCATAGCCTGTATGGTATAAAGCACACTGTAGAGTCTAAATTGGAAGTAAAAAAGAAGAGGCAGAGGCATGTGGATTTCTAGGCTTGTCATTAAAAACTGAGGAAGAAGAAAACAGCAAATCTCGAGTCAGCAGTTTAAGCTAATGATCAATATTGATTTGCCAAACCACATCTTCCTTCATCACTCACCATCTTCCAGGATTAAATCATACTTTTGCCTTGAAGATTGTATGTAATTACAGACCGTAGCTAGAGCTAAAATACAATCTGCCTAATTTGGAAAGGAATTTTCTTAAGCCATCTTAAACTGAATAACCCAATATGGCTTTCTAATAATACTACTATAGTCTTGATCTCATGCCAGCCAGTGACTGGACATTTGGCTTTCCTTTCACAGCCTGAATTTGTAGCAGACCAGTTTCTTTTTCTTTCTTTTTTTTTTTTTTACCAACCACACCTTTGCATTTACTTAGATGAAAATCATATCAACAATATTGTTACAAGAAAAATAGTGCAGTGATAATATATTACATTTGGTTCAAAATTAGATCTTTTATCATTGTGCCTTTTACATTTTTGTTTCAGACGTTCTCTGCTCTTTGATATGGCTCATTTTAGTACTTCCATTGCAAATGGCAAATCCCTCCTCTAGTAGCAAACCTAAATGAAAATTTTTTTGTGTGTTACTACAATCATGGCCCTTGCTTATATTCCCTAAAGGATCTTCAAGGTAAATATAAATAGATGCTTGCCCAGTTAGCTGGTAGAACTCACCTTAAAAACTGCCAGTTCCTGTCCTTTAAATCAATCTCATTTTTGAATTTTGATACATAGACATGTTGAGCTAAAAGGAAGTGTTGGAAATCAGGGACTGCCTGCCTAATTTGAACCCTTTTGTTTCTCCTAGCTTATTTCCAGTGATGCTGATGGAGCCATACAAAGGGCTGGAAGATTCAGAGTGGAAAATGGCTCTTCAGATGAGGTAAGGGAATATATTCAATACCCATTTTTTTCACCATGCACATTAAGCATCTGTGATACAGTGAGGAGCCATTTGTGGAGCTCACATTCCATGTGCTTACTATTCATCAAGGCACAAGTTGTTTTATTAAGTACTAGGCACTGGGGATACAAAAACAAAAATGAATAGTCCCAGTCCACAAGGGCTACATTCCAACAGGAGAGATGCCATGCCCATATATAAGTATCTACAAAAGAGATACAAAGTTATCTTGTGGGAAGGGGAGGCCCTTGGAGTTGGGGGGCAGATAGAGGGGTACCAGGAAAGACCCCATGTAGAAAAGTGCCATTTGAGGTGAGTTCTGAAGGAAACCTAAAAGGAAGACATGAAGAGGTAAAGCATTCCAAGCATAGGGGAACAGCCATCGCAAAAGCTTAGAGATGGGAGATAATATGTCCTGTGTAAGGAACCATAAGAAGGCCAAAATGGTTAGATCAAAGAATATGGTATGAGGAACATATGATGTGTAAGAAGGTCAGTTGCGTGGAGGAGGAGGGAGTAGAGAGGCAGTTAGGTGGCCCAGTGAATAGAGCCCAGGAGTCAGATCCAGCCTCAAACACTTCACACTTACTAGCCTTTGACTCTGGGCAAGTCACCTAACCCAAACTGCCTCTCAAAAAAAAAAATAAAAGCAAAAAACCTGGGGCCAGGTAGTAAAAAGCTTTAAGTGCCAAACAGTGGAGTTTTTATTTGATCCTAGGGATAAGAAGAAGCCACTGGACTTAATTGGGTTGGTGGTGGGGGAAGTGGAATAACTTTAGGAACTATGTATATGGAGGATGGATGGGAAAGTCAAAACCCTTGAGGCAGGGAAACCAGGTAGGAGACTGTTGTTCAGATGAGAGGTGATGAGCTAAGGTGGTGGCTGTGTGAGTAGAGAGAAGGGGACATACTGCAAGTTGTTATGGAGGTAGAAACAAGATTTGGCAGCTTATGGGATATATGAGGTGAGGGGTAAATGGTCCCAGTGAGATTGCAAGACTAGGCAACTAGAAGGATGGTGGTACCCTTAATGGTAATAGAACATTTGGAAGAAAAGAATATGGTGAGGGAAGAGGTATGGAAAATGATAACGTTTTAGACACAGTAAGTTCAAAATGCCTGTGGGACATCCAGTTTAAAATATCTAGTAGGTCACTGGTGATTCAGAACTGGGGCTCCGAAGAGAGACCAGGGCTCAATATGTAGATCAGGGAGTCATCTGGTTGGAGGTATTAAGTAAACTAATAGGAAATGATTATGGCACCAAGTGAGGCTATAGAGAAAAAAGACAGGAAGACACAGGACAGAGCGTGGGAGACATGAATAATAAGCCAGCAGAGGAAACTGAGAAGAAGAGGTCAGACATAGGAGGAGAACCAGGAGAAGGTGGTGTCACAAAACCCCAGAGAGCAGAGAGATTATCCAGAGGGAGAGTGTGGCCAACAGATACCAGACAGAGATCAAGAAGGAAGACTATGGAAGATAAGGCAGTGGTTGACAAGCTACACCCCAGGTGGGATTTACTAGTTAGACATTAAGACAAAGGTTGTAATGAATTGTACTGATATCATAAGCCATCCTTGGTGTATCGGCAGTTTTCCTATGCCACATAAGTGCTGTAAAAGTGAATTATCTGAAGTATTCTAACAGAGACACAGGAGAATGTTCTGCTAACAGCAGAGGAGAAGTGTACTGTGAGAACCGTGCTCACCTTAAATAAAGAACAATACTTGTTGTGAAATCAGGAAAGCTTTTATTAACTTTTACATTCATTCCTGCAAATGAACGCATAGCTCCCATGTAAGGCTACAGGAAGACTACAATTTGGTAAGACCAATGCAAGTCCTTTATGCTGACTGTTGCAAGTTTGAACTTCCCGCCACACCATCTATTGGCCATGTGACTTCATATTCTCCTCTCTGATAGGCTTTCCCTCAAATAGCTCATCAAGCCTGCACACAAGTGTCTGACGTTTCACCTGACCACATTAGGTCATAACTCTGATTAACTGCTGTCACTTAAAGCTGGGAGTTTTAACCCTGTGGAAACAGAACTCCTTTCTTTGTTTCCCACCTTTACAAAGCTGTGTGTATGTGTGTGTGTGTGTGTCTATATGTGCCTGTATGTCTGTATGTGTTTGTGTCTGTGTGTATTTGTGTATCTGTGTGTGTATCTATATCTGTGTCTGTGTGTAAAACACACCTTTGTCACTGACAGTGACAAATTCTACCTCCTATTATCAAGCAGATTGGCTGCTCTTGTTCTGATGTGTGCTTCATAGGTAGTTCAACAAGCCCAGAAAGGATAAGGATAAAAAAGCACTGAGATACATATACCTGCAAAGTATGTTACAGCCTTTATTAAAACAACGCTGTTGGTAACAATAAAAAATAACTGACATTTACACAGTATTTTATGGTTTCCAAAGCACTTTACGTAAGATATCTCATCTGATCTCCCCAGTGCTTAGCACAGAGCACTGTACCTGGCACTTAATAATGCTTCCTGGCTTGATCCTATGAAGTAAGCAGGACAAGGATTATTGTCTTCTTTTGGCAGATGAAGAAACTGAGGCTCAGGTTGGTTTAAGTGATCTGCCCGAGGTCACACAGCTAGTATATGACAGAGCTAGAATTGGAATCTTTCACCGCTCCAGTTGCCACAATAACTTTTAACTTATCTTCAGCATTTTCTGTGGAAAGTGTTCAATATAAGTAAGATTTCCAGGTAATTGAAATTTATTCTTTTGCAGTCTGATAAAACCTATGGGCCCCTTTCCAGAATAAATGAAAGGAAATTTAACTGAAGGAAATGCTCATTTTAGGTTAGAAGTTAGTGAAAATAAAGATGCTTTTTTTTTTACATTCAAGTTAACAGATGCCCCACAATTGATCCATGGATGCCTGCCCCAGGTTAAGAACTCCTGCTTTAAACAAAGCTGCTTTTATTTTCACTGTTTTAGATGGAAATCTTTCTAAAATGCCTTGCACACATCCCTTTCCTTTTAAACACAGAATGTCTCGTGGGCATAAATTCTTCCTTGATGATTCAGGTTTATCATTCTAAACTTCAGTTTTTCTTCCTTGCCTGCCCTGAGGTTCATGCTGTTGGGCTCTGCAGGGCTTTTTGATCCTAAACTAAAGGGCCTTGGACTGCTGTGGTTTTGCTTTTTAGAATTTTTTTTTGTTTCTTTACTCACAATGAGGCTGGCAGCTGACCCTTACACACCACCATGAGTGCCTGTTGCTAGTGGCTTCATCCCTGCGCTAGGTGGTTACTTCTAATCTGGAGTACTCTGAAAAACCAGTTAGCCAAATTTGTTAGAACTGTAACTAAAATGGAAATGAACAGACTTTGAGAGAGCCTTGGGGAGGTTTTCTGTAAGTAAGACATATGGACATTAGTATGTGAAAGAAAGATAACATTCTGGAGTGCAAAGAACAGTAGTCTTTAAGAAGATTGAGTATGAGTCTTGGCTCTGCAATTTATTGTCTATGTGACCTTGGATAAGTCCCATAAGTTTCCTTATCTGTAAAATGGGAACAATGTCCATACTTCCTGTTTTAGAGGGTTTCTGTGAAGAAAACCCTTTGTAGGTCAGGAAGTACTATAGAAATGTGAGTTGTTATCTGACATGTAGGATTTAGAGCTGGAAAGGATTTTAGCAATAATCTACTCCAACCACCTCATTAACAGAGAAAGAAACTGAGACCCAGGAGATACTAAGTGACCTGTGCAGGTTCTCACAGCTACTGAATGCCAGAGCCAGGATTAAAACCCAGGGGTTTTTAACTCCTAAATGAGCAAAGATTTAAGTGAATTGTACTTTCCACTATACCCCATCTGGAGTAGAACTGTTTTCTTTCTCAGTTCTTAAGACAGTGGAAAAGGTGGAAGGAATCTCAGAGCTAATTTACTCTTTTGAACAAAAATCCTCTCAGTAATACTTCTAGCAAGGTCATCATGCTGCTTCTTGAAGACCTCAAGGAAAGGAGAGTTCAGTACCTCTCAAGAGAATCCTATCAATCCATCAAGTATTTATTAATATTTATTAAACCCATTCTGCTTCTGAACTGCTCTAACTAATCTTCATTACATTTAACTGAAATCTGCCTCAGTGGAGCTTGTAGCAATTGATCTTGCTTCTATTTTCTGAACCCAAGAAGAATATGCTTAATTTTTCCCCATGATAGCCTAGAAAGAGTAAGAAAGAGGGTAATAGGGAAACTCATTTGTATGTTACTCTCTCTCTGACTGTATTTTACATACATTATATATTATATAATATTACTGTATATGATAGGTTATATAATGATGTTATATCATTTCTCTAGTTTTAAAACACCTCCATTTCCTGACACCTGTCCTGCCAACCAGAAATAGGTCTTGATCCCATCAGCTCCTGTTGTCCCTTCAGTCTGCTCTATTTTGGCATCCCCTAGATTCCCTCAAATCTTGATGTGCTACATATCCTGGACCCTATTAACCAGGATACCTGAGACCCCAATTCTAGCTCTGGTATTTGATGGCATCTTGTCCTCCACAACATTCCTGCCTCCACAACATCTCTCATATCCAACTCCTTCTCACTATAATATACAACTGCCACCTTCATTCAGGCCCTCACAGGGGCCATTGCAATTGTATTCTAACTGATCTTTCTGTTTCAGGTATCTTCCCACTGTAAAATGATTTTCCCAAAGCATAGATCTGATCATGTCACTCCCCTATTAAGTACCATCTTTGTTGTTGTTCCATTGTTTTAGTAGTGTTGGATGCCTCACCCCATTTGGGGTTTTCTTGGACAGATACTGGAGTGGTTTGCCATTTCCTTCTCCCACTCATTTTACAGATAAGAAAACTAAGGCAAGCAGAGTGAAGTGACTTGCCCAGGGTCACACAGCTAGTAAGTATCCAAGACCAGATGTGAACTCAATTTTTCCTGGTTCCAGGCCTGGCACTGTATCTACTGTGTCACTCAGCTGCCCCAAGAAAAGGAAGACATCTCAGCCTTCCTTTAAGTCAATCCTTATATGACAAAGAATCCAGACTATAATCTCTCAGATCACAGGTCATCCAGCCTTTGCTTGTAGACCTCCAGCAAGGCTCCCAGGCATCCCATTCCCTTTTTGGAAAACTCTAATTATTTGGAAACTTTTTCCTGACATCCATCCTAAGTTTGTCTCTCTACAATTTCCCCTCGTTGCACCTAGTTCTGCCCTCTGAGGCCTAGCAGAAAAAGTCTCAATTCTTCTTCTTTGTGACAGCCAGAAGGATACTCGAAGACAGCTGTCATGTCACCCCGGGTCTTCTACAAAATAAACATCTGCAATTTCTTCATCTGATCCACAGATAGTATGGACATTGGGTCCTTCAGCATTATGGTTATCTTCCTTTTGCATAGCAGCCAGGTAGCTCAGTGGATAGAGTTATGGGCCTGAAGTCACAAATGCCCAAGTTCAAGTCCTTCCTCAGACACTTGCTGTGTGACCTTGGGCAAGTCACTTTATTGCTTTCCATCTCAGTTTCCTCATCTGCAAAACAGGTACAATGATATCACCTACCTCCCAGGATTATTGTGAGCATTAAATGAAATAACATTTGTAGACCATGTGTAAACCTTAAAGCATTGTATAAATGCTGTTATCATCATCATCATTATTCTCCAACTTGTCAGTATCTTTCCTGAACCATAGTGCCCCGAACTGAATGTGATGTTCCAGATGTGGTCTGACCAGGGCAACTTTGGTAGTTCTAACTTCTGTGACCTTGGGCAATTACGTTAACCTCCTTAGACCTCAGTTTCCTAATTTGTAAAGTGAGAGAAATGGACTTGATGATTTCTGAGGTACCTTGAAGCTATAGATCTGTGATTCGGGGATCCTGTAATTACATAATATTTAAAGTAGCTCCTACCCCTAAATCATGTGGTCTATGAATGTGTCTGTGAGTACACAGTAGATATTCAGTAAATGCTTATTGAGAATTTCCAGGGATAACATAAAGCAGTGGGGAGGTCATAGGGTAGAAGCACTGGGACAGAGAGAGACCAATGATGTCAGAGACAGAGTTGGTAATAGTTGAGTTTCTCCCCTTAAGCTGAACCCTATACTTCTCTAGTGAGAGAGACTAGAGGCCAGATATTTAGGACACACATTGACACTGTATTTTAAGGCTTATAAAGCTCTTTTCTCGGAACAGCCCACTGAGGTATAGAGTCCAAGTATTATTATTCCCATTTCACAGGTTAGAGAACTGAAGTTCAAATAGACTAAGAGACTTACCCATGGTCACATGGTGTTTAAGGGCAGGAATTTGGCCCCTGGTCTCCTGACTCCAAACCCAGCCAGCCCTTTTGACCACACTACAGCTCCTCTCAGGTCACTGTCAGTTTTCACTGGAATGTGTATTCACAATTTTTTATCCTACGTTTGAAAAAATATTTTCCTATCATTTCTCTGTTTGTTGTTTCCATTTATATACCCTACTTGTTTACTCCAGGTTGTATTTACTCGTTCTGAATAGGCTTCTAATGGCATCATTTTGCTCCATTTCAGAATGCTCCTGACTTACCAGGTATCTGGCGAAGAACAGATGTGCACCTGGAAAACCCAGAGTATCATACCAGATGGTATTTCAAGTATTTCTTAGGACAAGGTAAGGATATTGCTTTAGAAAAATGGACATTTGAGCTGACTTAAGACAAAAAAAGGCTTTGATGTTATAATTTATGTAAATCTATAGCGTATGCAGAGATTAAACTCACTTGATCAGTTTGGTGCATTTGAAACTTAATTTAGAACACTGACTTCAAGTGTAAAGATGACTTTATACACTTAAAGGTTCATTTCAGAATTGCAGAGAGGAAAAGACCATTTATGTGAATCTTAACCAGTTATTTTTGCACTAGAAATGAAGGGGTAAAAGGTAGATTGAATAGTTGGAAAGGCAGGTTGGAAATTCACTGTGTTGGAAAAAGACTTAAAGAATTCACAGAATTGAGCACCACGTGTAGTGTAGCATATTCTGCATGTACTTTGTGCATTGTATCTCCTTGATAAATAGTAAACAGCATGCTCAACAAGATTGTAGATGGGAATGGGTGAAGGAGGTCATGTGAAGCTGAAGCTGGCACTAGTGAGGGGCACATGTGAATGCAGAGGAAGAGCCTGTGTGAGGGGCTGAAATTAATGCTAGAGGAAGAAATCATCATAAGGCCAGAAAGATTAGAAGACCAGGAAAAGGGAGAGGGTATAGCTGGCTGCTTAGGGATGTTCCTTTAATTCTTTCATGTTCCCAGGGTGTTGTTTTGGGCATAAAGTAGTAGTACATATTCTCTTAGTACTCTGAAGAAATCAACAATTTAAGAAATGACTTAACTTCCTACCAGAGAACAGATTGCAAACACAGAACCAGACTCTGTGAATCACTAACTCCCCATTTGACTATCAAATACAGCAGAAAAATCTATCCTCTGGTGTTCAAAACATAATATGACTCCAGGCTTTCTACCAGTCCAGCCTTCACCAGAATTTCTCTTCTGTGTTCCTGCCACAATGGACTACATTCCATCCCCCTTTTCTTGACCTGCCCTCTCATATCTCTGCCTGCACTTACACTGTCCCCTCTGCTTCCTTCCTACCCACCCACCCCATTTCCAACTGTTGGAAGTCTCTCCCTGCCTTTAAGCAGTGACTTGGATGCCTCCTCCTCCATGAAGCCTTCCCTCATACCCCTGTCTCTACAAAATAGAAGTTATCTCCCCCCACTTCAGTTTCTCATACCTGAATCTCTGCTTTGCCCTTATCTCACTCCTTTGTGTCATGCCAGTTATTTGTGCCTTTCCTGGTTGATTGAATTATAAGCTCCTAGAGAGAAAAGTTTATGTTGTATTTGTCTTTGTGCCTTGAACTTTGTTTATGCTTAATAAACATTTCTTGAATTGAAATTGTTTATGGCAAGATTTGAATAAGAATTACACAGAATGAGCAGGTCTGAATGGGTCGGGCTTTCCAAGCACCATGAAGAGATCCCAGATCTATTGAAGAACTAAAAGATACATGATAGATTAAATACCAAGAGAAGAGAATATACTGCAAATCTGATGCCTGCCTTCAAAGAATGTATTGAAGGTGTCATCAAGGTTTGGAGGACACTCATAGTTGCTCCACTTTCTACACAGAAAGTTGAATATTTTTAATTTGTGAGAAAATCAGATCAGTAGAAACAAAATAATTAAAAATGCAATGAAGTAGTAAAGAGATTAGAATAATGGATAGATTAAAAATGAAGGAGGCAGAGAGGGTTGCTACAGTGGGGCAGGCAAAAGATGGCCAGCCGAGGCCTGACCTCTGAGCCCAGCTCTGCCACCAACCAGATTTGTAACCATAACCTCTCTTTGTCCCATTTCTTCATTTATAAGTGACCTATAATGGGCCCTTTTAGATTTAAAAAAATTATGATTTCAATTAATTTTCTTGCCATAAAGGATAATTCAAAGTTGGGAAAAAAGGTAGAAAACTTGTTGTAAAAGAAGTTAGCACAAAACTTGTCTTCTCCTGATGTTTGACAGTATTCAGGTATGAAGAGAGCAGATTGGTTTGTGGGTAAGCTTTGATTTGCAGGATGCTGGAATAAGAAAGAGGAATGAAAGAGCAGATTGTAATTCTGCAATTCCTAATACAATTTCTTTTCCAGTTCATCAGAATTACGTTGGCACTGATATAGAGAAGAGCCCTTTCTTTCTGTCTGTAGCACTTTCTGACCAGAACAATCAACGTGTCCCTCAATACCGGGCAATTCTCTGGCGAAAAACAGTAAGTACAAAAAATGGTTGAAGTCTAAGTTCCACCCTCAGTTTTATGGTATTTTTCAAAGTTTGACTTATTATATTTACTCAGTAAGTATTTATTGAATGCCTCTATGTGCAAAACAAACAAACAAAACTCATGCTGTTAGAATCAGATTAAGTCAGAGTGGCTCAGATAGGGACTTCAGCACCTTTGTGCAAAGGCCTTTGACCCTTCTTATGAGACAGTGTTGCCTAGAACTGGAGTTCAGTTGTGGACTACTATTTCTAATCTTTGTGAGGCTGGTACAGCTGGTGGCTACCTCGCGCAGTCTAGAAATGAAGAAGCATAGTCTTAGAACTGGAAATAATCTCTGAGGCCATTCCATTGATTTTGCAGATGAGAACACTGAGAACCAGACCTCCTGGGCTCTAGGGGATTGATTGTTGTATGATACACAGGGAGAGGAAGAAGAGAACATGAGAGGATTTACTGTTAATGTCTGCAAGGCATGCTGCTAAGAACTGGGAGTACAAATACAAGCAAGCCCGTCCAGCCCTGCCCTTAAGAAGTTTAGATTCTAGTCGGGGAAAGCGACAAGAAAAGGGATGGTGGAAGTGGGTGGCATTGGTTGTATGCAAGCATCAGCATGGCGTGGGGGTCTGGGCCCTGGACAAATAAGGCAAAAGCTCACTTAGTGTTGGAGAGGCCAATGTCACGGAGCTCCCGGGTTCCAGCAATAAAAAAGGTAAAAACTCACCTTTCCAACAAGGTTCCATGGTAGGAGGGAGATGCAGATGACAGCCAGAGAGAAAATGGCATTGTTCTTAGTGTATGTCAGTGATACTGGCAGCTTATTAGAGTAAAATTGTCTGATGAAGCTACCCATTAGAAAATGATGTCAGTTCATCAATGGAAAAGACTTATTGAATAATCACAGTGAATCAGCTTAGATTTGATTAGATTCCTAAGGGACAGGAAGTTGATAAATGAAATGAATATGACTGTGAGATGTAGCTGGATCCCCCTCCCAAGCCACACATGAAAATTAGTCCCCATTATTTATAAAGTATGCAGGTAGTTATCCGTCACCTACTTGAATTTTAACCATATTTATGCAGTCAGAACAATTGCATACATGTAGTTGTTAAAATTCTAGTTGGTAACACATAACTGCATGCAGTTTTTTATCTTGATCTCTTTGGAAACAAGTTATATTTCAAAGATAAAGAATATTAGACCTGAAAGAAACCTTAGTGATCATCTGATCAAATTGTTTAGCTGTTTCAAGGGATTGTGATCATATTTGCGTGGGTAGTCCCTTCACCATTACAGATCACAGTTATCCAAACCTTCTCATTCTCATTCATTGTATCTCTTGTCCATATCCTTCTATAAAATCTCTGTAAAAGATCATCTCTCCAGCAGGCCTCCCTAGAGGCCTCCCTTTGGATCTTTTAGTATTTCACCGTTAACAGTGAGACTCTCCAGGCTGTTATCCCTCACTTTCATTACATGACCTATTCATCATTTCTTCTAGTCATAAATGTCCTTGATGCTGTCTTTTATGTCACTTCTTTTCCCAGAGTCATCATTGATATATTTTGTAGGTTGTTCACACCCACCAAACATCTACAAATTGCCCTTTGCGCACCTGCAGTTTTGATTCTTGTGAAGTTGTTGTGTTCCGTGGTTTACCACCATATAGCACCAGTATTAAAAAGATGGGCTCTTGTGACAAAGTAGCTTTCACTGAAAATGCTTGCAATTTCTCTAATGTAGTTCAGCCAGTTCTGTTCTTCCTGAAGTAGGGCAGAAATGGAGGTCATGGAGTTGAGGAGGTTGCTAGGTCTTCATCACGAATACTGAAATCCCTGAGGATGAGGGCAAGGAAGATTGTGTGATCCAGGTACAGAAGGCGTTACAAGTGATAGAAGAATAAATTGAAGATCAGTAAATAATAACAAGTAGAGGCATGGACCTTGATTAGGAAGCAAAGACTATTCCCACCCCTCCTGGCTTTGTGAGTGAGGGAAAGCAGGGGGACATAGATTTAATGTAAAGAGAGAATAACCTCCAATAGGGAGAGTTACTGAGGATGTGGTAAGCTCAGAGGAGAAAGAAATGTACATTAAATCAAGAAATTGGAAGTTATGTTGGTTGAAAAGTTTGCAGATGTGGGAGACTTACTTGAGAGTTCCTTGGGTATTCCCAAGGACAGAACTGAATGAGCTAGCCTGGGGTGAATTGGGTTGGAGATGGCCTGAGGAAAAAATAGGATTGATAAGAATAAAGGTGAGAGAATAAAAGAAGGTAGTATTGGCATGCTGCTTGAACCTAAGGCAGTTAGACTGGTTAATCAGGCTTAGAGAGTCAGTGCAATAGGAGGCTAAGGTCTCTTGGTAAAATTAACTGACAGAGGTAATGGGTAAATTGGTAAAACTGTGAGTGTTCGTCCTTCATTGCCAAAGAAGACCATGCCATCAGAGAAATTATGCCATGACTTGCACTTGACTTTGTTTTTGAGTGAGGGAGGACTGTGCAGGTCACCAGCCTCACTTCTCCTCCAGAGTCATCTGAATCCAGTGACCAGATATTCATCAGGATGACTGGAGGTGACCCAGGATGAGGCAGTTGGGGTTAAGTGACTTGCCTAAGGTCACACAGCTAGTGACTGTCAAGTGTCTGAGGTGATATTTGAACTCAGGTCCTCCTGACTCTTGCACTGGTGCTCTATCCACTGCATCACCTAGCTGCCCCAAATTGGTAAAACTAAGTAACAGAGGAATTAGAATTAATCTACATCAGAAATAGTCATAGAATTTCAGACTTTTGCCTGGCTACCACAGTGGTTCTTCAAAAAACAAACCATTAAGTGCACCCACAATGTGCTATATAAATGGGAGCTACTATTATTATTTTTCTTTCTTTACTGAACTCATTTTGGTCCTAGCTCATTATGGATGTGTCTTTTGTTTTTCTAATGAGATTGTAAGCCCCTTGAGAGGAGTCTGATTCTTAAAAAACTTGGTAGATGCTCAGTAAATTGCTTTTTGAACTGAATCTTAGCATGCAAAAGAGAAGAGGAAAAATAATTGTATTTTAAGTGCTTACTCGTTGCAAGGCATAAGAAGGTAGTGATAGATCTAAAAGACAAACATAATTGTGGAAACTTTGGGGAAGTCCTAGGTAATGGAAGACTTCTTTTCAGAATTGTTTTAAATATCAGCATGGGGAGTGAGCTGCCCAGGGACTCCCAATCAATCAGTGAGAAAATGAAGGCGTCAGAAGCAGAAATGATAACAGCATGAACAAGCTGTTGGAGAAGTGCTCTTAGGTACGCTCACTCTTACAGCTGAATCCTTCAAGGTATTTAAGGGTTGCTTGAGCAAACCCCTTAGTGGCAGTTTTCTGTGAAATGTGGAGGGGAAGCTAAAACGAAGGTGATAGTGACACTCACAGTGAAGCTTTCTTTGCTTGTTAGGTCCTGTCTACACACCAAGGCCCCTTGAGCAGCTTTGCCAGGTGCCAAAGCGCCTATGGGCTTTATTTCTCTGCAGGGGTACATCTAATTTAATCTTTATTCTGACAGGGAAGACATGACTGTTCTTTATCACTTAACAGGGGAGAGACCTTATTTGCCCTTCTGAGAGTTTTTTGCTTTCTCTCTTTCCCTTCTCTCCTTGTGGCCCAGCTAAAATTTAAAGAAAAAAGAAAGAAAAGGGAAAAAAATCATTCAGTAGTATGAGAGTGCTAACCTGCATAAATATTCCACAATATGAGTATCAGAAATTGTCATAACTCAAGGGAAGCATTGATACACAAGCGGAGAGCACTGTGCAGCACCATGCCAGGATTAGGACGGTGGAATGTGAACAGAATGCTGGGATATCATAACAGTGTTTCTGGCCACTCTGTGTAACAGAGGAAGAGGCAATACACCCCTTGCTGATGTATGAAACACCGGCCTCTTACAATTTTCCCACCTGGTGTGACTGCTGCTTGTCCATCTCAGACTTTCCCTAGCTCATCTTCCTCCTCCCACCCCTAAAGCGTTGATGGCCTCCACTGGTAATGTCCTTCACCTTTTTCTCTCTCAGAAATCTCATGCCTTCTTGTGACTTCAGTTACGACATGTCTTCATAGGAAGCCCAAATCTCTACATCTACCTATGATCTCTCATTGTGATCCAGTCTTGCATTTCCACTTGCCCACTGAATATCTCCAGTAGGATATTCCTTTAGCATCTCAAACTCAAAATATCAAAAACGGAACATCTAATCTTCTTCCTTAAATCTGCCCCCCTCCTCACAACTTGCCTGTTTCTGTCAATAGTGCCACCATCCTCCCATAACCCTATGCTCTCTTTGACTCCTCCTGCTCTCTCACCCTCAGTGTCCAGTATATTGGCAAGTCCTATTGATTCCACCTTTGCAGTATTACTCCTTCGTCTCTATTTCACTGTTACCACCCTGCTTCCAGATTTCACTATCTTCTGGACTATTGTAATAACTTGCTAACTTTTTTCTCTATCTCTACTTTCTTCCCTTTCTAATCCAAAACAATCATACTTCAATCCAATAGACCTTTATTGAACAGCCACTACATACAGGATACTACAACATAAAGCTAAAAATTAAAGTTACTGTTCACAAGGAGCTTAAATTCTGTCAGAAATACAACATGTACTCAGGTAAGCAAATATAAAATTGATTTAAAGTAACTCCAGAAGGTAGACAACAATAATAACTGAGAAAATCAAGAAAAGCCTCTTGTGGACAATCACAACTGAGCCATGTGTTTAAGGAAGTTAGAGAGTCTGAGACGCAAAGATGAGGAAGAAGTGAACTGGTCCATTTTAAGACATGGGACGTCCTGTGTAAAGACACAGAGATGGAATGTCTTACATGGGGAACAACTGGTTTGACATGAACAGAAAGTGCAGATAGGGGAGTAATGGAAAATAGGACTGGAAAGGTAGTTAGGAGCTATATTGTTGAAGACCTACAAATGCCAGTCTCTGAATTTTGTATTTTGTCCTAGACATGACAGGGAGTCAATGAAGGCTTTTTTTGGTGGGAAAATGATGTAGTTGGATCTGTGTTTTAGGAATATTGGTTTGTTAGCTGTAGGATGGTTTAGAGAGGAAAGAGGCTATTGGTGGGGGAGACCAGTTAACAGGTTATTAAAATAGACTAGATCGGGGTGATGAAGATCATGCAAGTGAAGAGAAAATTTTGTATACAAAAGATACTATGAAGGTAGAAGTAATAAGACTTGGCAACTAACTGGGTGGGTGGAGGAAGTGCTGAGGGAGGAGGGAGAGTCATGGACAACTCCAAGGTTGTGAACTTGCTTGACTGGAAGGATGGTGATACCTTCAACAAAATTAGGTAAGTTTGGAGAAGGAATAGATTTTGGGGGAAGTGTGATGAATTCCATTTTGGAAATGTTGAACTTGAGGTACCAACTGGCACATCTCCGGATGTCCAGCAGAGAGTTAATTATAGGGGAGTGGAGATCAAGACATAGACTGGAGCTGAATGTACATAGTTGAGAGTCATCTCGAATGATTGTTACTTTGTTGAATCTGTGTCTCTGTAGATCATGAAGTCTATCTAACCCAACTCTTCATTTTATAGTTGGGGAAACTGAGACCCATAGTAAAGAAGGATCTTATCTAAAGTTACAGCTAGGAAGAACTGAGCACTGCAAAGCTGATATTTGAACTCAAGTCATTGTGTCACTGCTGTGTTCAACCACCTCCTTGGTTTTCTGTTGCCACAGAATAAGACACAAATTCTTAGCCCAGGTACCTCTTCCTAGGAGAAATTTTTCCTAATTCTTATAGTTATTAACTCAGCCTCTCTCCTCCAGTTATCTTTCAGATATTGTTCTCTTTTTTTGAGGCACCTCCCAGGTATTTTTGTCTTTTGTTTCCCCTTCATGTTCCCATAATAAGTTCTTGTTTCTGCTGGCATTTAGGCACCTCCATGGTTTTGCTCTGACCTACTCATACTTAATTCACACTATACTTCTTCACATCTACTTTACTTTTTAAGCCCAACTGGCTATGTACCCTGCCCTTTCTACTTCCAGACATTCAAGTAGGCTCCCTCCCCCATCCCAGACTGGAATCACATCCTCCTCTTACCTCAGGGGCCTCCTCCTCCATGATCCCTCTCAACTGACAATAATCTCTTCTTCCTCAGATTTTCCAGGGACAGTTTGACTATTTTGGTTATTTGCATACAGATACATCTTCCCCTATTATATTGGGGGCAATATATAGTGGTGCCATTTGAATATGGGAGCTTAATCACTGTTTATTGAATTGAATTGAAATTTGAAGAGTCACAGTAACTGCCGTGGTTTGAGGCCTCCAGTGGTAGTTTTCCTTGGGTGTTTGTTCTTGGGGCCTACTAGAACTTCTTCCTTGTGTCTCATTGTTGTCCTCTTAATGTATGACATGCTTTTGCTCCTGCACTGCTAAATTGCCTCCAGCCTTACAACCAGGAAGCACCTGGGCAGAGGCTGTGATGAGAGTTGGTATTTTCACCTTCAGAAAAAGCTACTTACTTGATCAGCCCCTTCCAAGACTACATCTATCCTTGAAAGTTATTTGTTGTCAGGGACCAATAATGTGACACGTAGAATGTGAAGATATGAAATGTAAAATGTGAACATTAAAAGAAACATTGGAAATCATTTAGTCGTAGGATCACAGAATTTTCAAAATGGAAGGTCTTGGAGGTCATGTAGTTCAACACTTTGCCTTCACAAATGAGAAAACAGGACCACAAAAATGAAATGACTTGTCAAAGATTACAGAGACAGTTAAGTGGCAGAGCTTCTTGAAAATAGGTCTTTCTACTCCAGAACTGTTATTCTTTTCACCACATGATGCTGCCTTTTCCTGCCCCTTGATTTTATGGATGATTAAATTGAGAATGAGAGACGCTGACATGGCCAAATCAAACATTGATGTCTCAGTTGCTGCCACCAATATATCCTTTCATAGAAGCTCAGAGGCCATTACAGGCCAATTCAGACCTGACCAAAAATAATTTCCACAATGTCTCCAACAAGTGGTCATCCATCCATAGCTCAGAATCTAGAGAGGGGAAACTCACTGCCCTCCAAAGCAACTTATTCCACTTGTTCCACTGCTACTTCTGCCTTCTGATGACAAGATGTTAGGAAGCTTCTCTACTAGAAGAGGAAATCCCCAACTTACATCAACTATTGTACTCCCAGATTTGTTGATGGCCATGACTCCCGAGATCTTTTTAGACCTTGATTATAATGTGCCTTCTGTAATGGGGCTGATCAGGGGCAACTCCTGATCAGCCCCATTATACTTGCAAAGCTAAACTTGACAAGATAACTATAATTTTGCTCTAAAGAGTTATATAATGGTAACCTTTGGCATATAGACTACAGGGAAATTCTTAGTAATAAACATTCTAATACATTCTATGTAAGAAAAATAGAATCCGTAGCCATATTTCTAAACATATTAGGAATTCAGTTTTTCTTGTAAAGCGGAGTACAATAGTTTACTTCTTGTAGACCCAATTAAACATACCAACACAGAGACCTTGCAGCTACTAGGAGAGAGGGTAAAAAGGGGGTAGAGCATAAGAAGAATAGGACTCAGCCTCCACTTTCCTATTTAACTCAGGTTAAAGGAAGGCTGTTAGCAAAGCCAAGAAGCTGCTTCCTCATAGAACAGAAAGCAGCTCCTAGAAGTGACTTTTTATTACCCACCAGAAAGAAGGAAAAAGAAACTGGAGGAAAGGTCAAGAACCAAACTGCAAAAGCTGTACATAGTACTCCTGGTCAAACTCGGTCACATGCTGTTAGTTACATGTCCTGCATTTATGACCCAAAGCTATACCTCTGCCCCACTTTAAAACTGATAGTGCCTTTTCTTGCCAGCTCAGCTACTAGAAGGAGACAGTTTGGAACAAGTGAAGTCTGAAAGCATTATATGGAGAGAAAATCACTTCTCTGTCTAGTTCACTTGGATGAGTAGGAATCACGTTGTTGAATCAAGGAAGTCCTATTTCTTTTGAAGATGGTAGTTCATCCCCTCTCTCCCTTGATCCCTTAGGGAACATTCCTGTGTTGATTGCAGCCTGGTAGAGGAGGAACAGGTATTTCTATGAGCTCTTTTCCATAGCTGCAGAATAGCAGTTCCTAGCCATGATACTAGCAAGGAGAGCAAAGCTGGGAGCCCTCTATAACAAAACTGAACAAGTCTAATAATCCCTCTTCCATGTGACAGCCCTTCACATACTTGCCTATAGCAATCATATCCTTTCTTTAGAACATAGAATGCTGGAACAGGAATAGATCTTAGCCTTTCGTTTTGTAGAAGAGAAAACAATTTCAGAGAGGTAGCCATTTGTCCTCCACTAGTATATAGGGGAATGTCTTACTCTTAAGTCCAGTGCTCTTTTCATTATACCATACTGTGAACTGGGAGGCTACTGAGATAGTCACTAATTAATCTCAAATACAATGCACATTATTTTCAACATGGAGACCAAAATATTCCATTAAGTAGTAAAATATTACATGTAAATAAATACCTGCATTTATGACATTGTCAGGGTGGTACAATAGACACAGAAACCACCTTCCTTCCTTCTACCTATTTTCTCTATACCCAGACTCTTTCAGGCTGAGATGCCCTAATATTCCCCACCCTGTGGGTTCTGCTGCTAGCTTTCTCCTGGTCAACACCAGCTACCAGCACCACTACCCCAAGCTAGAATTGAGGAGAGTAAGTTTTTCAAGTCTTTATTTCTGGGGTTGAGGAATTGACTTTAGAGTTCAGTGTTAGAGATGAGAACCTTGTCAATAAAGTTACTATGTAGACTGAAGAAATCACATTTGACATTATTGTCATTTCTTCTCAAGAGTCAGTGACTGCAGTCCCAGGTCCTGAGTGAAAATGCAGCATGGCAGTCAAATCAAGGTGAAACAAGGCTCTCTGTCCCCAAGAGCTGGAGCCTATATCCGGGGACCTCTCTAAGAGAGTCCTAAACTTCAAATCAAGCCCCTTTCTATAGCATTGAACATGGAAAATGAATTTTAAAAATTCCCCTCTAAATAGAATTGGGTATCATCAACTTGAGTGTCATATTATGGCTTGTTCTGGAAGGAAAGGAGGAAGGGAAGGAGATGGGGAGTGGGGAGAAAAGAAACAAAGCAAAGAAAAAAAGCCATTTATCTTGCTATAAAAATAGGTTTAGAACAGGAAGTGACTTTGGAGGTCACCTAGTCCAGTCTCCTCATTTTTCAGATGAAGAACCTGAGACCCAGAAGCTTAGGTGACTCGCCTCAGGGTCATGGCGGCGGTGAGTGGCAGACCAAGATTCAGACCCAGGTCCTCAGACCCTACACGCTACAGCCTCTCCCAATAGAGGGAATTTACTTCTTTATCATTTTTTTTATATTTAGGTATTTTTATCCTTTTTATACTAGTTTCAAATCTCTATTATGCCTGTTGCTCTAGGAGGTGTAACTATGTGTGAAACCTAGGCTTATCCCCTGTCTTTCTCCCTGTCCTGTTTACTCCTGCCTATGGTTGCTGGATCCCTTTCTGCCCTTATTTTGCACAGTGTTACCTATGGACCAAACCATCCGTGTTATGCGCATGAAGCTCATCCTGGTCTCTTAAATCAATGATTTTCAAATTGGCAGCTTGCTTAGAGATCAGCTTAACCCAGACTGAGTGTAATCAGCCAATAGGAGAGTGGGAAAACTAGGTGAATCCTACCCTTGCTTCAGGAGCCAATTGTAGAACTCATTTTTCCAATACAACCACACTTAGCCTTGTCCCTCCTCCCTACTCACATATTGCCAACCCAAATTCAAACTTTATCTCACACCTGGACTATTGCGACATCACACTAGGTATTCTACTTGTCTCAAGTCTTCCCCCTCTCCAAGTCTCTGCTCCACACAGCTCAGTCATTTTCCTTAAGCACAGATCCAACCATGTTACTCCCCTTCTCAACAAACCCCAGCAGCTCCCTAGCAACTTTAGGATCAAATGATTCATTCTTATCCTTTGTTAATTCTATTTCTGTTGATTTTATAGTATACATCATTATTAGTGCATGTGTTTAATTTTTAATAAATAAATATACATATATGCAGGGAGGGGAAGACGCTCAAAATGTTTTTACTGATGGGGGTAAAATCAAAAAGGTTTGGAGATCCTGCCTAGATCCAGAGTGACCATTTGTTGCTGGGATACCTAGAGCTCTGTTTTTATATTGCACTTGTTTGGGGTGAATTGCCCCCTATTAGTTTCTTATAACTTCTGTTCTGAAATGTGATATCATAATAACAATTATATTACCTCATGTGAGTTCTTTTAAAAATAAATATGACACTATATTGAATGAATCAAGACATTAAGCAGTAAACATTTTGGTAACATTCAGAATAACCTCATGAGTAGTGCTATTAAGTTAATTTTACTATTATTTTTTGCTATTAATCTTGTGACTTACAAAACAGTTCTTTTACAACTTTAATTTTTACTTCATCATCAACATCATCATCTGAAAAGCCGTTTTTGCTCATTGCCACCATAAAGACCCAATTGTAATAAGCTTCTTAGCTTTGTCCTCGTGACTCTTCGTTTGGCCACCAGATGGCAGCACAAGGCTTTTTTCAAAGCTATCTGCCTTCCTCAAAACCTCGTCTGAGGTTCTGCTTGTTTGGAGTCTTTCTTTCCCAGGGTGCTCTTTTAAGTGGCAAGCATGAGGACCAGGCAAGGATGGATTACTTTTTCTAATCAAGCAACTAATAACAAGGCTTAACTAGATCTGATTGCTAAGTTTCCCTCTAGCTCTAAAATTCTGTCTGCCTTACTTTCATTAAATGGTTGTTGTCCTTCGGTCTCAAGAGGACCAACATGACATCATCATGATAAAGTGAAGTGTCAGTGTGTCCGACTGTGGCTGATCAGACCAATACAGGCTCGGATTGCTCCACCACAGGTTGGGCACAGATAGTCCGTGTGAACATTTGGGGTGAATATCCCAAATTTACGCATCCTACATTTTCTTTGTGCTGTTTCAATTCTGCCTTGCTCAAAGAGCACAGCACCTTTCTGATGTGGGCATGCCATGCTGAGCAATCTTGTGCCAGTGTCTCCCATGTTGCATAGTCAGATCCAAAGTTCTTGAGAGAGACCTTGTATCGTTTCTTCTGGTCATCCTGTGATTGCCTGCTCCTTGCAAGTTCTCCATAAAATAATCTTTTTGGCAAGCGTACATTTTGCATTTGAACAACATGACCAGCCCATCAGAGTTGTGCTCTCTGAAGCATACTTTGAATATTTGGCAGTTCAGCTCAAGCAAGAACTTCAGTGTCTGGTACTTTACCATGCCACGTGATCCTCAGAATCTTCCTAAGACAGTTCAAGTGGCAGAGATTCAGTTTCCTGGCATGGTGCTGGTAGACTGTCCATGTTTCACAAACATATAACAATGAAGTCAGCACAACGGCTGTGTAGACCTTCAGTTTGGTAGTCAGTCTAGTACCTCTTTTCTCCCAAACCTTTCTTTGGAGCCTCCCAAACACTGAACTAGCTCTGGCAGTGCATGCGTCAACTCCATTGTTAATGTGTACATCCCTGGAAAGTACACTACCAAGGTAAGTGAACTTATCCACAGCATTCAAAACTTCTCCATTTGTTGTAACTGATGTTTCCACATATGGATGGTGTGGTGGTGACTGATGGAACACCTGTGTTTTTTTGGTGTTAATTATTAGGCCAAAATTAGCACAGGCAGCAGATAATTGATCCATACTTAGTTGCGTCTCAGCTTCAGAGACCACATTGAGTGCACAATCATCCACAAACAGAAAATTATGCACCAACACTCCCTCCACTTTTGTCTCGGCTTGTAACCTTTTCACATTGAAGAACTTACCATCAGTACAGTAGTTGACCTTGATGCTATGTTCATTGTCATTGAAAGCATTTGTCAGCATGCCTGAAAACATCATGCTAAAAAGCATGGGAGCAAGTACACAGCCCTGTTTCACTCTATTTATGGACCAAAAACTTGTGGTGCATCACACCTACTCAGTGCTGATGGAGTCACATTGATTAGTGATAAGGACATGATCCTAGAGAGATGGACTGAATACTTCCATAGAGTTCTCAACAGACCATCATTAATCAATGCTGAGGCCACTGACCATTTACCTCAGGTTGAAGTCAGTCCCTCCTTAGCTGAACTTCCAACTGAAGAAGAGGTTTTGAGGGCCATTAGGCTCCTTTCATGTGGCAAGGCACCTGGTACTGGTTCTTTTCCAGCTGAGATTTACAAGGTAGGGGAAACATTGCTCATCCAAAAGCTGACTGAAATTTTCCAGGTTATATGGCAAGAGGAGGTTATCCCCCAAGAGGTCATGCATGCCTCCCTCCATTGTCCATCTCTATAAAGATAAAGGATTGTCCTGCAACAATCACAAGGGATCTCTCTCTTAGTCATTGCTGGCAAAGTTCTTGCTAGAGTCCTCCTTAATAGGCTGATCCTTCACCTGGAAGATGGTCATCTACCTGAGAGCCAGCGTGGCTTCAGAAAGGGCTGAGGAACAGTCAATATGGTGTTTGCTGCCCAACAACTCCAGGAGGAATGCCAGGAGCAGAACAGAGTTCTGTACACAACGTTTGTGCATCTGACCAAGGCTATTGACACTGTTAGTCATGAGAGTTTATGGAAAATTATGTCAAAATTTGGTTGCCCGGAGAAATTCATCAACATTGTACGTCAATTTCATGATGGCAGGTTTGCCCAGGTTCTGGATAATAGACAAAGCTCTCGT